>CM044439.1:119550815-119589757 GCA_024363595.1 Xenopus borealis
AACCTTCTGTGTGGCACTGTATCGAATGCTTTAGCAAAGTCTTGCATGTACTATATATAATTATTTTTTTCTTCTAGCTTACACTCATATACAAATGATTTCGTAACTTTCCCGAAGTTTTGATGCAGTGTCAAGTTTACATGAATGGCTTTTCTCTTTGGAAATTGCATTTTAAAAGGAGAAAATCGTGTAAACCCAATTTAACATTCTCAGACAGCTAAACAGTATCATGGTTTAAAAGCAAAACAGTTTCTAATATTCAATTCTATGTCGGTAAGATTAGATTCTGCCTTCAGCACCACTGGAAAAGCAAACCCTAAAACTAAAACAGGCATTTTGGAACCTATGTAGTTTCTATACTAACTAGGTTTGAAGGTTGAATCTAATACGTTCTTGCAACTTTATTGTACAAATATTCCTTTTAGTTTTAATATGCTCACTGGGACCTGCAGTTGGTGACCTTTCTTATTAGCTTACATTAAGCTTGGTGGGATGTCAAATCAGAGTGACCTTTCCATGCCTTGAAAGTCATGATCATTATCAGAAAGGATTATAATAATTAAAAGTAAAATTTTAAAAGGTTGTTTTGTTCAGCATTCTGTACAACTGTACAGCAATCTGTAAAATAATGCAATTTTCTCTTTAAAATAACCTAAAATATATATTTTACCTATTTAATATAAGCTGTAAATGTCTTTATCAGTTCAATCTTGTGTGTATAGTTGGTCACACATTGGTCAATTCCCTTGGAATCCAGGATCCAGCTATAGCATATTGTCTAGTTCTTTAAAAGGGGACCAGGTATTGATGAACTAATGGACAAAATTATATTACATATTAAAAAATATATATATATATGTGTGTGTGTGTGTGTAGAAGGGTTGTTAATAATCACCTTGTTTTCTGTTTTTAGATGGAGAATGGCATATTGTAAAATAGCTTCTGCTAAAATGTGTTTCCCAGAATTGTACTTTGACTTGTAGCCAGTCTGTACAGTATAATTGCCTACTGCATTCATGGTTGGATGGTGCAGGATACATGATTTGGGGAAGAGCTGGCCATAAGGATTAAGAAGACTACAAAAATTCAAAAGACAAGAAGTGTAGGCTGTGATTGCAAAAAGTCAGCTCAGCTGTTATGAGAAGATGGTTTTACAATAAGCTTGGTTTTAATAAGGTTATGTATCAGGTTAGTGGAACACATTAAGCAAGTAAAAGCACAATATCAATAGAGGAAAGACAGATCTGGAGATGATCATAATATAGAGAATACCGACATTTCAATGAATTATTATGCTTATAATGGTAGTGGGCTCCTTCAGGTGCTCTCAAAGTCATTGGCAGAGATGAAGGTTTAGAGGGAAAATCTATACAAGAAGTTTAAGAATCTAACATAGGGTAGTCACATCAAAGCTAGTGGGAACACTAAGAGAAGATGAATAAAGAAGCAGCCCTGCCAAATAGCAAGGAACATATTGTTGACTACTTTGATGAATGCAATAAAAAGAAGCCAGGCAACAGGAAATCAATAAAGTATATTGTTGAAAATGATACAGCCTGATGAGTACTGGTATAATGCTGCTTTTATGCAGAGTATACACTTTTACAATTGTATGGACAGGAGAATAATAAATACAAAAATAAAGTGCCATCTGTTAAGATACACGGCGTAAAGGCATTCATACCCTGAAAAAATTTTGAATCCTCAAATGAGAGTAAAAAATAGTGAGTAAGTGCCAAGGCTCTAGCATGAAAACCTTAATGAGTTTTTGTCAATCTGATTTACCAGGTAATTCAAAGAATCAAATGTTTAAGGGAGAAATGGATGAAGTGTTATAGTGCGAAGAAGGTACAGGCCAATGAAAGAAGAGGAGGAGAAATTAGCTAGGATTAATACCCCTTCCTCTATTCAATAACAATTTGGGGTTACCACTTAAAGGAAAACTATACCCCCAAAATGAATACTTGAACAACAGATAGTTTATATCATATTAAGTGGCATATTTAAGAATCTTACCAAACTGGTATATATATGTATTTAAGTAAATATTACCCTTTTACATCTCTTGCCTTGAACCACCATTTCGTGATGGTCTGTGTGCTGCCTCAGAGATCACCTGACCAGAAATATTTCAACTCTAACTGTAACAGGAAGAAGTGAGGAAGCAAAAGACAGAACTCTGTCTGTTAATTGACTCATGTGACCTAACTTTATAGTTTGTTTGGTATGTTTGTGTGCACCATTGAATCCTACGATCCCAGGAGGCTGTCCTTATTTTTTAAAATGGATATTTTCTATTTAGGATGACCCAATGGCACATACTACTAAAAAGTATATTATTATGAAAATGGTTTATTTACATGAAGCAGAGTTTTACATATGAGTTGTTTTATGCAATATATTTTTATAGAGACCTACATTGCCCGCGGGTATAGTTTTCCTTTAACACAGAAAATGCATGTAGCTTAATGCATATAAATGTACAGCAACGTTAAGCATTACCAACTAATGATTCACATTTATACTTAATGGTATCTTTCTTGCATTTGAACTAGTTCTAACATCTTGGACACTGAAACAAGTAAGAGAGGATGTAAAGGTCTACTAGTAGTAGAGTTTTACCATGGTAGCCATAGTTCTTTAAAAGAAAAAATTACTTTTTGTGGTAACATAATACTGTTTGTTTGACTAACAGATATATGTAAGAATTCAAACTTTCAAGAAAAATTCTCATCATCACACATGATGTTACCATTTCTAAAACAGAAACTGAAGATATACAGTTGTGCTCATAAGTTTACATACCCTGGCAGAATTTATGATTTCTTAACCATTTTTCAGACAATATGAATGATAACACAAAAACTTTTCTTTCACTCATGTTTAATGGTTGGCTGAAGCCATTTATTGTCAAACAACTGTGTTTACTCCTTTTTAGTCATAATTGCTACACAAACTACCAAATGACCCTGATCAAAAGTTTACATACCCCCAGTTCATAATACCGTGTATTGCCCCCTTTAACATCAATGACAGCTTGAAGTCTTTTGTGGTAGTTGTAGTTGAGGCTCTTCATCTTCTCAGACAGTAAAGCTGCCCATTCTTCCTGGCAAAAAGCCTCAAGTTCCTGTAAATTCTTGGGCTGTTAATTTGATCCCTAAATATTTAGAGAAAGCTTGCCAGAATCTGGATACAAACTGGACCCTTCTATCCGAGACAATGGACTGTGGGGTACCATGCAGATGGAAAACCTCCTTAATAAAAACTTGAGCCAAGTCAGCAACCGAGGGATGTTTCTTTAGAGGGATAAAATTAGTCATTTTATAGAATCTGTCTACAACTACCAACATAATAGTCATATCATAAGACTTTGGCAAATGCACAATAAAATCCATGACAAGATCGAGCCAGGGTTGAGCGGATATGGGTAAGGTTTGGAGAATGCCACATGACAAGGAATGAGGAGTTTTCTGTTGTGCCCATACAGTGCAAGCAGAAACAAAAAGTTTTACATCTTTAAATATGGATGGCCACCAGCAATATCTGGAGATGAAATAGTGAATCTTCTTGAGGCCAGGATGTCTGGAAATTTTAGAAGATTGGGCCCGTTCAAGGACTTGGTCAACCCTTTGCTGGAGTACAAAAATCTTGCCAGGAAGACACTCAGGGAGAGGTTCCTCATTAGAGAGATCTGACCACAAAAGAGAGGTAGGTGCCACCACTAGGTCAGGGGAGATAATAGGTGCAGGTGGGACTGGATTCACCTCTGTTTGAACCAAACATCTGGACAAGGTTTCAGCCTTTGTATTTTTCGAACCAGGACGATAAGAAACGGCCTGAAAAAGATTGAGTCTTCTGGCGAAAAAGATATATTCGAGAGTTTTGAGATTCGTTAAGATGGTAATAATATCTTTAGCCCCTTTTAACAAATGGTGCCATTCTGCCAGTGTGAGTTTATTGGCCAAGAGTTCACGGTTAGCTACATCATATTTTCTCTCAGTAGGAGAAAGTCTATGAGAAAAATAAGCACAGAGATGAAGGAGCCCTTGAATTTCAGCCCTGAGACAAGACAGCACCAACTCCCACCTCAGAGGTGTCAACCTGCAGAATAAAAGGTCTTGTGATAGAAATTGGCAAATCATAAGAAATGTTGAATGGCTTTCAGACCCTTGGGAATGGGCTAATCAAGAACAGCAGAACCTTTAGCAAGATCCATCTCTAACCCAGAGGAGGAAATAATATATCCCAAAAAAGAAATTCTGGACTTTTGGAACTCACATTTTTCAAGCTTAGCGTAGAGGCAATTTTCTCTTAGCTTAAGTAGAACTTGGTGTACTTGGGCTATATGGTCAGAGATGGAGGAAGAGAAAAACAGGATATTATCCAAATAGACCATGAAACAAGTTTGCAGGTAGTCACGAAGGATATCATTGATGAGATCTTGAAAGACAGCTGAGTCATTGCACAAGCCAAAGAGCATGACTATATATTCAATTGCCATCCAGGTGTTGAAGGCCATCTTCCACTCATCCCCCTGATGGATATGGATAAGGTTGTATGCTCCACATAAGTCTAATTTAGTTAAGACTTTGACTCCCCTTAATCGGTCAAACAATTCAAATCGATGGTGCTCACTGCAGGGAAATCACTAATCACTCATATGTGAAAAATTTCATATTAAAACATACCCTTAAATCCATATGCTTCATCTTGAAGCATGATTAAACACCTTAGGGGCCCCTAACAATAATTTATTTTCAAATACTAACAAACCCCCAGAACAAATACCAGGCTTATATTCCACTGGCAGAGTATGTCACACATAGGTAGAGTATGTCACACAGAGGCAGTGCAGGGCACACACAGGCAGAGCACGGCACAGACAGGCAGAGCAGGGCACACACAGGCAGAGCAGAGCACACACAGGCAGAGCAGGGCACACACAGGCAGAGCAGGGGACACACAGGCAGAGCAGGGCCAACACAGGCAGAGCAGGGGGCACACAGGCAGGGTAGGGCACACACACAGACAGAGTAGGGCACCCACAGGCTGAGCAGGGCACACACAGGCTGAGTATGTCATACACAGGGAGCATAGTGAAGGCAGAATAGAACAGGAGACAGAGAAACCCACCAGGACCACTCTAAGATGTACTACATACCCACCAGGACCACTCTAAGATGTACTACATACATACAATACAGGGCCAATTAATCTCTGTAGTGACACAGTGCTGGTGCCCCATTAACATTTTGTATAAGATGTGAACAGGTGAACAAAGTGGGCAGTTTCAGTCTGGGTGTGAGCAATAGAGATTTGACAATTGTGAACAATGCAGTGAGATCATAAGTGTGAACAATACAGGGCCAATTAATCTCTGTAGTGATACCATTTAAAGTTTACACATGGTAAACAAGCACAGCAGGTAGGAAGCCACAGAAGGGGGGGCCCTGGTCTATGAGAACCATATTTTTTCTGGACAAAAAAGAAACCAGCTCCGGCTGGGGACGTGGACTTCCTGATGAAACCTTTGGCCGGATTCTCCTGAATGTACACCTTCATGGCTTGGATTTCAGGTATGGACAAAGGATATGTTCTACCTCTCAGAGGAATGGAGCTGGGGATTAAGTGAACAGGACAATCGTAGGGACGATGAGGTGGTAGAACTTCAGAATTTTTTTTCTTAAAGACATCAGAGAATTCTTTATAGACACCGGGAAGAAAAAAAGTTGGAAGCTGGGAACAAGGATGGCTGGGAACAAGGATGAAGCGGCGAGTAAAACCACAGAAGAGATACAATTGGACTGGCAAAAAGGGACTCCAGGTCGTAAGTTCCACAGAAGACCAGTCAGTGGAAGGGTTGTGAAGCCCAAGCCAAGGAAATCCCAAAATTATTGTAATATCAGGACAATTGATGAGGGGACAATTTAGGGGCCCCGGGCTTTCTGCTGCGGAAATCAACAAGGAAAAAGTGTATAACTTAATACAAGTCCGTAACTGTGGTGCCGGGAAGGGTTTAGAGAAGACATAGACGAGAATCAGGCAAAGGGTTTAAAGGGCAAGGAAAGGCAAAGAAATAAAGTCCCATTTTTACTTTCTTTATAAATATACTTTAATTTAAAAAAGTGTACCGTTTTTATAAGAAACCTGACTGTATGCAGTGAAATTCTCCCTTCATTTAGTGCTGTGAATAGGAATTGTCAGACGGTCCCTAAATTCTGGCAGGGCAACAATCATACTTATGAACAGCAGGGGGAGCCCCTGCCTTACTTACCAGCTATGGAGAAGTCAAGCAGCTTTGTTTTTTTTAATCATTTATGACGACCCCTAAGAAGCCCAGACCACACTGAGCATGTGTATTTAGTCTAGTCTTGCAAAGATGTATAAAAAAGTTACAAGATGACAGCCCCCTGTGGCCAACTTTGAAAGCATAAATAATTTGTTTGATTAGGCTTGTAGTGCAGTAAGTTCATGTTTAGTATACAAAATACAGCATTTCTAGCCTTATTCTATTTTAGACTTTCCTTGCCCTTTAAGGCAGGAGGCTGGAAGTCAAGGCTCAGGCAGGAGTCAAGAACCAGATAATCAAAGTCCGAGTATACGCTTGAGCAGGATCAGTAAACTGAAGCCAGCTTGGGCACTTTCAAAATGGAGATTGGGCTCTTTAAATAAGATTTGGCGCAAAGTCTGAAATCTGCACTTACAGATGACGTCATGATGCCCAGCGTCACAATGCTCACAATAAGATGTAGTTACATCAGAGTAGGAACCTGACATGGACGTGAAGTGAAAAGAACTGTAAAAAGATAAGATGAGCATTTCTTGTTCATCCTGAAAGTTCTTGGGATCTAAATGTGTACTCTGAATATTCAGTAGGCCATGTTCTGTGGTTATGTGATGTTGTGATGTGGTTCACATGGGATGAGGGGAAGATCCCTGACTGAAAGTTTTAGCCTCTGCCACTGCTGTTTCAATTTGACTAGAAACTGTAATAGCCTTTGCAAGGGTTAAATCTTGCTCTAGGAGCAGTCTCTCTCTAATGCGAGGTGAGTTTGTTTTGTCCACTGTTTGGTCTCTTAGCATTTCATCTGTAAGATTCCCAAACTCACAGGTAACAACCAGCTCTCTCAAAGCTGCTAAAAATTGTTCTATGGATTCACCATTATGTTGTTCATGTTGGCCGTTGATTAGTAGAGTATAAAAGTGCTTTGTTAGCAGGTTGATGCAGCCATTACACTTCACCAGTAACTACAGCTCTAACACTTTAAGCTGTATAGAAAGTACAGTGTATGCATGGTATAACTCTTGTGCACAGTGACACCTCATGGCCTGAACTCATCAGAGAAAATTATTCAGTTTCAGTGTTTATGAGTTAACAGTGGATCACAGTTTGCCCTGGAGTAATAGACTGGATGAAGTTCAGCCAGTAAAGTCATATCTTATCATGTATCCATACTGTATATGTAAAACTGGCACAGGTTATTACTTGGAATAACCTAATGTCCAATGTGGAGAAGAGCAGATCATGAACTGAGGTCAGGTTTATGTAATTTTTATATTCCAGAGCACAAAGCAAAGCAGTGAGGAAAGTGCTATGTAGGTCAGACAGGAAGGATAGCAATGTTATGCGTAATGGTATGATATGTTGGTATGATGGAGTGTGTAAAAATCAGTGTTTGAGTAGGGTTAACAGAGATCTCATTACATCAAGATCAATGGTAAATGCAGAAAGTGGACCAAACATTTGTGAAATCTCTAAAATCTTTGTTTAGCACAGAACTAAGAGGAATCTGGAAACCTTTTTAACATAAAAACACAATGCATTCATAACCATCTAATTATGTTGAGGAAGCCAAGGTGTGGATAAAATGTAAGGACATTTGCTCAATAAAGCTTGAACAGATATCTTTGTAACCGTGGTAGAATGCATGAGATAAGATGACACTCCTAAGCACAAGTAGGGGTTCTTTAGGTATTATCTGTTTAAATGTTCTGGTGCACATCTGTCCAGTGTGACATCCTTAATATTTAGGTCCAAATAAACCTCTGCAGTGTGAAATGCAGATATACATGGTTAGGGAAATAGTCTTCTGTAATGGGAATACATGAAACTTATTAAAGGGAGAAGCAGATCCCTCAAACGCTCAGTTTTACTTTTTCTAATGTAAAATACTTAAATGCTTAACACTTTATGCTTATGTTTAGAAATATAGAGATCATCATTCTGTGTTTTTGTTAGAGAGAAGCATGGAGCCTTCCTATCTCAGGTTCTACATAATTTTGTATTTGTACAGAAACCATGAGTTTTCTGTAAGTTTTGTAGGCTCACTTTATAATAAGTTACCAGCAGTTTTCCTTCAACTGCAGGGTCTACTGGCATTCCCTGGGAACTATTGCAGGCAGTTGTTCCAAACAACTAGTCACTAGTCAACAGATGGTGGTAGCGAGCTGGAGCTGTGGCTTCAGAAGATGCGGAGGGTGCTACAGCCTCTCACTTGAGGTCAGATCAGCTTGTTCAACCGACCAAAACAAAATAATGTACTAGTGCTATTTGGCCATTGATATAGATAACTAAATCATTCAATATCTGACCCATGGGCCAGATATTTGTATAATTGGTCTGTGTATTATAACCTTTAGTCTTGGCATAAAATGCCACTCCCCATTCACAATCACCTGGAGAATGCATTGTATATGTTTTCTTAACACAATGGTCCCCTGCTTTTGACTATTGACTATCTTGAGCTATGAGTTTACCCTGACAGAATGATGAAATATGATGATTCATGGATTTTTTCTAATATGCTTTTCATCTCTTTCAGCTGTGGTGGTGTTTGCTTTCATACTTTGCTGGTTGCCGTTCCATGTAGCACGCTACCTGTTTTCCAAGTCTTTTGAAGCTGGTTCCTTAGAAAAAGCTCTTATCAGTCAGTACTGCAACTTGGTCTCCTTTGTGCTCTTCTACCTGAGTGCTGCCATCAACCCTATTCTCTACAACATCATGTCAAAAAAATATCGTGTAGCCGCTTGCAGACTGTTCCGACTGAAACAGGTTTCACGGAAAGCAGCCTACACAGCAAACGATGAAAGCTCTCCCGCCTGGACAGAGTCCAATATCAGCACATGAAACATATCTACTGCAAGAAAACAGCCGGCCAGTATTTACCACCTGACACAAAGCCATTATGTACCAGGATGCACTACAGATATTTTCGACTATGTTTCATTCACAAAGACAATCAATACAAGTTTATCTCAGGAAGTTGTTTTGAAAGCAGCAGTGTGTCTGTGTGTGATTTAAGTTTACACCAATTTATCCATCAGTTATCAATATTTTGACTGTTTTCTGCACTCAGGTCAGTCTTTTATTCCAAGGAATATTTAAACAGAGTAAGCTATATGACTAGATTACTGCTCCAAGCCATCTCCTTATGTGATGCACTTGTTGGGTTTCATGCAGCTCATATGGGGGTTTATCTTTATACCTACAGCACTGTCTACTGTTACTTACTGCTAGATGCTTAGATATCTAAGACTGGACATAACAGAATTTTCTGATCTCAAATGGTGTGTGATGATGCTATTCATGAAGTGGAATTTGGTGAGTGTGTACATGATGTCATCTCCACCAATAAGTCAACAAAGATAAGGACTCCTTTTTTGGACACCAGAGGTTTTGTTCCAATACCCGAATCACATTGGATGGGGAAACAAGAACTACTTAAAAAGGTTATTGTAACAATTCAGTGGATTGTGCTCCTGGCCATTTTGTCATATTGATTGCTTACATTGATGTAAAATGTGCTGTATGAAGGAATATGAAAGTTATGATCTAGATTGAAAATAGCTAGGTCTAGGTCTAACATTGATGGATCAGGTATGAATAGGCTTACTATGGAGGTTGTTCGGGAACCCCAGAGAAATTTTGTGAATGACTGACCTTCATCTGTTCTGAAGCAGGACTCCTGGCTTGTATATTGTACTATAGGGGCAGTGCTGACAATTAGAATTCAGTTCTCCAGTCAAGGTATGGATAATGTGTCTCTAGTCATACTCCATCTTATTTTGTAATAAATAACAAGAATCCTCAAATAAGCTCTGGCAGCAAGTGACCCCTCAGAAAAAACAACAAAATATGAATGTGTATTTATTACAGTTAAAAAGCTGGTTATATTACTACCAATGGTAATAAAATGGATCAAAGTAATCATTATATGGCAATTATATGTGTAGAAATTAACATCCAGATTCTTGAGTTGTACTACTTGAACATATTTCCATAAAACAATCAAAAATTGACTGTTCTACTAAGGGTATTTTTTCAGCTCTGAAGTTAACTTTTAGTATCTTATAGAACATCAAATTCTAAGCAACTTTTCATTTGGTCTTCATTCTTTATTTTTTTATAGTTTTATATAAAACTATAATGTTTTATATAGTTTTATAATTATTTAGGTTTTTCATTCAAATGGGGGTCATTGACCCCATCTAAATACCCAGGTCTTATTACAGCTGACTTCTAAATGCTACCTGCTGATTTGTTGCTATGGAAAACTGGGCAAGTAGCCAATTTTTCACCATTTATTAAGTAACCCCAGTAGTATATACTGAAGAAGAGATGAAAGTTAGCATGAAACTAAAATAAAAAGCATTCTATGGGCACAGGCAATGGAATTATGTTTAGCTGCACAGTCCAATTGAGAAGTATACAGTCATGGTCCAGGCTACTAGATAAACAAGGAACCTCTGCACTTCTGCTGTTATAGAACTGCAACAAGCATCATCCCTTGCCAATCTGAGGAGGGAGTGATAAGAGGAAAGCAAATTAAGAATGGAATAAGATAAGATAAAAAAAGGAATTTAATTTATGGTGGGGGTGTTTGATGAAATCAAATGTGGATGTATAAGAAGTAACAGCTTGTTTTGCCTGTAATGAGCAAATTTATAAGTACTAAGAAATTCAAGCTTGATCTGTATTTCAGTGGCAGCTGCTTTCCCCCAGCAATGATACTATTAGTCTTCAATCAGCCATTGGGAATTAAAAAACACATACTGTACACACCTGTATTGTTCTAACTGTCTAAAAGACATAGGTGAAGCTGTTACAATACAGGTGATGAGACTCGTTTGCTTATGGGGCAAAGGGTAAAAAATCAGAGCATTCTGCCACACCAGTATGGTTGTAAAAGATACAGAAAAGACAAATGTGCTAAATCAGTTCTTCTCTTCAGTGTATACAATAGAGGAGTCAGAGTTCTCAGGCTCACTTCATAACTGCACTGATGGCTCAGCTCAATCTAGTCAGTGGCTAACTCAGGATATTATTCATAAAGCTTTAATAAAAATTAAAATAAACAAGGCTCCAGGGCCTGATGGCACACACCCCTGGGTTCTAAGAGAGCTTATTTCGGTTTTAGACCATCCCCTATTTCTGATTTTCTCAGATTCGCTTTCATCTGGTATGGTGCCTATGGATTGGAGAAAAGCTGATGTCATTCCAATATTTAAAAAGGGATTACATTCTCAGCTTGGCAATTATAGGCAAGTAAGTTTGACATCTGTGGTGGGCAAATTATTTGAAGGCTTGTTAAGGGATCACATTCAAAATTTTGTCCTAGTGTATTATGTCCTTGTGTGTATTACGAACAGCAATAATCATGGCTTTATGAAGGATAGGTCATGTCTGACAAATCGGATTGCTTTTTATGATGAGGTAAGTAAGATGCTGGACTGTGGTTGGGGCAGTAGATGTAATCTATTTTGATTTGATACTGTACTCCACAAATAGCTGCTTTCTAAACCAAGGTCTGTTGGGCTTAATGTCATTTGCACATGGATAGGAAACTGGCTACAGGATCGGGTACAGAGGGTGGTTGTTAATGGTACATTCTCTACTTGGAGTAAGGTTCTTAGTGGGGTCCCTCAGGGCTCGGTATTGGGTCCACTTTTATTTAACTTGTTCATTAATTAGGGGAGGGTATTGTAAGTAATGTATCAGGGTTTACAGATGACACAAAACTATCCAGCCAAATTAATTCCATCCAGGATGTGGCATCCTTGCAACAGGATCTTGACAAACTGGCAATCTGGGCAGATAAGTGGCAAATTAGATTCAATGTTGATAAATGTAAAGTCATGCACCTGGGGATGTAAAAATATCCAAGCCACTTATATCCTTAATGGGATTGCAATAGGCAAATCCATTATGGAAATGGACCTTGGAGTCCTTGTAGATAATAAACTTGGCTGTAGCAAGCAATGCCAGTCAGCAGCATCAAGGGCAAATAACTTGAACTGTATTAAAAGTCACGGGAGGAGGGGGTCGTTCTTCCACTTTATAGAGCACTTGTAAGGCCCCATCAAGAATATGCTGTACAGTTGGTCTCCATCACTCAAACAGGACATTATTGTATTAGAGAGTGAACAGAGAATGTCAACTAAGCTGGTAAAAGGTATGGGAAATCTTAGCTATGAGGCCAAAAGTGTGGATGTTCACTCTGGAGAAGAGGCGCTTAAAGGATGATATGATAACTATGTATAAATATATAAGGGGATCATATTATAATCTCTTTAATGCTTAATTTACCAGTAGTTCTTTCCAGTTGACACAAGGTCAACCATTGCAATTAGATGAAAAGAGGTTCCACCTAATATTCAGTTTTTTTACAGTGAGAGCTATGAAGATGTGAAATTCTCTCTCTGAATCAGTGGTACAGGCTGATACATTACATCGCTTTAAGAAGGGGTTGTATGGTTTTTTAGCAAGTGAGGTAAACAGGCTTATGGGAGATACAGTAGTTCATAGTACAAGTTGAACCAGAGACTGGCGACCCCCCCCCACCTTGTGTGGCCCCCATATGAAAGTCTGCCTGCTGTGTCTGTTTACCATGTGTAAGCTTTAAAAGGTATCATTACAGACATTAACTCACCCCCGCATCGTTTAAACCTCAAATTCAGGCTGTCCCCATCCCCTGTATTCACACCTGTAATCCTGACTGCATTGTTCCCACTTGTAACACCTCTATTATTCACAGCCTATTGTTCACTCCTACATACCAGATTGAAACTGGCCACATTGTTCACCTGTTCACCTGTTCACATCACAAACTGATGAAGGGGCACCAACACTATACTGTCACTGTATGTAGTGGTCCTGATATGTTTCCCTATCTCCTGTTTTGCCTGCCCTATGCTACCTGTGTGTCACATTCTGCCTCCAATATGCCCCCTGTGTCATACTCTGCCTGCCCTATGCTCCCTGTGTGCGCCATATTCTGCCTGCCTTATGCTCCATGTGTGCCATACTCTGCCCACCCTATGCTCTGTGTGTGTGCCATACTCTTCCTTCCTTATGCTTCCTGTGTGTGCCATTCTGTGAATGCCCTATATTCCATGTGTGTGCCATGCTCTGACTTCATTATGATCTTTGTGTGTGCCATACTCTGTCTTCCTTGTTTCCTGTGTGTGCCGTATATCTACCATACTCTGCCTGTATGTGCCCTGGGGGTGTGTTAGCATTTGAAAATGATTGTTAGGGGCCCCAAAGGTGTTTTATCATGTGCTGGGGGGAGGGGGGGCTGTGTTATTCACAGGGGAGGATGAGGCATATGGATTTAAGAGTATGTCTTAACATGAGAACTTTTTCACATGAGTGATGAGTGATGTCCCTGCAGTGAGCAACAACCATTTGGTTTTTTGGTGTGTTACCACCATTAATGTAGACATGGTCTTGTAGTGACATGGGTGTGGTTTAAGTGGGTGTGGTTTAAAACAAGGAGTGGCCAACACTGGCTTCAATTATTGGCCCTCCACCACGTAGGCCATAAAAATTCTGGCCCTCTGTACCATAGAAGTTGGACAGCACTGATTAGACCATTAGGGACTAGGAACACAGGTTCAATACTTGTGCATATTATTAAATGGTTCCCTAGGCGAATCTACAACATTATGTTCTCAATCCGGGATGTAAGAATTCATTCACACCCTACAGTTGCAATTTCTCAAGGGCAAAACAAAACAAAACACTTGGTCAATAACCTGCACAAATAGGGCCACAATCAGGGGTGGGGGGGCGTAAAGGAATTACTGCACTAAGGAGCTCTTTGGCAAAGGGAGAGCCCAGAGATGGATTTCCTAATAAAAACTTAGCATTGTATCTTACTCACTGATATGTATATGTCTATCTTTGTGCATTGATGAAAAAAGGCATCTCACCTTCCATGGAAGCATTGAGTTTCCTCTCAGATTAAAAAGAGAATTTCTAAAGTCATGGAATCAAAAATTAAGCATTTTTCTGTAGTGTGTATGCAACTGTGTCAGGGAGGGGTATGAAAGGTGATAACCTGTAATTTGACTTATTATATAGGAAAATATATGAAAAAGTTTGGGAACCCCTCTCAACCTGCATAATAATTTACTCCACTTTTAACAAAAAAGATAACAGTGGTATGTCTTTCATTTCCCAGGAACAACTGAGTACTGGGGTGTTTTCTGAACAAAGATTTTTAGTGAAGCAGTAACTGTCTGTGCAAAAATTTGGGTACCCTTGTAATTTTGCTAATTTGTATGTAACTGATCAATACTGATTACTGGCTAACACCTAATTGATTGGATTAGCTTGTTAAGCCTTAAACTTCATAGGCAAGTGTGTCCAATCATAAGAAAAGGTATTTAAGGTGGACAATTGCAAGTTGTGCTTCTGTGACTCTTCTCTGAAGAATGACATCATGGAATTCTCAAAGCAACTCTCAAAAAATCTGAAAATAGTTTGTTCAGTATCATGGTTTAGGGGAAGGCTACAAAAAGCTATCTCAGAGGTTCAATTTCAACTGTAAGGAATGTAATCAGGAAATGGAAGGCCACAGGCACAGTTGCTTTAAAACCCAGGTCTGGCCGGCTAAGAAAAATATAGGTGTTGCATATGCAGATGATTGTGAGAATAGTTACACACACCTACAAAGACCTGCAAGAACATCTTGCTGCAGATGGTGCATCTGTACATCATTCTACAATTCAGTGCAATGTGGACAAAGAACATCTGTATGGCACGGTGATGAGAAAGAAGCCCTTTCTGCACTCACACCACAAAAAGAGTTGCATGTTGTATGCAAAAGCTCATTTAGACAAGCTGCATTCATTTTGGAACAAAGTGCTTTGGACTGATGAGACAAAAATTGGTCATAACAAAAAAGTAGAACACTGAATTCCAAGAAAAACACCTGCTACTTACTGTCAAATTTGGTGGAGGTTCCATCATGATGTGGGGCTCTGTGGCCCTTGTTAAGGGTTGGATGAATTCAACCCAATATCAACAAATTCTTCAGGATAATGTTCAAGCATCAGTCACAAAGTTGAAGTTATGCAGGGGATGGATATTGCAATAAGACAATGACCCTAAACACACATTGAAATCTAAAAAGGGGAGAAGTACAATATTCTGGAATGGCCGTCATAGTCCCCAAACTTGAATATCAACGAAAATCTATGGGTTGATTTGAAGCAGGCTGTCCATGCTCAGCAGCCATCAAATTGAACTGAACTGGAGAGATTTTGTATGGACGAATGGTCAAAAATACCAATATCCAGAATCCAGACACTCATCAACTAAGTATTGATATATCTCTGTTGGGGTGCCCGAATGTATGCACCTGTCTAATTTTGTTATGATTCACATTGCATTTTTTCTGTTTATCCAATCAACTTTATGTCACTGCTGAAATACTACTGTTTCCATAAGGTATGTTATAAATTAAAAGGAAGTGGCTATTTTGAAATGATAAATAAAACTTGAAAGAATTAAGAGGGGGTTCCCAAACTTTTTCATATGACTGTATTGTGTTATTCTGGTTCTCGATATAAGTTATAGAGGGGTACAATCCATGTGCTGCAAAATATAATGATCTTGAAAATCTACAAGGAGTCCCAAGTGCATTCGTAAGCATGAGGACTTAATATTTTTACATGGGCGCATTCCTTCTTATAATACACTGTATACAAATCTACAATATATGATGTTACATCTGTACACCTGGATGCCAGCAGGGTTTATTTCACCTAGAACAGAAAAACAATGTACAATAAATGGTGCTGTGAGAATCCTAATTTGAAGATTGCAAGTAAAGTAATAATGATATTTCACTACTGGACAAATACTGGTGAAGTCCACAACCTGTATTGGCTTACCAGAAGATTGCTGTCTTTATTTATCTACAGTGTTAGTTACTGTATATGATGTATTTTACAGCTGCAGAGGTTCTATGCCTGAGTAGCAATCTAACAAAGGGGTCAAACAATTATGACATTTGAGCATCTATTCCATATATCAGTTCTATCCCATCTATCATATTTTTTTTTCCATCACTGCTATATCCTGCATTACATACATACAGAGTACATCACAGACTGTCTTATTGTACTGAAATCCCATGAGGATTTATATAGGAATATTGTCAATATCACTGGAGTCTCTACCCTTTCCTTCCAACCTTTCAACAGATATGTCTTTAAATGCAGTAATCTCCACTCTTCATGGTTTCTTCTACAAATATAGCAGACATCCATTCATACCAAGCCCTCAGCTATTTGGATACCAAATCATCTAGTTGCGCTGTGTTGAGCTAGATGTCTGCCAGGCTCTGGTGGAAGAATTATGGATAGACAAGGTTCTGCTACAACATTGTTGATTTCAGGACATAAGGCACAAAAGGTCACAATTTATAATGATGCTCTGTGCCAAACATTGCTACATGGCACCAGTTTTCTTATAAGGTTGCAAACTATATTGGGATGTGAAATATATGGATATAGAAAAATGATTTATAAAGCCCAGAATAGATGCTAATGACAAACATAGTTATAACCATATGAAATAACCAAGCTTTGATCGCCCATATGAAGATTACAAATGCATACAGCACATTTATGAATTTAACCCTAAATAAATGGCAAGCAGTGACCCTAACAGCTGCACATAAATCATTCATGGATCAACACTTGTATGTAATAAAATGTCAGGCTACATGGTTCAAGAGGAAGATCATATTGAGTGAATTATATTTATGTTTAATAGCACATATAGAGAAAGTGATGACAGAATTCGTTCCTTGCTTAAAGACTAGATAAAATGAGGTGAAACAAAGCTTACTTCTATGTTATCAGATCAGGCTTTTTCCCAAGTCTTTGGTGGAGTCTCTAGTGCATAACCAGCAGGGTCTCATTTTTTTCCTTCAATGCATACATTTTTCCAACTATGCAGTAGAATCTGGAGTTGTTTAAAAAAACAAGCTTTTAGAAATGGTGTAAACATGGGCACTAATTGCAGCACGTATGCAATGGGCAGTGTGTGGTGATGTTAGTAGGGATGCTTTTCATCTACAGAAAGAATGAATGTGTTAATAAACATTATATATGAGAGAGAGGTACAGAGAAAGCACGTTACATAGTTACATAGTTACATTGGGTTGAAAAAAGTCCATCAAGTTCAACCCCTCCAAATTAAAAACCCAGCATACATACACACACACCCCTCCACTCTTTCACACACAAACCATATATGCCCATAGCTATACTAACTGTAGAGTTTAGTATCAAAATAGCCTTTGATTTTATGTCTGTCCAAAAAATCATCCAAGCCCCTCTTAAAAGCATCAACAGAATCAGCCATCACAACATCACCCGGCAGTGCATTCCACAACCTCACTGTCCTGACTGTGAAGAACCACCTACGCTGCTTCAAATGAAAGTCCTTTTCTTCTAGTCTGAAGGGGTGGCCTCTGGTGCGGTGATCCTCTTTATGTTTTTCCCCTTGTGATGCTTGGGGATACATGTAAAGGATGAACTTGTTGGATGGTCAGGGATGTAACTACAGAGGAAGCAGACCCAGCGACTGCAGGGGGGCCCAGTAAGACAATAATTAGGAATTTGTTTTTTAGTTTTAGAACTACAAAATTAATTTCACAGTAGGAAATATGCATAATATTCTGGCAATCCATTTGAAGAACAGTTTCAATATATTTTGCTCGAATAGTTCAACTTATTGATGTTTTGGTGCCCTAAATTGAATTTGCTATGGGGACTAGTGATGGGCGAATTTATTCGCCACGGCTGAATTCGCGGTGAATTCCCGCGATTCGCCGCTGGTGAATAAATTCGCAAATCACCAGCGAAATTTCGCTGAAAGAATGAGTCGCGCGACGCGCCAAAAACGACGCGACGCGACGGAAACGACGCGACGCGCGTCAAACGCGTCCCGCGACTCGTTTCTCGAATTTTTCGCCGATTCGCAAATTTTTCGCCGATTCGCAAATTTCTCTGGAAATTCGCTAATTTTTCAGCGAAGCGAATCTCGGGAGATTCGCCCATCACTAATGGGGACCTATAATGTTTAGTTACACCACTGTGGACGGTTGTCTTTTTTCAACCATAATTATTTCAACCATAATTATTAGTGAATAATGTACCTCCTATTGTAAAATGCAAGATTATTATTGCAGGGGGTACATAATTTATTACACATTATAATAGACAATTTTTAAGGAGTCATGTAACAAATAATATCACTAAGCACTGTTTATAAGGATATAATTTACATAGCTCTATTTATATATTTACTTATCAATCTGCAGTGGCTTTACTGGACACCTAGGGGCCCCAGTACGAAAGTTTGCAACTGGGCCCCCCCGCATACACCCCCAGAACGCATAGCAGGATGGCACAGTGGCAATTCTATGTATAAATAATCCAGAACTCACAACAGGATGGCACAGTGGCAATTCAATGTATAAATAACCCAGAACTCATAGCAGGATGGCACAATATCAACTTTCCACATTAAGGCAAAGAAAGGGTTAAACACCACAAGGCAGTGCAATAATATGATTTGTATCCTTACCAATACTAATATACCAATATACTAATAGTCTGGAGTGGAGAGGGGGGGGGCAATCTGCAGCACAGAGTAAGGCATCCTTACACTATCTTGACTGTCATCCTTGATGCATCAACTTACAGCAGCACCACTTTCCATGCATACCATTGGATGTAGCAGAGGTAGTGCAGGGCATGTAAAAAGAAAAAAACCCACCTCTTTTGTCTGCTTGATTTACCTCCTGGGATGACCCCATGGGCTGGGTGCAGGGGTCATGGGCCTTGGTGCATGGTACAGTTGCACCCCTGGTAGTTAAGACTACTGTTAATCTGTATATATGCTGTCATTATGAAATTCTACATTGACTGCAAGTGTTCAGTTATAATGACAGTTCAGTTATAATCACAGCAATCAATAAGTTCTGACAGCAGAGGTCATTCCTCCCACTCACTTCATGAAGATTCATTTACAAACCTGCTTCTATTTTTATTTATCCATTAGTGTAACAATGTTGAAAACAACCAATCAGGAGCTTGTTATATTAGTCTAGCTGTATAAAATAGTATCTGATTGGTTACTGGCTTATCATTTATTTTTAAAGCAAGTATGCATAAAGAGTTTACTTGTTTCACCGTGCTATATGCCATGAGTGAAGCATCTACTGGTGACTTTGCTTGGAATTCACACTAGAATTCAGATTGCACACAGAAAAAAATTGATCATTCAAACAGCTTTGTTGATCGCCATGGAAATTATTCCTGCTGCACCTGAGAGTTCAGTCATTCCCTGCACGTAAAGATTATGCCAACTCCAAAGGTCACTTGACATTTATGAATAATTTTGATGCTTCAGATAAATGAGCCTAGAAACCAATTTGTTAATACAGATATGGCTAATTGGACTGAATGAACTTCGAGAACAAATTTAAGTGAGATGACAGCGAATCTCCCCATGTTTGGGATGAAATGCAGTTATTAGGGATTTAGATTAAATAGTGTATAACAGACGGACTCATCTTAAGTCTTCAAAGGTCCCCATGATGATGATGATGATGATGAATCCCTTTACAGAGCAGTCTGTCAGAGAAGAGTTTGAGCATGTGGAAGATTACTAAAACACCATTTATAATAATAATTCTTATTAATATGTACAGTGAAACCTCAATTTTACATACATGGAGAACTGAAAATGCTAAACAATGGCTTAAATGCCACCAGAACAACACATGAAAGGTGTTGTACAGTGCAGTTAGCAAATATGCTATATACATTGGCAAATAAAACATGATACAGTAAATATCGTATGTTGTGTACATGTATGTGTGAAAAAACCCTAATCACCTGAAAAAAAGTTTGTGTAAATTTGTCTGCATTGAGTTAAGAAAATGCGTGTTTGTAAGTGTGCAACACTTATAGGCAGATTTATTAAGGGTTGAACTGAAAATTCAAAGTTTTGAATTTTTTATGGTCAAAACTTTCAAAGTTGACTAGGGAATCATCCAAACTCAATTAGACTTTTCTAAAAAGAAGTGGCAGCAAACACGTCAGATTGGTGGACCCAGGGCCCTCCGAGCCTGCAGCCTCAGGTGCCCCCATCATCCCCCTGGGCCCCCAGCTGCAAAGTTCCCTCTGCACTATCCCCCCTCCCACCCCCTGGCACACACACTAGTGCGTACCTTTCTCCAGCGCAGCGCGTTCGAGCGAACAACTTCAGAGACAGAAGGAGAGGAAGTGCAGGGAGCAGGTCTGCGCCTGCAGGGCCCACCGTGTTTTTGTAGTCCTAAAAGATACTTCTGTCATGTAGTGTGTAAATGCTCTCCTCTTGCTTTCTATTAACTGACATAAGGTGTGTCACAGGGGTTTAGCTGAGAGTTTAACATTACAATCTATGCTTTGATGTAATGATTTTAAAGGGGTTGTTCGCCTTCTAACACTTTTTTTTAAAGTTGTTTTTAGAGAGTTCACCAGAAATATTTATTTGTTTACTTTCCATTTATGAAGGTTTTCTAATGTTAAAGTTTAAAGTTTCATTTTTCATCTTCTCAGTCTT
The DNA here is from genome assembly GCA_024363595.1 of Xenopus borealis. Taxonomy (NCBI): domain Eukaryota; kingdom Metazoa; phylum Chordata; class Amphibia; order Anura; family Pipidae; genus Xenopus; species Xenopus borealis. Next base: position 119,571,730 of record CM044439.1, read on the forward strand.
CTCAATGTCCAGTCAATGTTTGGTTAAAGGGATTCTGTCATGGAAATTTTTTTTTTTTTTTCAAAATACATCAGTGAAAAGTGCTGCTCCAGCAGAATTATGCACTGAAATCTATTTCTCAAAGGAGCAAACAGATTGTTTTACATTTAATTTTGAAATCTGACATGGGGCTAGACATTTTGTCAATTTCCCAGCTGCCCCAAGTCATGTGACTTGTGCTCTGATATACTTCAATCGCTCTTTACTGCTGTACTGCAAGTTGGAGTGATATCACCCCCTCCCTTTCCCCCACCCAGCAGCCTAACAACAGAACAATGGGAAGGTAACCAGATAACAGCTCCCTAACACAAGATAACAGCTGCCTGGTAGATCTAAGAACAGCACTCAATAGTAAAAACCCATGTCCCACTGCGTACTATTCAGTTACATTGAGAAGGAAAAACAACAGCCTGCCAGAAAGCAGTTCCCTCCTATATAAGTGCTGGCACAAGTCACATGACTTTGGGCAGCTGGGAAATTGACAAAATGTCTAACCCTATGTCAGATTTCGAAACTGAATATAAAAAAATCTCTTTGCTCTTTTGAGAAATGGATTTCAGTGCAGAAGTCTACTGGAGCAGCACTATTAACTGATGCGTTCTGAAAAAAACATGTTTTCCCATGACATTATCTCTTTAATTATAATCCCTTATTACTTAGAATTGCCCCAGTCTTGAATCCTTTTCAACAGCAGCTGAACCTATTCCACTTGATTGACAGACGTTTGTAACATACTCCTACAATTAACTTTCATGTTGCCTACAATATGTGAAGTTCAACCTTCAGTATAATCATTATTTTTCACCCCTAAATAAATGTTGTTGTACAGAAATCATCAGTAAATTACTTATTATGTTTTGGAGTGAATTGTACCACATTATATTACTGAACCTAGTAGGAGGTGTATTGGACCATATGCAGCTATGGGACCAGTTATTCAAAATGTACGGGACCTGGGGTGTTCCGGATAATGGATCTTACGTAATTTGGATCTTCATACCTTAACTCTACTATGAAATCTTTCAAACTTTAATTAAACTCAGTAGGGTTGTTTTGCCTCTAATAAGGATTAATTATATCTTAGTTCAGATTAAGTATAAAGTACTATTTTATTATTACAGAGAAAAAGGAAATAATTTTTTTAAATTTTAATTATTTCATTAAATTGGAGTCTGTGGCCTTTCTGTCATTCTGAGCTTTCTGGATAACAGGCTTCCAGACAACAGATCCGATACCATATAGCCACACATGGAACAACTCAGTCAACTAGTTCAATTGTCTTTGTAAGAAGTGGCTGTTCTGATCACTAGGAAGATAACCATGATGAGATTGAATCTAATTCAGTTAACCTTAACACAACCTTTAGTTTGTTAAAGACCATTTTAACCAGCCCACAGACCAACAGTCAAATAACCAAATAATGTTGGTGTATGTAATCTTTCCTGTCTCATCTCTCAATGGTTATTAGTGAGCTACTTTAGGCTAAGGCCAGACGGGGAGATTCGGGGGAGATCTGTCGCCTGGCAACTTATCGCCGCGATGAATCTCCCCCGAATAGCTAGTTAGCGCTGCGCACCCGCTAGGCGTAAAGTCGCCTGCGCTTGTTCACACGCAGCGGCGCGATTTTAAAAATCGCTCAAAATTGCCTCGGCAGATCTCCCCCGAATCTCCCTGTCTGGCCTTAGCCTTAAAGTTCAAGTTTTATGTGAAAGAGTTGACTATAAAGAACCCAGATTGTACACCACCATTTTAGTCCATATGACCATTAAATATAAAATTTTGCCTAAAACTGGAAAAAAATTGGAAAATGTAAACCACTTTTTAATGCATATATAATACAATGGTAGCAGCAAAACAAAGTTTAATTAAGAAGTAAAACATTTATTGGGCTTAAATATATTACATATACACTAGAGGCACAGTTACATCTTACATACTGAAGCATATTTCTGGAAAATCTATACATTAAATTGGATATGGCGCTTTAATACAATGCATACAAAGTAGTCTTTAATTTACAAAGAGAAGAAAGTGTGAATGTCTTATGAAATGTTTGGAATGTACACCCAACAGTGAGGTTGTTTTTTTTTTATTATTACAATTTAGAAATTGCACAAGGAGAATTTTAAATGTTTATGGTATAAAATAATTCTAAGTTGGTAAAACTGAATAAAAATTCATTTTACTTATTTTTTTTTCCAAAGTCTGTGTGGATTTATAAGGAATACATTTTCTACTAAATTAAAAACACGTTGGGTCACCCCCTGTCAGGGAATTTCTTGGTGTTGACCAAAGATGTTCAATATCAACACAAAAATAGTGGGGGGAAAATTAAAATATAAAAATATATTCATATGTATTTGTCAGTCTTATTACTTCAATGGACACAGGGAAGATGGTTTATAAAAATAACATTTGTTATTCAAAATAAAAAGAAAAACACATCTCCGTGAACTGGCCAATAACTATATTGCTCATTGCATATATATATATAACAATACTATATAGTGGCTTATTATTAATGTTGGAACAAAAAAAGGATAACACCTTATAGCAAGAGAACAGTGATTGTTTATTATTCAATGCAGCATTATTATATATAAAAATAAAATAATTTGGAAATAATTTTGATGTACTGTACCAACTTAAAGCAAGCCCCCAGCATTTTTAATGGATGAATAAAGGTCGGGGGTACTGCGCTGTTATTATTGTTGCTCTTAAAAATGTACCACAATTAGAATATTGCACCGAACATATGGACATGGCAAAGGAGATTGAGGTTGACCTTTCAATAAGCTTTGGCATTCCATTGATAATATCTATACTGTATATATCAGGTGAGAGGGTGGAACTCCTTTTTAATGGGAATATAACAAAGGTAATAATGCTGCTTTGAAATAAAGCATTTGAAAAAAGATTTAGAAACATTCCATTTCAACTGTTTTCTTCTAGTCTGATTTCATATATTTTTGTTGTTTTTTTTTCTCTTAAGGTAGCAGCAGTGCTTAAGTAATATATGTAAAAATGTAACTAATGGGACAATTATGACTTAATTTTTTAAAAATAAAATACAAAAAGATAATTTTTCTCGTTTGCAAAACAAGAGAGCAGGATAACGTATAAAAAATACAGTTAAATAAAAAAAAATAATAACTAAGAACTTGGTAGGCCCTGGCAAAAAAACATTAGTTTAGCAAAACTACAGTATGTTAATATATCTGGCGCTACATATATTTTTACAGGACCGGTTTTATAGTTGCTACATCATTACAGCCACACAGCACGATTAGTGGATAATAACACTTTTTTTTTTTTTCGTTTCTGAAGAGATGATTAGAGCATTTGGTTACATGTAAACGTTTTTAAATCATTGACTTTTTTTTTTTTTGGTTTAACATGCGCTTAATTTTCTCAAGAAAAATTAAAATAAAAACATATGATAGATAACAATTAGAATGATAAAAAGTACAAATTGGCCTAACTTACAAAACTGAAAATATATATATATATATTTATTTAATGTGCTACAAAAATTAGTACTTTTTTTTTTTTTTTTTTTACAATAAATAAAAGATTGCACTGTAGTTGGAATTTAAAGTACTGTATTTAATATATTGTAAAAAATAAATCTAAAACAAAATTATCATTGTTTTCCCATTACTTTGGTTATGGGTTTTTGCAAGCTGATACAACTGCAGGGATATGACACTATATTTCAAAGAATAGCAACCATAAGATTCTATCACAAGGCACAATAAAGCAGCAAAAATAGACAAGATTTATACAGTTATATAAAAGCAGGGGTATATGCTCTGTGTCTGTTGCACCCTTTTGGAAACGAGTTGCACCTTCAGCTGATATATTTCCCTGAGGTACTGTACTTCTTTGCTTTAAAGTGGACCCGTCACCCAGACACAAAAATCTGTATAATAAAAGTTCTTTTCAAATTAAACATGAAATCCAATTTCAAATTTTTATTAAAGCATTCATAGCTGTTTTAAGCTCATTTAAAAATCTCAGATGTCAATCAAATATTGTCTTGCCACTCCTCTATGACTTAGGCATAAAGGCGGGGCAGATAATTACTTTCACTTTCCATTCAGCACTTCCTAGATGCCACTGCTCCTCACACATTCCCCAGTTCTCTTAACCATTTAATTGTGTAGCCAGGACATGGGGATAGACATCGGGTCCCCCATTCTGGTGCACAAACAAGATTCTGAGATGATGCAAGGCTTGTCTTAATAACAGTGTCCACAAAATGGCTCCTGCCAGCTTGTTATAATTATGAATTCCCAGACTGAAGAAAACAAGATTAAAATAATTTATATAGTGTAATTAATGTTCATTTTGCTTGACTAATGGGATAAAATAGGATTTTGAATTTTTTTGGGGTGACGGGTCCACTTTAACCAGAAAGAATTTAATGTCTTGGAGTAAATGACTAAGGACTATACGTCAGTTGGTGCCGTATTAAAGAATAGAATGTTTTCCAGGATTTGCAAAAGTTTGCAAAGCAGAAAGGTGTAGTCATCACAATGTCACTGATAATTTAAAAATTCAAAAATAGCTTATTATGTTAATTTACTGTACCCTTCAGCTACCAGTCTTACACACCCCTCCAATGGGTTTTTGTTTCTTTATTTTGCCGCAAACATTTCCTCAGATGTATATGCCAATTCATTATCTCCCTTCTCTGCTGGGAATCGTATTCAGACCTTTTCTTTTTAATTAAGGTATGAACTTTCTTCTAAATAATATTTAGTGTTATACAATAGAATTCAAATTTACAGTAAATCATGTCATATAAATAATGGCAAGCATAAACGGCAGCCGGCACTTAGTAACCTCCTTTACTACTGTAGAGGAAATGCAAAAGGTGCTAAGCATACCTGTTGAACCTAAAAGAAATTCTCTTCAGTATTTTAGTGCTATTAGCACTAACAGAGTATTTCACCTACACAAATATAAAAATGATCATTTCATAGTTTTTGACTTTTCTACATGTGTATTTTTTGAGATACAACTTTAAATCATATACTTAAAAAGGTTTTCACATTTAAACAGTTTAGACTTTCTATGACTGTGTATAGAGCATTTTGGTCAGACGGAGCTGGGAGATATTAATGCAGATTGTAAGAGCTTAATTTCGTGGGTCTCTAACTATTGCACACTGCCCTTTTGCGTTTCACTTTGTTTTAAAAATTACAAAAATGTTGATTGCTGTAAGAAACAGTTTAAGGATTTAGAGATTCTGGCTCTGATTTATGAATGCTGGATTCCCATAAAAATTATGTATACGAATAACATAAAGTCAGTTGAGTATTGCTATGGGTTGCTGAACTGGTGCCAAATTGCCCAATATTCATAAATAAGATCCATGGAATATCTTACATTGCAAAGTATATACTGAGATGAGCAAATCAGTTTGTAAGAATTGTGCATGAACGGACATGACTAGTTAGCTATAATGTGTAATTAGCTTCTGATGATTTGTGCTTGTTGAATAAGGTTTTAATACAAAAATGAAAATTTTATGGATTTCAAGTCTACAAATCATCCTGTGTAGTAAAGGCAATTTGCTCATCCCTGTATTGAAAGATGGTATCTACAACACATGTATTATATCAATTATCATGTACATTAATTTAAAAAACAAAAAACACTGGAACGCATCAATTATCACAAACTGGGTAAGGTTAGGAATGGTCATTCTTCCATGGTATCTTGATAACTTAGACATCCAGTTAACCCTTTATGCACAAGAAAGGCCTGTAGCATTCTACTTTCTGTTGCCATGGACCTTTTGCCGCTGTGTAACCATTACCTGGATTGGTATTTCAAAAAGGTGCATCAAAACACTTTGAGTGTATCTATCTGAAACAGTAAAATTATCAATTTAAAAAATGAAAAAAAAGGAAAAATCAAAAAGTTTGTATTTCTTAAAAAAATGAATAACTGGTTAACTGTCTGGATTATAATGCGTAGCATTAGTTAACTTTGTACCTCGAAAGTGTGTTGGATATTTATTTCATGAAGAAGTACTGAAGTATAAAGGCAAACAAAACAGACAATGTCGCAAAGCCTAAAACGATGAGAATAGCAAACTGTTCATCAGTAGGCATCATGCTCTTGAATTTAGAGCTCTCCAAACACGATACATCTCCTGGGAGCATAAGTTCATTTCGTCTCATTACAAAAGATGCTGATGGACTAAAAGATCCAGAAAGCTCCTGTGAGGTATCCAAGCAGCGACGACATACACATACTCGGAATCTGTAATCCATATTTGTTTGAAGACCTGAGATTTGGAACAATGTGTCTTCTCCTTTATACACCTGCAAAGGGCAAGGCATGGGATAAACATAGAGAACATAAACATATGGAATACTACTCTACACTACTTCTACTTCAGTAAAACTGCAAATGAGAGACAAGCAAAGAAGGTCCACTCATGCTGCACTTGTTTATCAAGTGTAATTTATGATTGGGTCAGCCTAAGTTTTGGGGCCACTAACATGCTCTAAAAGGTCTGGGTAGCATGGATAAGCAACAACCCAACATATTCATTGAACCAGACACATGTATGAAAGGAGTGATGGGAAGACTGGCAAGTGATTTTTTCCTGGTATATAGCTGGTTGCATTGTACCACCTAAATATCTTTATGCAATAAACTGAATAGAGATGATGATCTAGAAGAACTCTTTTTTTCAGCCAGCTGCAAGTAGAACAATGAAAGCAAACATCTTATTGGTTGCCATGGGTAACTGTCCAGGTGCAAATGTACCCAGTTTTTATAAATTACTCCTACTGTCTCAATAAAAAATGGAATATCAACTCTGAACTATTTTATTAATCTTGTTTTTTAACCCCCTGTATATGAACATGTATGTATTGAATAAGCACAGATAAAATCACTCATTTCCTGAACCATACAATAAAAACATGGGGTTACCCACATTTGACAAGCATCTGTTTCTCTTCTTTCCTAGTGAGTATATGGTGGTGAGGGAGGAGGCCTAGGGTGAGTTGACTGGTGCAACATTTTAGGCTCCACTTTTTGGTGTGCTTTGCAAAAACTACTAGAATATTATTGCTGCAATAGCAATAATTTTCTAGTGTCTAGGGATGCACAAATCCAGGATTCAGCCTTTTTCAGGAGAATTTATCCGAATCCATGAGCCTGGCTGAACTGAAGCTGCAACACCTTTTCACATCCTCACCTGCAGGTTCATCATATCTAGAAAATATTGTCCACTGGCAGATAAGAAGCTGGCTCAATTGTTCCATAACACTATTTGTGTGTGTCTATCAGCAGCTCTATATGCAGCATGACTTCATAAAAAAATGCTGAATGTTTATATTTTGATCAGTTAAGCACAAGGTCTCAAGCATGATGCTTCCAAATTTCATTACCAAATTGCAAGCTCCCTATCAACATCTCTCACTGAGAAAATGGATACTTGAACATATTGGTTCTAATGTAGGTTTTATCATGATGAAATGACATTAAAGGAACAGTAACACCAAAAAATGTAAATGTTTTAAAGTAAAGAAAATATCATGCAGTGTTGCCCTGCACTGTTAACACGGGCCTGTTTGCTTCAGAAACACTACTATAGGTCATATAAACAAGCTGCTAAGTAGCAATGATGGAAATTGAAAAATGGCTATATGGCACAGGATAAGTAATGGACAACAGATAACATTATGTTCTACAGAGCTTATCTGCTATCTGCTGTGTAACTTGTGCCTTTTCTCCTTTGACTAGTTGCCTCCATGGCTACACAGCTTATTTATATAAACAATAGTATGCAAACACAGCAGTTTTAGAAAGTGCAGGGCAACACTGCATTATATTTTTATTACTTTAAAACAATTTCATTTGAAATTGTCATTTGTCACTGATCTTTATATAAAGGGTCATGTTTTTATGTCATGTGTTACACATTTTTCATAACTAAGATCAATACAGTAACATGGAAAAGTTTTAAACATCAACATACTGTATGGATTGATACTTTATGAAGGATAGGTCATTTCAGACAAATAAAGGGCAAATCAAGACTTGAGCTGTATTTAAAGGGGCATAGATTAATGGGAGGAGGGGGTCATTCTTCCACCTTATGGAGCAGTGGTAAGGCCCCCCCTAGAATATGCCGTACAGTTTTGGTCTCCCTCACTCAAACAGGACATTATTGTATTAGAGGGTACAGAGAAGGTGTAAGCTGGTAAAAGGTATGGAAAATCTTAGCTACGAGGAAAGACTGGCCAAATTGGTGATGTTCACGCTGGAGAAGAGGCGCTTAAGGGGTGATATGATAACTATGTATAAATATATAAGGGGATCATATAATAATCTCTCTAATGCTTTATTCACCAGTAGGTCTTTCCAGTTGATGTAAGGTCACCCATTCCAATTAGAAGAAATGAGGCTCCATCTAAATGTTCAGAAGGATTTTTTTACAATGAGAGTTGTGGATGTGGAATTCTCTCCCTGAATCAGTTGTACAGGCTGATACATTAGATAGCTTTAAGAAGGAGTTGGATGGCTTTTTAGCAAGTGAGAGAATACAGTGTTATGGAAGATAGCTCATAGTATAAATTATTCCAGAGACTAGACTGATTGACATTTTGGAGTCAGGAAGGAATTTTTCCCCCTCTGAGGCAAATTTCAGAGGCTTCAGATGTTTTTTTTTTGCCTTCCTCTGGATCAACTAGCAGTTAAAATAGTTGAAAGGTTGAACTTGATGGATGTGTTTTTCAACCTAACTTACTATGTTACTATGATACAACAAATGACATGGGTATTTATCAGAGTATGAAATATCCCTTCCTATAGGACATATTGTTAGCGCTTTGCACTATGCTGAAGTAGAAGCAGTGTGTTTGGGTACATGTACCTTTTATGGATTGCATTAATAAGTTCACTAATTTAGGTTTATTACATTGTGCGGCATTTGCAGTCATAAATGCATAAATGGGCCCTCCTTGACTACCTCTCCGATAGATATCTGGCAGATAATCAGTCAGGTTTAAAAATCCCTCTAGGCGACGACCTACTATCTATCTATCTATCTATCTATCTATCTGCATAACTTCCTATCATATCACTTCATTGCATTACCACAAAAGGAGCTAGCAGCCCCCTAATCCAAGGTATCCAGGTTCATCTGTGAAGCTAAGACACTTCTGCTGTTAAATGATAAAATTAAATGAGGGATCAAAGAGGAATCAGTGCAGTGAACTGAAATTACCTCACTTAAAAGCTGTTAAAATTGACACTAAATTGAATCCGTTCCCACCTTTCCCACTAATTTTATTCTGCACTAAATCATTATCATGATGAAAATATTTATAAAGCAGAAAACATATTCCTCCTTCTCCACATCTTTCAACAATGCAGACAAGACAATGACAAGGGGTACAAAGATTTCCTTGGCATGCCTAAGATGCTCTCTAATGTGACAGAAATGCCACAAATTAGCTGCCAATTTACTTAAAAACACTCTTCCATTTATCATAATTTTCCTGCATTGCATCAATCTGGTATTTTTAGCACTTTAAATTCAGTTACATAAGATGATTTTTGACCTTTTAGCAGGTTTTAATAAAAATGTCATAAATACAACTAGCTCCACATTTTAAAAAAGTTTTAGAAGCAGTACTTTACAGAAATGATTACACTTGCATGTGGCCTACTATTTGTTAATAAGGGCGGCCCAGTTCCCTAGTAACGGCTACAGCACTTCATTGTTAAAACAATAAGGAATGGTTTTAGGGTAGTGCAGGAAGCCATTTGCCTTCAGCAAAAACACTTTGGAAAATTTGTTGTATAATATTTGTTAGAAATTTTTAGAAAGTCTTTCATATTAGCAATTCTCATCTCCAGTCCTCCAGTGTGCTCCTTAACCCGCCCTCTGTGCGCCAACTGTGGACTCCAACAAGAAACAGGGAATGTGCTTTAAGACTTTTTTTTTGTTCTGCTGAATATCAAATCCACCATGAAAATGTTGTCTGAATACTGAGCCAACTCTAACCAGCCGTTTTATTCAGATTCATTGGCAAATAGCACTAGCATAACTGTAGCCTCTGTGAGCAAAAAATAATTTCAGTTATAGTAAAGTCACAACAATAAAATAACCGAGTTAATTTTGCCGACTACGAAACATTTCAAGAATTCTGTAGTTTGAAAAATGATCAAAATACTGCATTTGATGCAGCAGGGTAATGCTAGGATGCATTAATTCTGCAACAATGGCTGTGCCAAAGGATGCTTGTTCTTCAAGATAACTGTAATGGATTTATCTGAAAGCCTAAGAAATCAGTTCAACCAGACCCTTTCTGGACACAATTAAACATTACTGAGTACAATGATTTCAGTTCCTTTGGATTAAAGGTGGCCATAGAAATAACAATTACGATCTTTCTTGGAAAATATCTTAAGATTCAGTACTAATAATGGCAGATGTTCAGTTGCCCAATCATAATTTTCAACCTGGGCCAATCAACAAGCCGACCGATATCCAAGCCTTCTGCAGATATCGGTCAGCTCATCTCCTGCCATATACGCACCGAATACCGTACAAAAAATAATTTTGTACCATATTATCTGAGCGTCTATGGCCACTGAAGAGAACGTAACTTGGGTCATTGCAATGATGCTAAGGATTTAAGGATTTAAAAGAGCACCGGTGAAAGTGCTAATTTGCCCAGAGATCTCAAACAGTATATGGCAGACCACATTAGATCATGATAGACTAAATCGCAAATGAAAATCACATTGCCTCATTCATTTTTAACAAGGCTATAAAATATGTACTTCTTAATAAATGTCTTAATAAAGTCTCATCATGTTTTATGTGGCAACTTTTTTTAAATTCTTTTTACTATGCTAAATCTTGAAAATGCCATGAATAGTCTCAAGAATAGTTGCCTTTTTGTCATGCTTTACTTGAATCATTTGGGGGAATTATGTTAAGTCTATTGCTATATATGTATATAACACACACATATATATATATATATATATATTCCCTAACAAGCAAAACAGAAATAATTCTGCAGCGCTTTTAGTACAAAATGTTGTAACGGGCAGAATAACAATTATTTGCAGAATACTTTGGAAACTGCATAGAGGTAATTTAATTTTTAAAAATGTGATTTTTCATTCCCCTCTTATATACTTGCTAGTTTAATGCAACTTCTCTCCTGTATGCTAATGGAAATCTTTATTACAAAAAATATGAGAATTCCTATGATGAAATCCATCTCACAACAAAATTAAGTTGGGGACTGCTATCATTTCTTATTGGGTTATCTTTGTAGTGCTTGGTGATTTATTACATTCATTCAAACAATTAGCATTTTTATAGTGCGCCTTCTATATATTAAAATAAATGTTCAAGTTCAGTTGGCGCCACTTGTGATTCTGATCACTGCAAAGGGGCATGGTCTGAGAATAATAACATTAGATTGCCTTTGTACAACTTACCTGCTTATATTCTGCCTCTCTTCCAACCTGTATTTGTAAGATATAAGCAATCGGATCCCCTTTCATTGGTAAAACTGACTCCCATGTGACTTCACATGCATTTCCTTCTAATTGTGTGATTCGCGGTGCTAAAAAATATATAAGCAGCGTTTTAGTCACAGATAAGACACACACACACTAAAAGCATACTGAAGAAAAATATGATTAATGTTTGTACTAATATGAGGTAAAACTATTAGCACGGCTGTCAAATAACCAGAAAGACTGAGCTGACTGAACCTTGAAAGGAAGATAAAACCACAAACCCAGAAGAGATGAAATTCAGATCAAATTGCCCCCCCGCTACTTCACAAAAATCTATTTCCTAAAAAAAGTCTTTAGAAGTGAAAAGTAGTTTAATTTTAAGAAATGTAATTTGTTTCTTTTTTTAGTTGTGGTGTAATAAAAAAAACAGCTCTTTGTGTACAATTAATTCTGTTATTCTGTTATTATTCTGGCATATGTAATTATCCCATTATTAAGAATTAATTCATATTTACATTTCCCAGCAAGTGGTTTCTTACAAGCTAGGTTCTGTATGTATGAGTCAGATTTTAGCTTTACGCACTGATAAGATGTGTATGTGGAAAATTGGGCAGGTAAGGTCTTTATTACAATGGATACCTTTATTTTGAGTGGAAAAAAGTAGGATATTTGTTTAGATTACCAAATGGAAGTTCTAGGGCAGGGATCCCCAACCTTTTAAACCCGTGAGCAACATTCAAAATTAAAAGGAGTTGGGGAGCAACACTAACATGAAAAATATTCTTGGGGTGCCACATAAGTGCTGTGATGCTATTGGTAGCCCCTATGTGGATTGCAAACCGACATTGAGGTTCTGTTTGGCAGTGCACCTGATTTTTATACAACCAAAACTTGCCTCCAAGCCTGGAATTTAAAAATAAACACCTGCTTTGAGGCCACTGGGAGCAACATCCAAGGGGTTGGAGAGAAACATGTTGCTCATGAGCTACTGGTTGGGGATCACTGTTCTAGAGTGATGAGCTTTTTTATATCATCCATACAATATTTATTCATGAATTATTAATGTATTACAAATGGTCCCATTAATTGATAAATTAAAAGTATAGGTGAAAATTATTTTACAAATAATTTGGTAGAACCCCTGCAGTCACTTATCAGTGACTTATCAGATAGATCTATGTAATATACTGTGGGCAGTACCCAACATGACTGGCAGTAAGATGAAGGTTAAGGCAGTGCTTTCAAATCTCCGTTAACTGCATTACTGTCATTTAATATTAGATATCCATGACCTTTTCCTTGACTATGTGCCACATGGGCTCTTTATCTCCATGACATGTACTTATTGTATGTCATTCTTTGCTGATGATTTTATGTATGTATGTATTTTATGCAGGCTTCTAAAACGGGGGCTGCCTGTTAGGAAGATGTTTCATTCAAACCACATTCCATTGCCATTTGAATCCTGAATCATCCATAAAATGTCCACATCCCAGCTATATGAAAGCACTGCCCATCCGCTAGGCGGGTGAGTTGTTGCAAGTGACTAGTGATGGGCGAATCTACCCAGTTTCGCTTTGCCGAAAAATTTGCGAATTTCCAGCGAAATTAGCGAATTGGCAAAAAAATTTGCAAAACGAGTTCGCGAGTTTTCCCGAATTTTCGCCAGGTGAATTTTCGCTGGCGTTTCGCGAATTTATTCGCCAGCGGCTAATCACGGGAATTCGCCGCAAATTCACCCCTGGCGAATAAATTCGCCCATCACTACAAGTGACATAACCATGAAAGCTATTCTTCAACTTCATTAACATTTAAATGAAGCACCTTCCAGAAAAGTTCCATTGGCCTTGTTGATCAATTACAGGACCAATGTGTCCATATTTGGAACAAATCTTAACATCCCACTTTGGTTCCGATGAGGCCCAATGAGATGTACATTGCACATCTAGTATTACATTGGCTGTAGTGTTAATTGGTCAAGATCAAGGTTACACACACTCCTATAGTCTGTTTTTCTTTTTTTCCAGCAAACATAAAGTAATTAGCATCTACTATACTGAAGGCTGGATTTGAATAGCCAAGCCATGATAGTGGAGAGTAGTGCTTTTGTGTTATGGTAATAACATTAATATTGGATTAGGCATTGCAGTTCTTAATAAAATGAGATGAAAGCAATTTTTAACACAGTAATGTGGTTATTGAGCTTGAGGAAATAGGCAGATATCAATCAAATGGCATCCTTCACTAAATTTTTTTTATTTAGCTTTAGCTAATGGAAAGGGTGGCAGAAAAGGAGCCTTTTCATTTAATAAAACAACTCTAAAATATACAGAGAATGCATGGGAAACTATGTTTGAAACCTGAGAAAAATAAGATCCATGCTTAACTGTGTTCCTTTCCGTTCGTTTGTGTGTTTATTTGCAGTGTGTGTGCATTTGTATAAATATGTGTAAAGTTGTGTAATAACTGGTCAGTGTTTATGGGGCAGATTTATCAAGGGTCGAATTTCGAGGGTTAAAAACCCTCAAATTTGACCCTCAAAATTTTCCTGAAGTAAAATCAGACGTAATCAAATTCATAGGATTCACCGCTATTCAATCTATCGAACGATCGAATAGCGTTCATCTGATTTCATGAAAAAATCTAACTAAATATCCGATTTCACGATTTTAAAAAAATCGGATGGATTCTATTCGATGAAAAAAAAACTTAGAAAAAGCCTATGGGTGCTTCCCATAGGCAAATATAGAAACTCGGTAGGTTTAATCTGTCAAAGTAGGCAATCGAAAAATTTTTTAAAGGGCAAGTACTTTGACCATCGAATGGTAGAATGATTTTCTTATTCGAATGGTACCATTTATTTGAATCATTCAATTCTATCATTCGATTCGATCGAATTTTGAAAATTCGATGGTCGAATTAGCCCAAAAAAAAATTCTTTGCATACGAATCCTTCACCCTAGCTTAGTAAATCTGCCCCTACAGATGCAGCCACTTGGATTTGTAAGTTAAATGCGTCGTGACTTAAAGCTCCCCATAGACGCAACGATCGTTCCCTGACGAACGACCGATCTAAGGGAAGTCCGACCAATCTTTCAAATTATCGTGCGGTTAGTGGGATACAAACGATCGTTCGTCTCACGATTTTTCGGCCGACATTGGTCTGTTGATTGATCGGCCAGGTTAGAAAATCTTTATCGCTCCCCATGCAATCTACCTATGTTTGCAGCGCAAGCAGGCTGCGATCCTTCAGTTTTTGCTGGCAATATCGCCTGAAATGGTCTTTTTAGTTGATGGACACATCAGATCGTTTTGAGACAATCGTGGTCTCACGATAATCATTGGATCTTTCAAATATCTTTACGTCTATGGCCAGCTTAACTCATCTATCTCATTTATCCCACTTAGCACAGAATATTGTGTCACAGCATCCCATCCAATTAAAGAGTTCACCATTGAAAACAATGGTGCTTTGGTATGCTAATGAAAAGGTTAAATGCATTAAATTAGTTAAGATAACTTTAGATAACACAGTTTCTTCAATTAGCCCTGAGTCACGACGCATTTAACTCACAAATCCAAGTGACTGTATCTGTATGTGTTAGTCCAGTGTAAAAAAAAATCAGATTGTCAAGCAAGAGCTGAAAGGAATAGAAACACTGCTGCCCTCCAATTTGCTTGTTCGATAACTCCCAGCAGGACCAAAGTCTTTATAACTTGAAATATTTTTTTAATATAAAAGTGTTATTACTGTATTATCCTGTAAAAGAATGAACAGAAGCTTGCCCTCCTGTTGTCTTTAATATCTCACCTTTAATTGTTGGAGGCACTGACTTTGTTGTGCTGAAAGTGCAGATGTCAGAAAATGGTCCTTCTCCTGCATCGTTTACAGCTTGTATTCTGAAACTGTAACAAGTAAACTCTGCCAGCCTCTGTACCTTATACGTGTGGCTTGGTCCTCTGTAGATGGGAAGAAACCTACAAAGTGAAAATAAAAGAAATCAGAGAGTTAATTTATAAGCAGACCTTTAATTCTTTTTGAAAACACCACAAGCAAGAAAATGCACAGGCTATATACATTCCTAATATAATAAACGTTTTTCCATGCAAAACAACTAAAAATAGACAACACAATTTTTGCAACAACCACTACAATCATCAGTATTCAATTATAATAAATTATAATTATAAGTTCAATAAAAATTAACTTGTTACAGCATTGAGTAAAATGAGCACCTTCCTCTATTCAATGACAATTTGCAGTTAGCACTACAATGTATACATTTTGCTTTATCCATAATGCAAACTATCCGACCAATGATGTTCTATGTAGGTGTACACACATGCTATACAAAGCACTCTGCAGATCCATCAGTAATGTGCAATAATAATGTGTGGGTCAGGAAAAATTCTTGAAACATTAACCCACATCTGACCCTAACCCGCAAAATGTTGACATACCTGACCCATATCCACGTCTTCTTGCTCTGTGCACCACTTATGGGCATGTCTCTGGTTCCAAGACATGGAATCTTCAGGAGAGGCGGAGGATTGCACTTCCCCAGTCTGACCCACAAATAACCCTAACCTGCCAAATTGCCAAAACCCTAAACCAACAGGTCGCTGCCGGTTTCGGGTCAACCCCCACATCACTGATGTGCAAGCATAAGTCACAAAAGTTCCAATTGAAGTTAATTTGGGACTGCAATATGTAAAAGTACATTCATGAATGAATGGACTGGTGTGCCTGTACCTGAGGACGTGAAACACAACACCAAGCTCATGTATGCAAGAAGCACCAATTATTCTATAGAACTCTTTCCCCTATGTCTTCATGGAGGTTTGCATATCCAGGTCACATACAGTGTGTTTCAAAAGGTTGCTAAAGGTTTGTTGCTGTGTCCTGTGTCCCAGTCAACCCTAGTTCTGCGCTGCCTAAACTGAGTGAAATGAGTTGAATTTGAGCTTTTCTGCACAGTGCATCCTGATGGCTGAATTCAACTTGAAGACAAAGGTGGTGCTAACTTGAAATTTTTCTGTTCTATACTAGGCCACTCTACACAATCAGATCAAAGTCCTCTGTACTTTTGTTTGTTCACCAAGTGCCCAATTTAATCTAGACGTGTAACTAGATCGTGCAGAAAGCGAGACCAAGCTGTGTCACTGAACATGTTGTTGGGCTTGTTGTCCTACAAAGGTTGTTGGTCAACAGGATTTTCAGTTCACAAAGGCCAGAACAACCAGCTGAGAGCTACCAGATTGAGCAATGGGTTTGTCAATATTTTTGTATACAACAAAACTAGGAATAATGTCCCATTGTGTCTGTTCTGCATGGTGTTCCTTGGTTCTACTCATGTTGTTGTCTACTCTTATTAACATGCTTAAAGAATGTCATCAGCTATAATCAGTGTTTAGTAATAAATCTTCAATCACATTTCTCACTGACGTGTGTTTTAGAAAAAAAATAGTGTACCCCTTCTTTAAAATTTGAATATATTTGAAATCACCATGGGGTTCCATGCTCTGTATAAAAGCATTTGGCTAGGGGGCATGTGTCCTTCATAATTCTAATGTCCTTATATTTTGCAAGACAACATTCCCTATATTCATCCACTATATCTTTGCTGGTAGAAGACACAATCTTTTCCAACAGTAACCAAGACAGTGAGAGAAGGGAGAAAAATAAGAGAAGGAAAGATGTGTACACAAAATCCATGCTTACAGTTTAAATGAGACAGCAGCCAGAACTCTTCAAAAAAGTAACAGAGCCCATGGACTGGTGAGAATTAAACAAAGCTAACAGTATTATACTGATATTTAGAAACTGCTGGATGTTCTGTTACAAATACGTGATTGAAGTCAGACGTCTGTATCTGTGCAAGATTAAAATACACAAGAGAGATGAGCTTTTATAAACTCAAAGTTTTTTTTTTTATTTTAAACAAAGGAGAAAAGCAATGATATTAATCTAAAACCATTCTGACCTTTAAAACACAGGGATCCAGTGCATCATGGCTGCCTGTTAAACAAATCACTATTTAAATGAATAGCATTCTTGCATTTCTACTAATACTGCCCTTAAAGGAGAACTAAACCCTAAAGTGAAAAAAACCCTACCCCCTACACTAAATAGACCCCCCTCTCTCCTCCCCCCCAGCCTAGCTGCTATCCCTGGCAAAGTCTTTACTTACCCTTCGGTACAGATTCTGTCCAGTGGACCGAGTCTTCAATAATCTGAGAATGCGAGCAGCATATTGGCACATACGCAGTTGGAGCAGTTTCCCGGTTTGCGACAACTGTGCATGCGTCAAAATAAACGTAAAATTCCAAATTGCCTGAAGATGTGAAGATTACCAAAGACTGGGAAGATGGCTGCCTGATCCATGTTTGCACAGCAAGGGGTTGAATTCCCCTTTAAGGAACAATATAACATTGCAAGATGTGCATTTTTATTTGTATTGGTGCAAAC
>CM044439.1:119618512-119640519 GCA_024363595.1 Xenopus borealis
AAGGGAAAAAAGGAATTGGAGGCAATGTATTTTATGGGTTAGGTAAGCAAGTAGAGAACTTAGCCTGGTTAGAGTGAGACAGGCTAAAAGGAGCCAAAAAGCCCTTCATATGCAAGACTTGCAGCATAAAGCCTTCTCAAAACCAGGGTCAGACTGGGAGGCCTGGGGCTCACCAGAACTGCTGTCCAGGGCATTGTTCTGGGCCTCTGCCCCCCTACTGGGGCATGCAGCTTGTATGCAGTAACCCTGCCTCGGGCACTGGAAAGATTTTCAGAGCTGCATGGCACCTAAAATCCCGCCAGGCCACTCCGAACCTGCTAAAAACAGAAGGTTTTTACTTGCCTCGAGGCTGCAAGCAAAGGACACATGAATGGATATAGGTTGCACAGCAGAGAATGGAGGATAGATAAGTAATGTGAAAAAATTGAGGAATATTAGGTTTGCCACCTGGCGTTATGGCAGTATTTATTTTCCAGAAAATTTGGCAACCTTAAATGTTATAGTCAGGAATGGGCAAAATAAAGAGAAAAGAAAATGGTGGAAGCTTTAAATAACTGCAGATCTAATAAAGAAACAATTAGGCCATATTAAGTCCCACTGTACCTGAAGTCTGCAGCAGTAATCAGTCGCTGGCAACAAACCAGATATTTCAAAACAGGGATCCGTGCCGCTGTAAACTAACTCTAGTTCTTCTTCTTCCTTTGCCCACTGTAATCTGTACTCAGAGATATCAGCGCCATTGCTCTCAGGACTCTGAAATGCAAATCACACAATACTGACGGAACCGTGCTGGGAGTTTGCAGAGGTTTCTGAAATCTACATTTTTTTTAAACGACCATCAAATTCATAACAAAGGTTATAAATATAAAGAGAGAAATGTAACAATAAGGATGCACACTTTTAGTGATCATTATCACATAATATAAGATGTACATCAAAGGTTGCTTTACATTCAGAAATATGGCTCTCACAGCATGGTATGGGATCTGTTATCCTGAAACCCATTATCCAGAACGCTCTGAATTATGGAAAGCCTGTCTCCTATAGACTCCATTATAATCAAATAATCCAAATTTTATAAAATGATTTCCGTTTTCTCTGTAATAATAAAACAGTACCGTGTAGTTGATCCAAACTAAGATATAATTAATCCTTATTGGAAGCAAAACCAGTCTATTGGGTTTGTTTAATGTTTACATGTTTTTTGGTAGACTTAAGATATAAATTAAGGAAAGACCCCCTTATCTGGAAACCCCAGATCCCGAACATTCTGGATAACAGATCCCATACCTGTACAAGGTTTAAGCTCACTATCCACCTCTCTTCATCATTGATTTTCTGCCAAGATCTCACAGTTTTTCCTACAAGAACTACAAATCCCAGCATCTCAACCTCAGCAAAGTGTAAGAGTTCATTCATTGATCCACACTGTACCTTGCTCTTTCTTATCCACTCATTTAGTTTCATCCATACAAGAAACATCAGGGACATGAAGTTCAACATCTTCCTCCAGTCACAAACTATAGAGACCAGCACTGATAAAGCTAGGAAATAGCTATCACAGTAAAGCAGCAAGGAGGGTCATTCTTCGTCCCTGATGTATGGCAAGTTTTACTGCATGTTCACACATCATTGCTTACTCTATAGCTATTCATCCTAGTCATCTCTACTAATTCATAACTCATTTTCTCTTTGCCTGCTTCTCTAGGTTCCCTGCTTCATTCTTCGGTAGATTAAGCTCTCCTTCTTTGACTTGGCAGAATTCAGTGCCCATTTATTTATGCTAACCCATATGTTCTTTCTAAGAAATACCTGCTTAAGTAAGTTGAAAAACCATTTGCCTTTCTAGTCACGGTTTCCCTATCTCCTGCCTTCAAATTTCAAACAAAAGATACTGAGTGATTTATTACTCTGCCTGACAAATAGCTCTGAAATATAACCCCCTCTGTGTCCACCAACTACCAAGACATATAAATTGCTACCTCATGAGCAAAAGAAATACAAACACTTCATAATAAAATTAAGATTTGTTATCTAATGTATAAAGGGATCATCCTATAATGTGACATGTCTAGTTCAGGTTTTCTGCACGTCTAGCACTGGGCAATGTTTGGTCCATAAATAAAACCAGTTATAAAATGATGTTCCTTTCTTTGCTTAGAAATCTTATCGCAGTCACTCTGCCAAAATGTTTGCACTGATATAAGGCAGAAATTTACCAATATGTAAACTTGGGAATCCTGCAGGATTCATTTCATTTCAGATTTAACTAAAAAAATTGTAACAAACCTCTGAATCACTAAGGGGCAGATTTACAAAATTCATGTGAACAATTCGAAGTTTGATCGAAATTGTATGATTTTATCGGACATTCGAATATGCAAATTTGCCCACTTCGGTCATCGAATACTCAAATTTGAGCGTATCGAATAGATCATATAATGGGATATTCGATAATTCGACCATTCGATGATCAAAGTACTTTAACTTTAAAATTTTATTCGACTGCCTACTTCGCCAGATTGAACCTACCGAATTGCAATAGAAGCCTATGGGAATCCCCCCATAGGCTTTTTTTTCTATCACCTGCTCGAATACCATTCCTAAGATCGAACGCCTCGATCGCTCGAATCGTACAAATTTTTCTAATGATCGAAAGAAATTTCACTATTTTTTCGTGAAACCTAACGATCGGTATTCAATTGTACGATTTTATCAAGAAATCGAATAGCGAAGAAAAAATAGCCTAAAACTATTCTATAAGCATTCGATAGCTAAAAGCCCTGGAATTAGTGAATAATAGTAAATTTGCCCCTTAGTATCATAAAAAAATTTGCCCCTTAGTCTATAAAAAAAATATCAGTGCTTAAATAGTCCTCCCCCTGAATATTCTGATAAAGATTTATAGAACACTGCTGAGTTGTGGCAAGTCTTAAGTTGCTAATGGGGTCAATATCATCAGAGCTCATTAACATACTACACAGAAACTGCCCAGAATGGGATTTGATTCTACATGGCATTCCATGTAGAATGGATTTCGATTTTACATCCCCTGGATTTTAAGGTTTCCCAGATGTGATACCATTTTGTTGTGATCCCATTGAGACAAAGGACCTTGGAGTCCTTGTAGACAATAAACTTGGCTGTAGCAAGAAATGTCAGTCAGCAGCATCAAGGGCAAACAAGGTCTTTAGCTGTATTAAAAGGGGCATTTATTCATGGTAGGAGAGGGTCATTCTTCCACTTTATAGAGTGGATTTCTTTCCACTGTGTCTAATTAGCATGTATGTTAAGAAGTCAAGTAACAAGCATCTAAGTCTAATGCATTCTTGGCAGAATATAAGGCTGATTTATCTGGGCAAAAAGGAAAGGTTGTGGGAGCACTCCATGGCTAAATACTAAAATACAATGGAAGTTCTACTGATCTGGCCAAATTAACTTAACAAATGTTAATTTGGCCAGATCAGTAGCACTTCCATCGTATTTTAGTGTTTAGCCATGGAGTGCTCCCACAACCTTTCCTTTTGCATTTTGTATTTTAGCAGATCTATTCTGTTCAGAAGTTTAGCAACTATGCTGCAGGCCAGGCTTCCATGTGGTTGTAGCACCCCCATAACTGTCCCTTTAAATGGTGGCCCCATGCCTTTGGAAATGGGTGAAAAGCCGCAAGCGGGGGAGGATTAATCTCTTGGAACCAATGATGTGGTCTAGGTTATCTTTAAAAGCTAATGGTGGGGGGAGGACTAAGCCCTATGATTGAAACCAATGCCCAGGCCTTTATTTCAGGTAATGCTTTTATGCCGGGAGGCTTTAGCATTTGAGGATTATGACCAGAGGTAAATAGTTAGGGACCGCCATATGGGTTTTACCTTGACATGGTATGGTTGCTTGTCAATTTTATGAGCATAACTTTGTAACTAAAAAACCCTGTCTTTGTAAATACATGCATCTACATAGATTAATTATATGACAAGGGACCCGGGTTTGTGGAACTGATCAATCTCTCTTCTTTTTCTCTATGTCTGATTTATATGGGCTCCAATGCTCCCAGTCTTTGAAGACCTCAATATATATATGCTATTGCATCCAAACATGCCTCTGTACTGTGCCTAAATTCCAAAAAAGTCATCTGCAGCTACTGCCACCCTGTAGCAGTAAATACTGGGTTCCTGCTGCTAGATATGTTCTTAGAGGCAGCAGAATAAAGCTTTAACTGAATAATGTCTCTCACCATTCAGAAACTAAGGATAGCTGGAAGCATGAAACTTACAGGATATACATCCCTAGAGTAAGGTTGCCATGGATATTGTCATCAGTTTCTTTTCATGTTATTTTGTGCTAAAGTGAGCTTGGAGTTGTATGGCTGCAAAGCCAAATGGTGTGCTTCCCTGGGGCATGGGTACAGTTAAGCATCTCCAAGATTTTTAACCTTTGGACAAGCAAAACACTTTCTGTAGACCTTCATTTTTGAAACAGACACTTAACCAATAGAAAATAAAGAGTTATGTCTAGAAGATTTATGACAAAAATAAACAAAGGCAAGAGAATACAAGGACATATTCCCAAGAAAGTGGCTCCTCATACATCTCAGTCATGTACTGTTTAAGCAATAAAAATGAGCTTGGAGATATTTTGAAACAGCAGTGAAACTATCATAGGGCACCGTTTTCTATCAGGCAAAGTAAAAAACTGTTTATAAAAGAGGGAAATATACTCTACCACACAATATTCTGTAATAATTTCATCGCCTTTAAAAGGCTTAACTATGTGCTAAATTTGGTTGGCTTTAAAGTAAAAGCAGAAAGCAAATTACGAAAAAATTATGAAAATCTTTCATAGCAAAAGTTTGAAAACTGAGCAAGAGGTACACAACCTAAAATCAGGAGAGGGGTGTAGAAGTTGGAGAATAACCATCTCAGATTGATTGTTTTAAACCAAGGATCACCAACTTTTTTTTTACCTGTGAGCCACATTCAAATGTAAAAAGAATTGCCTGGGATGCCAAATAAGTTTTGTGATTGGCTATTTGGTACCTCCTATATGGACAGACAGGCAACAGGAGGCTCTCTTTAGCATTAACCTGTTTTTTATGCAACAAAAAGTTGACTCAAACTAGAAATTCAAAAATAAGCACCTGCTTTGAGGCCACTGGCAGCAACACCCAAGGGGTTGGTAAGGAACATGATCCACTGGTTGGGGACCCCTTCTTTAAACCAAACAAACTATACAAAAAGTATCACATACAAGTATCAGACCAGTACAAAAATTTCAGATTCTTGATAAAATCTAGGGTTTCACAATCAGGAAGCAAAGAGCTGGCTAGTACAGAGATGAAGCGCATGACAAGAGCAGGGCAACCCAGGCAATAACTAGGCAGATTGTGCTGAAGGGAGTGACGTAGATAGTGGGAGGAGCTAGGGCTGATAAGGGTTAGGGAAGGACAGGAGAGGCATCCATTTTGTCCGAAGAATTCAGAGTCCCACCCTCCCTCCCTCACGTTTAATTTCTCGCGTGGGGTTTAGTTCAGATAATGGTTAAAATGGTTTACACCTACTGGTGCAAGTTGTCACAGCGGAGGCAGGGGAGTGATCGAAGTTTAATTTGGGAAAAGGGGTTAAAAGTGGTAGCTATAAGTGTTTGTATACGGTGCGGTGGGAGAGTTTGTATGTTACAGCTTTAAAGGGGGGCGGGTCCCTGGCAAGGAAAGGGAGTGTTCAGTGAGACAGGAGATACTCTGGATGGTCAGATCATGGGAGTTATTGGTAAAGTCCTCTCTAAGAGCAAGGGGGTCTCTGGGAGGTGGTTCTTGTTAAGGGGAGTTTGGCACAAAGTTTTTTGCGTACCCACCATGACGGAGAAATAGGATGGATGGTGGCCGGTACAATAAATATGCAACTTTAAGGTACATTGCCAGGGACTCAGGGTACAGGTCAGTTGAAATGTTAATGTTATGATTTAATTTGTGCATGTCATATTATTGTCATGTATGTTTAATTTGGTAAAACGTTTTCATCTATGTATGTTCAATAAAGCTGTGGCCAGAATTCATTTCCATTCGGAATAAAAATGGTGTGGTGTGTATTTAATGGGTTTGGGGGTATGGAAGGGGAGACAGAATGGGCATTTGCCCTTGCTATGGTCAAGTAAAATCTCCCACCATCTTCCATGTCTTTGATAATGTATGTACTAGCAGAAAATGAATAGCAGGACAGGAAATGTGTACTGTTCAGTTCTCTTGTTTAATGCCAAACTAATATCTCCAAGGCCTGTTTTCTCATCACCAAAGGGATTATGTTGGAATGGAGGAAGAGCAAACAGACAAGGCTGATTTACCCTGACCACCTTCTCAGCCTTGACACCAACTTATTTTGCTTTTCTTTCAAAATTATAATGATGATGCTCCTTTAAGACAGGGATATCAAAGTGATGTAATCATATGATTAATTTCCAAACATGCTGGGAAGTTGTATTGCCTTGGCAATTGCCTTGGTGGAATAACTGCTGCCATTACACATTTATTTTCCAAATGGTGAAGGTTTAATAACTGACAAGCATAAAGCAACATGGCATTGGCTTGCACACGGCTCCCCTTGGAAAATAATATTAGTGTCCCATCTTTATATCATAAACAACTGTGTATATGCTTAATATTTGTTATTATAAAGTATATGGCTGAAAATATCCAGATACACTTCATGGCTTAAATACGCCTTGTAAAACTGCATTTTTCAGCTGGAACACTCAATGCCTAATTCCAAGCTGGAAGCAACACAAGCAGAAGTATTTGTCAGGACTATTGTTTTCTTTATAGATAAGCAGCTTCGCATAAACCTAACAACACCATACGTAAATTCCAGTGGTAAGTGGATTCTGGAGCAGTACTAACACACTTCTTCATCTAGCAATCTGATGGACAAGTTTAGGTTTGGCAGATTCCAGGAGAACCCTACAATCGTGAATGCTGACTGTAAAGTTTAGTATAGAGAGGAAATAATATTCTGGGGCAGGTGTTCATCATTTAGGTTATGGCTTTAGTTCCAGTGAAAGCAAATATTAACAATACAACATGCAATGGCGTTCTTCAAAATCCTGGGGGTCCAACTATGTGGTAACATAGAGAAAGTTATTTCCAGTTTCATGACTATAAATCCCCAATGCGCAAATTGAGTTCTGTACGGAAATTATTTGCTAAAATAGGAATGGAAAAAACGCGACCGGCACCTCAACCTAACAGAACACCAGTTCCAGCAGGAATCAAATCCCACCAACACAGAAGAGCAGAAGCTGTTACAGCTTAGGAATGACATTGAAAATGCAAAAAATCGGGGTACTTGTAATTTGATTTACGATGACTTAGCTAACCTAATAATATATATCCTTAATTAGAATTTGGGGTTAACAAAAATATATATTGATCTTCTTACAAAAAAAACATTTTACAAAAAAGAAATGCTTTCATCATCTTTTTCAACCTGGAACTGTAAAGGTGAGAGGTTCTCATAGCAACTGAGCAACTCTTACTAGGCGTTCAGTGGCAATCTGTAATTGATGGGTAGCTCAGTGTTTATTTAATTACACAGCAGCTATTTAATTCCAATACAGGACAATTCATTCTAACTAATTGCGTGAAAGGTTTCACAGATATATCCTTGGTATGTGCCGGCTGGTGTTAAAACTAAAGTGGCAGCTCAATAAGGGTACATTGAAAACCTAATAACCTGACAATTAGTACATATAGTACAGACAATTAGTACAGTGTATAATATGACATGGCTAAACATATTCATATTAAATGCCACATTGTTCTTAATATTTTTGCATGAAACTGAGGGTGATATTTTGTAATAGGGAGAGAAATATAATCTATGTGCCTACCAGCAAGCTTTCATGAAGGGATGCATGATTTTTATATTGGGTCTTGCATTTTTCTGCCTTGTTCACTACCTATGCACTCAAACAAAGCTGGGGATGTTGGGAGCTTGGTAAGCTTACTTGCCCTATAGGGCACCAGGATTGGCCAGGTGGAGTAACCCAATGGCAACCAATAAAACTCCATAACTCCCAGAAAAACCTTGTAGGGTTGGGAGGTTAATGCAAAGTAATGTTCTACTTTTATAAATTAAGGTGGGCAGATGCAGTATCTCTTGAAAAATATATTACATACAGTATTTTTCCCAGTATAATTATTCTGTGCTGGCCAAGCCTCTTTACTCAGAAATCCACGACATTGGGTTTATTATCTCTATACAATCACAAAATGTTACATAACAAGTTATTTTATACCCCCAATAGTTTTTTTCTAAGTATATGTTGCTGCTAAGTATTGGTGAAGAATGACTTTCTTCCATGTATGATAATGGCAGAAAAGGCTTAGAGGAAATGATCTGTTTTGTCTGCAGGATAACATCACAACTGTCATGTTCTTCCTATGGTGTGAACACATGCTCTCCTTACCTCCCAGCTTATAAGT
Organism: Xenopus borealis; assembly: GCA_024363595.1. Taxonomy (NCBI): domain Eukaryota; kingdom Metazoa; phylum Chordata; class Amphibia; order Anura; family Pipidae; genus Xenopus; species Xenopus borealis. The sequence continues at coordinate 119,626,983 of CM044439.1, forward strand.
ACACATGTGCCAGACAGGAATGTTAAAATTGGGGGCTTGCACTGTGCAGGTGGTCCAGCTGCAGTTGTGACTTCTGTAGCATCTGAGTAAGGGCCATACTGAAACACAAATGACAATAGTAAGACAACATTCTTTACTTTACAAGCAGTAAATATCCCTCATTTAACATGAGTGTATTAACTTCAGCTTATGTGCTTAACCACAATCTGAACTTAAAAAATAAACTATGAATGTTTTTTGTTTTTTTTACACGTTTGATTCCACAGGTTAAAAAGGTAACCACAATACTCATGAACCATTTCCAAAAACCTCTAGGCTCACAATTTTCCTCATTTATGAAAACTGCATTTCCTTTTTGTTTGTAATAAATAAAAGAGTACTTTGTACTTTATTGTAATTTTATTCAATGTTTCATTTTTTAATGATGATTCCAATTGCCCTAATCTAGGTGCTACTAAGGGCCAAGCATCCCTGATAATAGATCCCATACCTCTACATTCACTTTTTACACAATGCCATGTCATTGAAACATTGCATTTCTGGGATGCAAGCTACATGTAGCTGAAGATACTGAGGTTTCAGCACTCTCTGCTGAGAGATAGAATGTCTGTAAGTGTCCACTATCCTTCTGCAGCTAACATATTATGAATGAAATATGTATTCATATTAAGCAGATAGTAATTTTTTCAACGTACTCCTCCATCATTCCTCGCTCGTATTCTGAAATGATAAGTAGTTCCAGGAAGAAGACTGCTAATTGTACACTCCAAATTGCATCCATGATACACTTCAGTGCCTTCTCCTCCAGGGTCAGAGATCTCTAAGCTGTACTCCAGTACCTGGCAGTCAGGAGGGGTTACAGGGGCATCTGCAAGAGAAGCCAGCTGTGCTGAGTGTATGTCTCAGGGAATACAATAAATAACAATGATTCAGGCACCATGATAATATACAATACGTGTTGACAATACACACGTTCATTTATAATTTATGAGGCTACTGGGCAGTTTTAAAATGTAATTAAAGTGTAGTCTGATTAATTCTGACAATTAGTTAATGCATAGTTCTGCAAAAGAAATGCTTCCCACTCTCTTCCAAGTCACAAATGTTGCCAATTATTCTTCATTCAGACTTAACACAATAAGGAATGTTTTTATTTCGATCCTTGCATGTATTCTCATCAAGGAACAAATGCATGTGTAAACTTCCATAACTACCTTATCCGTTTTAGATTAAAGCACAATTGCTCAAACAGACTATTTGCTCATCATTATGCTTTCTGCGACTATCACTGTTTTCCAATTTTCATTTCCCAGTATTCTGGTATTATTGACTTCTGCACAGTGGGTACCATACAATGAAGCTCTTTTCTGAGAAGGGCAATACAGAGAAAAAGCTGTGCTATCACTGGCTGAAACAGGGAAGCCCTAGACTATTTACACAGTCAGGTCACATTGAGCACCTTGGTCAAATCCTATCCCATTCACCCAGTAGAAAGGTAGAAAAGAAGGGGAGAATTAAAAAAAAAGAAAAAACAGAAGTTATCTAGAGAAGGATATAAGATAATTCATTATGAAAGCAGAATATGCTATATACTTTTAGTAGGCCCTTCAGTAGTCCTTTAAATGTAATAAATATATTCTTTTAATGGTTAGATTATTTGCACCATGTTTAGTAACCAAACAAATGTTTTCTATTATGTTTTGTAATACACCTGTAAATGCTAACTACTTATCTTTCCCTTCATTCAATTAAAATTGAATTACCGTATTGAATGCTGCCACGGGAATGTAGCACCTCCTTATTCTACTGCAATAAAAAATTGACCAAAAATGGCAGCACTCTACACCCCTTTGTACAGATCCAAGTGGCATAAAAAGATCAGTTAATGCTATTTTATTGTTAATGAAAATACATATGAGTCAAAGGCACATATAAAAATGTCCATGTATATAAAGTCTATGTAGTTAGGTAGGAAGTGCCTTAATTGTTTACTGTGGGTGCATAACAGACTGCTCATCCACGGAAAGCAATTAAACCTGCTTCATGTCTAGGGTTGCCATCTTTTCCTGAAAAAAATTCTGGCCTTCCTATATATTTATCTTTTTTTCCTATTAATAACATTGGGATCAACCATTAAAAATACCGGCCAGGCCGGTAAAATACCGGCCAGGTGGCAACCCTATTCATGCCCAGTCCCCCCATGTGACTAAAACATACAAGTCTTTAACAAATCCAAAATATAAAAAAAAACAAATAATCCTTTAGAAATTTGGAATTTGTAGTCTATGAAGGCTGGCTACATAACACAGGCAGTAGTGTAGTGGCTACTTACCCCACTGTAACTGAATTTCTTTGTGCTTGGGTTTACCCACGACCCTTGGTGGCTGGCAAAGTCCGGGTGCTACACTTAGTGTCCGAATAGGTTGACTCTCTGAACACTGCAAATGAAGAAACAATCAACCCCTCAATTATTGATGGAGGATATTTTTCTTTGTAGGGTGTTACTGCAAAGACTGCAGTGATGAGTGCTTTGGGGCAGTTAGCATTTCTTCATATCCATAATATAAAAACTGGATAATATATAAGATAGAGAGACCACATACTAAAAAGCTTGATTTTACATCCCCTGATTTAACGTTTTCCTTCATTTTACACTGCTTTTTTTGTGTGGTCCCACCAATGTACATAATCTCTGTCCTATTCCAGATTTTGCACCGTTTTATTTTTGGTTCCCTGAAAAATTAAAAAAATGGGGGTTCTACTGTAATATCATGCATTTTTTAAATACAAAGGCAGGCCTTCCAGTTGATGCAGAGCGCAGCATTAATTAATACTTAATAAAAAGCAGGGGCAGGCAAAATAATGCAATCATCCTAAATAAGTGCCACTCATTAGTTTGTGTTTTGTTACAAAAGCAGAAAGCATGTATTACTTGTACTAAAATGAACATGGCCAGTGTATTCCTGCCATCGGCCTGAAGTACCTAGTGAATAGTGGTATAATGACTGTCTATTATTAGAACTGGCAGAACCGTGGGCATTTTCTCTAACAGACAGCTGTTTCCCCATATTTGGTAATTAAAAGATGCAGCATTTATATTGTAGACAGAAGATCAATATCAGATGAAGAATGAAACTTCCTGGATAAAGCATGGCAAGTAACAGGCATTGTTTTAGAAACAGAATCAGCCTGTGTCTCTGCAGCTGTTTTAGGAATACATCTCTCATTACAGGAAGGGGCAAACAAATGATATATGATTTAATAAGCACCCCCTCCATAACAGATGCTCCTCTAGTAATGTTTTTGCACTATGCAAAAGCATCAGAGTACAATATATTTTTAATAAATGGAATGCAGTGGAAAGCAGCAATGGATTGGTCAGCACATAACATTACAAAGATAGGCAATCAAAGGACTTTCCCAACTTTCCCATACTTACAACAATGAAATCATGGAACTAGACCCCACTGATTGTTTAACAAACAGACAATATGGATTTGCTATGATCTAAATGCCTGTTACCTCTGTCCTTAATAAGTCAGGTTATTGTACAGATTGCATAGGGATCAAAATGTAGGTGTTTACCTGACTGTGTCCTCCTGTGCTGATGGAACATACACGAAGTTTATATAAAGTGCCAGATTTCAAGTCATTACAGGTATAAACTGTCGCTGATCCGCTATACGCCACTTTCCACTGGGTAGCTGAAAGAACAAGCCAAACAATAATACCCTGAGCAGGAAGCAAAAACTAGCTTTGAACTGATTAAACACAACATATGTTGAGAGAAGCAATGGAAGCAGCAGCCATGATTCGAGATGAAGTTATAAAAGAAAAAATGGAATTGTAGAAATCCTTCCAAATCCAAAATGCCATGTATAAAGGTCACTGCTCTGTATGTGCAGTAAATGTAATATACTGTAATAACTTTTCATTTCCATGTCCTCAATGCAATGAAAAGTAATGTGTAACTTTACATCTAGATCAAAAACAGGCAGTTCAGCTCTCATTTACCACTCTTGTCTGCCTGCAATATAATTAAATAATGCACGTAGCCAAATTGCTGAGATATATAGAAATGTACATCAGTCATGCCTTTATAGGTTGATTAAGAAACATATTGTGTGTACTAAACTGCACAAATTGGCCATTAGCACAAATCGTTCATTTGGTTTTGAACAGTCTAACACAATTTACAAACTCAAAGCAAAGACCTGATTGGTTTCTTTTGGTAACTACATTTGTGCAATATAACACCTATGTTCATAGATTCTCCCCATTTTGTCCCCATTGTTGCTAGGGTATATGGTGTGCTACACATCAAAACATAAACCCTATGCATGACCACCAATTGCCATTAACTAAATGCACCAATGGCATACTAGAAACAACTGAGCAGGTTTCAAAACTGACCAATATATTTTACAACTATGGAACTTAAACGTGTTTTTAATGAAAATAGGCTACAGGAAGTGCCTGGAAATGGAATCACGTTAACAGACACAGGACCAGATTGAATTCAGTGAGACAAGGGTTTATCACATGAAAACTCATAGACGGGATTCAATTTGAGATGGAATTCAATTCAGAAAAACGTATCTCACTGTATCATGTGAAAACGGCAAAGTCTAAGGGAAAAAAACTAGAACTTCATTAGGAGGATGTTTTTTCTCCACGAATTCAATCTCATCCATACGTTTTCACATGATAGATAACTTTTTTTCATTGAATTCAATCTGGCACATAGTCTGATAATCCTTAAAACCAAAACAGGTTGTCCAGTTTTTGAGGAAAACCCAAAATCTCCCCTCACTAAATGCAGTGAGAAACCTAAAGAACTATAAGAGTACTTTCTGATTTACTTCCTTCTTCTACTTGGTAAATGGCTCCTATTTCTTATCCAAGTTACTTAAAGGGGTGGTTCACCTTCAAGTTAACTTTTAGTATATTGTAGAAGGGCCAATTCTAAGAATCTTTTCAATTGGTCTTCATTATTTATTTTTCATAGTTTTTTAATGATTTGCAATTTTCTTCTGTTTCTTTGCAGCTTATAAATGGGGGTCACTGACACCATCTAAAAACAAATGCTCTGTAAGGCTACAAATGTATTGTTATTGCCACTTTTTATTACTTATCATTCTATTCAGTCCATCTCCTATTCATATTCCAGTCTCTTATTCAAATCAATGCAGGGTTGCTAGGGTAATTTGTACCCTAGAAACCAAATTGCTGACACTGCAAACTAGAGAGCTGCTGAATAAAAAGCTAAATAACTATAAAACCACAAACAATAAAAAATGAAAACTAATTGCAAATTGTCTCAGAATATCACTCTCTACATTATACTAAAAGTTAACTCAAAGGTGAACAACTCCTTTAAGATGTCATTAGCAAGCAAAGCAGCTATATGTAACAGCCATTAAAGACCAACCTTCAGAAGCTCCTTCACACAGTTCCAACAAGTATTTCAGAATTTCTGAACCACCACTGTCTTCCGGAGGATCTGAATGCAGAAATGTTGAAAGAAATTATGGAAAGAAACATTTATAGTAATATGTCTCTTCTAAAAAGCCTCACATACATTTTGTAGCCACTAAGTAAAGGCTGGAAAAAAAGGCATCCCTTTATAACGATGCTGGGAAAGAACTTTTTCTTTTAACTTTATTTTGTACTTTTGGCAATAGATTTTCCTAATGGAACTCTTAACTGTTGAAAGAATATTTATTTTCCATTTGTATTAGTTCTCCAAGCTTCTGTAAAGGCTTTGGGTTACAGGCTTCAATGGCCATTTATCTATGAAGGCTTTTGTGCATCTTATTGGTTGCTATGGGTTACAAATTGTGTGCCTTTATTACATATGGGGTTAAGCAATGGCACATGATGCATATTGCCGAAGCTCACCACTGCTTCCCAGAGTGCATAGTGTGAAGCACTATGAGCAGCATATGGACTGATTGCCTATTACTTCTTTAAAGTATGTCATTCCAGCTAATGGACCAGCATCTTTTAGCTATCAGTGTAGTTTTGACTATCGCAGTGCTCTCAGGGACAAATGCACAGTTTAAAATTTCTATCCCTGTCTGAATAAATTCCAATTCAAGTGAATGGGGAAATCAACCCATGGCAGCTGGTGATTGCTTAGAAATACCAAAGAAAGTGTTCTTGAATGTAAGTTTTCACCAGCACCATTTATGTAGGCTAAGTAATCAAGGAAGGATGTTTTGAATGCCATGGCTCACCCAAAATGCTTTGCCAAAATGTTTTAAGTACCATGAATTTATTTTGTCCCTGATTTTCCAATAATAAAACAGGATTCTCTACTGCAGTGGCCACTATCACAGCCTGGAATGTTATAGCTGAGGAGCCATTCTGTCCAAAGTCAAGCAAGGTAAAAATCATCAGGGGAAAAAACTCATCACGTATCCTACCCCACTGAACTGTGAATCCATGTGCTGCGACAACTCCCTTCACTGTTGGTCGAGATGGTGGGCCCGGTCTGTCTGGACTCGTTGTACAGACCAAAATTTCACTTGGGCTGCTATTTCCTTCAATGTTATAAGCTATTAGCTGTTGGCGAGACAAAGTTAACAGAAAACATTGTGAACAACTTTGTACTGTGTAATGTGTTTTCAAAGCAGAGTTGCGCATGGTACACAGGTAGAACCAAGTCCTGCATCTCGTGAGCAAAGTGCTGGGCAGAGTGCAAATGTGCAACAAACAAGGTGGTTTCCCCATTTATAGAAATTTGCACCCTATCCTTGGTCAATAGGGTCCCTAGAATTAACTGAAACCACCATAATCAGTAGATACTGTAATAAATGATATCACAATTTTAGCTTTTGGGATACAACAGTATATATTTCAAACAGTGCTCTGTGTCTGATTTCAGCTCAGACAGAAAGATAAATATAAACATTGCTACAAATAACACCAAGGGGAAACTATACATATTAGAATATTGCCCTCTGCTGGGGAAATCATGACTTGTTACTTTTCAATTTGTCACACTTACCCTAAATTTGTATTGTGTGCTTCTTTGGAGATTATTCACAGTACAAGTTAATTCTTCTCCAGTGTAGGCAGTTTGGAATACACTGTCCTAAAGAGAGAATAGAGACAAAGCACAGACCCTTTTGACACTGTTTTTTAAAATGAACAATGTTTGGGCATTGTGACAGTCCTTTTCCTGATAATGCATCTGAAAACATTATCATGCATGCCCTTTGCTTCTCTTTCTTAAACATCTAAAGGAGGAAAATCATGACATTTAAAACCCCTTAGGCTAAAAGTCACAAGAGTGAAGACATCAGCAATTATGTTTCATGGAACAATATGCCTAAAAAGTGTACTCCCTTGCCCCTGCGGGCTCTTAAAAGAATATATGGAACAATTCTAGTATGATGAAGGAGTGGGGCGTAAACTTACCATTAAAGTTTTTAGGTCCAGGTACACATGCCCCAGAACTTCAGCAAGGGAGAGAAGACAATTGAAACCAGAAAAGGAAGGCTGGCACACGACCGGGTCCCAACAGTTCTAGAAAGTCTAGGAGCAGTCTATGATTAAGTGCCCATAAGTAGCACGAAATGAGCAAGGCTACTAATATGATTGTTTGAGATATGTAACAATAAAACTAGCTTTATTTTAAACTACAAGGACTGCTCCTACTCTTTCTACAACTGTTCGGATACAGACCAGTGCCAGCCTACTATTTTTGTGCTTTCGATTGTCTTCTCCCACCAGCTGTCATACAGCTACTACACAACAGATTGGAAAAACGCATCTATCGTATCATCCATCCATTTATCTAGTCATCTGTGGGGCAAATTCACTTAGCGACGAAAATGCGCTAGCATTGCCTTCGCTAATGTGCACCGCACTTCGCCAGGCGAATTTTCGCCAGTGCTAGGGGGGAAGTAGGGTAACCCCCCCAAAAAATTTTTTCGCTCTTTTTCAGATTATCACCCTAAAAAAGGTAAAACATGCCAGTGTTTTTTTGGGACTTTTTCAAACTCCTACCTATTGTATTGAACTTTGCCAGGGAATGTTCATCTTAGTGAATTTGCGTAATTACGTTCCTTTGTCAGTGCGCAACTTCGCCTGGCGTTAGGGTGCGAAGTTGTGCTAGTTTATCTACTTCGCTACCGAAAATTCGCGAGTCGGTGTTAGTGAATTTACGAAGTTATGAATTGACGTCACGCTGGCGAATTAGCGTTAGATGCTTCACGCTTTAGTGAAATTGCCTCTCATGGTTGCCAGTTAAGGGACATTTAATGGGGAACTGGGCTCTTACATTATCCTCCTGAATCTCCAGAGTGTAAGAAACCAACTCCTCTGGAAAACATCCATCTGGCCTTGTCCACTGCAATGTAATCCACGTAATTCCAGCTCGGATAAGTTTTGGTGCAGTAGGTGTCTGTGGAATATTGCCTAATGTATAGTAAACAACTTCTTGGCTGTATTCACTATAAAAAAAAGACAAAATTGTAAATAAAACCTGACTGGTACACTCAAAAATGCAATAAGGCAGAATAAACAAATAGAAATAAGAAGACTCACCTTTTACCGATGTCATTGCGTGCCGCTACTCTGAATGTATATCCCATTGCTGGGAAAAGTTTTGCCACTTTGCAGTGCCTTTGGTTGCCAGAATAACATTCTCTAAACACGCTATTTCTTTTTCCCTATGGAAAAATACAGATATCCATTCTTATTTGTCAGCAATATGAGTGCAATTCTGAAAGAAAACAAGTCAGTTGGTTTCATTCCTCTATGAGTGAAATTTGTAATAATACGGAAAAGCAACCAGCTTTTCAAGAGTGATACTTGTACCATACAAACTTAGCTAAAGGTGTCAGGTGCTTGTTAGAAGCTGAACACATGGAGGAAGCTACTCAAAACATAAACAAAAGAGAATTAGAAAAACCTATCTCTGCACACAATGAAAAATACACCTTTTTTTGCCTATTTTATGTCTATATTTATATTCATGGTAAATCTGAATATTATTCTCAGTGGATAATAACATAAAAAATATTACATTAGCTCATTGCTAATGCTGACAACAAAATATAGATGTAGAGAATATGCCACAGTGACCGCTCTGAATAGTCCAACCACGCAACAATTTGGCGCTATAGAAATGCATGTTAATAATAATAATAATTAATGCATGTCTCTCACCTATTCTCACACTTACCTTATGCAGTGGGTTGTTATTGAATTATTTTTATAAAGTTATTACCTACAGACATATATTTTCAGCCCAGAACTAGCTTTTCCCTTTACTGCTGTAGAGCAGTGCTGTCCAACCTCTGTGGTACCGAGGGCCGAACTCTTTCTGGCTTACGTGGCCGATAATGGAAGTCAGTGTTGACCACTCCCCCTTTTAAATCACACCCACTGTAAGTCACACCCACGTTACCACAAAAACTTTTAACATCATATCCACATTAACAGCAGTAGCATACAAAAAAACCAAATGGTTGGGGCTCACTGCAGAGATATCAGAGAGTCAGCCATATGCCTAATCCTCCCCTGTGGATAATACAGAAACCCCCCAATACATGATTAAATACCTTAGGGACCCATAATAACTACATTTTCAAATACTAACAAACACCCAGAACAAACCCCAACCAGGCTTACATTCCACAGGTAGCATAGGGCAAGCACAGAATGACACACACAAGCAGCAATGGGCAAGCAGAGTATGATACACACAGGCAGCACTGGGCAAGCAGAGTATGACACATACAAGCAGCACTGGGCAAGCAGAGTATGACACAAACAAGCAGCACTAGACAAGCAGAGTATAACCCACACAAGCAGCACTGGACAAGCAGAGTATGACCCACACAATCAGAACTGGGCAAGTAAAGTATGACCCACACAAGCAGCACTGGGTAAGCAGAGTATGGCACACAAGCAGCACTGGTCAAGATATACTATATACAGCGACACAGTGCTGGTGCCCCATTAACATTTTGTATAATGTGTGAACAGGTGAACAATGTGGGCAGTTTCAGTCTGGGTCTCAGGTGTGAACAGTACAGGGCTTTAGAGGTGTAAAAAATAGAGGTGTTACAAGTGTAAACAATGCAGGGGGTCAATAGTGTGAACAATACAGGGGATTAGTCTGAATTTGAGTCTTAAACAATGGAGGGGCCAGTAACTCTCTGTAGTGACACCTTTTAATGCTTACACATGGTAAACAGACCTAGTAGGCAGACGCTCATGGAGGGCTACAGAAGGGGGGGCCACCAGTTGGACAGCCCTGATGTAGAGCATTGGTTCCATTGGACCCTCTCTTTCAGCTGTGCCCTTGCATTAGTGTAGACCAGAGATCCCCATCCTTTTGAACCCGTGGGCAACATTCAGAAGCAAAAGGAGTTGGAGAGCAACAAATGAAAAATGTTCTTGGAGTGCCAAATAAGTGCTGTGATTGGCCATTTGGTATCCCCTTTATGGATTGCCAACCTACATTGTGGCTCTGTTTGGTATTACACCAGGTTTTTATACAACCAAAAGTTGCCTCCAAGCCTGGAATTTAAAAATAAGCACCTGCTTTGGGGCCACTGGGAGCAACATTCAAGGGGTTGGAGAGCAACATGTTGCTCACAAGCTACTGGTTGTGGATCACTGGTGTAGACCATGCATTACTCCATACAGCACATTAAATGGGAGATCTCACCACAGGTGTCAGACAAAGCATTCCAGACTGTTCAGTGGTACTCAAAGGCACTATAATCTGCCCTGAGCTCTACCACAGTGGAGTACTTGCTCCGGTGGCCACAAAAAATCTGCTTTCATTTGAGTGCCTGCTCTATTGTACTTTTCTGGCAGGGGAGCACAGGGCTGCTCTTAAAGAGATACTGACACCAAAAAAAAAACTTTTTTATATCTATCATAACATTATCTTTGAGTGTTATTTATAATGTTGCCATAAAAGCATTTGCCTGATGCTTTTACATTACCTTTCTTACTCTCCGTAGTCCGTTAGCATTAGAAACTTTGACAGGTTGGGAAGGAACAGTCAGGTTGGCAATACAGTCAGGTTTAGGAACTTCAATTAACAGGTATTAAAAAAAGCAGAAATATCCACAAAAATTTATTAAAAAAATGAAATTAATATTTTGAAAATAACTTTTTTTTGTTGGTCCTTATTCCTAGGGTCCCTGAAGTCCTGACAGCTCTAAGGCTTGGGTTAAAATACTGGTTAAGCCTAGGGTTGCCACCTTTTTCCATATTACCTGTCCGAGCAGGTAGCGTGTACATTATGTCACAGGAGCTGGGTGCATGCTGTTGCGGATAGGGGAATGTGAAGTCATGGAGAGGGGAGTGGGTCATCGTGGGTGGGTCTATTACATGCCGACTGGCAATTGGCTGATCACCACGTCAGTTAAGGAGAATCCTGCCTGGTTTTCCAATTTAGGAAACTGCCTTAGGCAGTTTTGACCCAGGCAGCCCTTCTGAAAAACGGGCTGTCCAGATCAAAACCAGACAGGCAGCAAATCTAGTTAAGCCTTTCCATATCTTCAGGCCTTTCTGCACTTCAGACCATTACTTACTTACTTCAGGCTTTTCATCAGTATCTACTCCCTTCTGAAGACAAGGAAATCCTGACATCACTGGATAACTACATGTCAACACTTTGACCTGGAAACAACTTCCCCTTGCAACTGTGAAACAGGCCCAGCACTTCAGAGCCGAGCCACAGTGGGCAGGTGCCCTAGGCAACCTGGCTGGCCACAGTGCCGACTGAGCGCATGCATGTACGACGTGATGCACGCAAGAGCAAGAAGACACATTGAGGGGACCGGACAGGCGACAGAGCATGTACGTGCCTGAGCCCCCCCAGCTTTGCACCTTAGGCATGTGCCTACTCTGCCTACCCCTTGGTCCGGCCCTGCAGCACTTAGAGGGTAAAAGGTTACTATTACCCTGCCACACAGCCTTTGTTAAACTAAATTAACGAATCAGAGAAGGGTAGCAGAATAGAAAACCGAAAACTAATCCTAAATGAAACGTAAAACGCATGCAGAATCCATTTATTAACTAAAAGTCACATGTAACTCCTGTGCTTGTCCTCTACACTTCCTGAGCACAAATAGGCACAGCGTGCAAAGATAAGAAAACAGACCAAGCTTTCCTATTGATTGCTCTCCTCTGACACAAGTTAACATTAATGCTTCCTTGATTCATTGGTTGCTTGTGTAGCGTCTGTGTTTACATCCTGTTTCCCTTTAATGAGATCAACAGATGAGAAACCTTCGGGCAATTTCTTGATTTCTTTCACAGCACAGCAGCCTATTCTTCTGATTCTTAGATGATGAAACAAATAGGAACTATCACATTAAAAGCTTTAAAACAGACATTCTAATGCAAGACTTTCCAACAATACTTTACAATGTAGTACCGTGTTAGCCATTTGAAAAAATGCAGAAAATGTAAAGTTTGATGATACCTTTTATTGGCTAACTGAATAAGTAACTTGCAGTTATTACTTATTCAGTTAGCCAACAATACTTTTGCAGTCTGTTGAAGGGGCCTGTTTGCTCTGAAAGCTTGCAGTTGTAAAGCTGGCCATAGATGCAAAGATGCGCTCGTTTGGCGACATCGATACACAAGTGGATCTTTCCCCGACATGCCGCTAACTGGCAGGGCTATATCGGGGAAATCCGGACATTCGCCCCTATGGCCGGCCACAGAAATTTATATCTGCTGATTCTGCTAATTTGGACTGGCTATAGACGTGCAGATTAATAGGCAATTAGGCTATATGAAAGTCCGTTTCAAACCTCTGACCAGGAACTAACCATTCTGATTAAAATAAAGTAGTAAAGAGAACAAAGCACAAAATACTCGAGCCATTAATTGACAAGCAGCAATTCTACAAAAGTTATGTTCGACAAATAGTAGTCTCCCATTGATATTGAATCAATACATGCAGAGATATTATGAGTAGACAATATAAATCTTGTAACTGATTGTATGGCCCAATCACCATGACACAGAAATGTCGGTACAGTCCATAAATGGTCTGAAAATCGCACACACATTTGTTTTGTATGATAGTATCTTTGTGTTTATGGGTATCTTAAGCATTAGGCCTGTAGACCCATCAGATGAAGGTCGAATTGACACACCTATACAATGGAACCTGGCAGATAATGTTTGGTCAGATATCGTCAAGTATTCCAGTTGGTGGACCCCATAACCTGTCCAATAAGCTGCTTACTTGGTCTGGAAAAGTAGAGCCAGCAGTTTATGTGTAACATTTTAACCTACAATATACTACATATAGGTTGGATAGGCTACTAAAAGGGCCCCATAAACAGACCAATAATTGCTGAATTCATTTGGAGGGGCTGAATCAGCAAATAGTATGGGCCACTTATGATCAACTTTGTAGTTTAATGCTTTCAACCCAGGGTTCACCTTTACATGATAATGTGATTGTCACCTATTGATCATGATGACAGAAAAAAAAACTTAACCACATACACATCAACCTGAGTAATTGTTCAGCTCTGTACTC
>CM044439.1:119642824-119657922 GCA_024363595.1 Xenopus borealis
TTCGCTGTGGGAATAATGTCTTTCCATTTCACACAAGTCATCTCATGTGTCATTTATTTGCTGCATTTATTGAAGTTAAATGTCCAAATCTTATTTTAACCATCAGTGAAGCCAGGGTAGATTTTAGGGCAAGGATAAAATTGAACTTGACTTAGATACCCAGCAACAGTGGGAAACAAAAAAAAATGATTAAGTTAGTTGTATATTATGGCCACATATTCCATAGTGCTCTAGAAAGACTGTCCATCATTCACATCAGCCTGTACCCCAGTAGGGCTTGTAATCTATGATCCTTATTAAACTTCCGGTATGCTTTTGGAGTGTGAGAGGAAACCAGAGTACCCAGAATTTACCAATGCAAGAAGAAAGAGAAGATACAAAATATGTGTAGACATTTACATATTTTTGTAAGATATATATTTACATAATATCAACATACCTCATCCCATTGCAATAGGTAGTTGGTGATTTTGGAGCCATTATCAGCTGGCGCCTACAAAAGATACAAATCAGTTACTATGTGAAATGCCAGGTGATGGGTTCTGTTATACTACATATTTATTCACAAGAGCACCTGATATGATAGTATAAGTATTAGTTTAGCAAGAATAAAACCTAATGCCTTTATTGGTTTACCAAGGAAAATACAATAAACAGGTAAAGAATGCAGGGGACCTGAAGTTTTCTTGATGGGGGGGGGTCTTTCCATAATTTAGATTATCGTGATTATAGGTCAATGCTTTTAAAATACATTTAAATATTAATAAGGGTTATGTAATATAATAAATAGAAAAACTAAGAATAGAAAAACTAATTTCCTAGTAGTATTTAAGGTAATAGTAAACAGGACCGTGTGAGTAAATTAGCTTGGAACTCTACTTTGATTTCACTCTAGGGTAGGTGCCTTTTCCACGGCAGATCTTACCTTCCAATGTAATGACAAAGAGCTTTTCGTTCTGTGGGAAATCTTAGGTGGGAAAGGACATTCTGGTGCACAGCTGTGGGTGGTGAAACTGATGGGCTCTGAGCAGGATTCCTTTACCGATTTATTCACTGTGTATACTCTGCAAATAAATCACAGCTCTGGTTACATTACACTAGGGTAACCCCCTCATGGAAAGTCTTCTCTGCTTCGCTGAAATGTCATCCTATTTACTGCACGTCTATGTGATTCCGCCTGCTACAGAAAGTAACAGCCTATCAATCTATGAAAGGCAAATATCCAATATACATTCTCTACAACCAAGCCTCATAAAACTACAAATGCCTTGCAAATATGAAACGAACAACTGTCAAATATTACATCTTGCACATTTTCTTCTTTCCCTAGGAATTACCTTTGAGAAGCATAAGCCTAAAATGAAAAGCAAATTCTTGATAAACATATGTATCATGAAAACCTGTGAGCCACAGAACGATTGTATAGAATATGCACTTTATATTATACTTATTACACATAACTTATCTCCTCGGAGAGCATCTTAAAAATAAAGGTCTGTAATGCTAGTCGAGACACTCTATATGTAAGATAGGATTCCTTAAAGCAATTTTTTATCTTGATGTTGTTTCTACCTCAACCACTATGTAACTTTGATGGTCCATGAATTACATACATAGACCATATGGAGTTACATACATCACAATAAATATGTAGCTACAAACATCACAATAAATACTGGTACAGAAGGTGAGGAAGGCTCTGTGCAGATAGAGCTTATAATCTAAAGGGAAGGGAATGATACACAATGTGTGGGAGTGGGCAAGATCAGAGTTAAGTGGGTGAGAGGTACTGTAAGTGGTATTGCATTGGATAGTTAAGAGTGAGGGTAGACTTCTCTAAATAAGTGGGTTTTAAGAGATTTCTTGAAAGCTGAAAGGTTGGGAGAGAATTCCAGGAGGGGTGCAGCCCTTGCAGAGTCTTGAATGCAAGCGTGTGAGGAGGTAACAAGAGAAGAGTTGAGTAGCAGGTCAGTAAAGGAGCATAGTAAGCGGTTGGGTGAGTATATAGAGATTAGTTCAGAGATGTAGGGAGAGGCAGAGTTAGGAAGTGCTTTGAATGTCAGGGTTATTCATTTGAATTTAATTCTGAAAGGCAGTGGAAGCCAGTGCAGGGATTGGCAGAATGGCATGGCAGAGGAGGAGCGGTTTCTGAGGTGTATAAGCCTAGCAGCAGTGTTCATTATGGACTGGAGAGGTGACAGTCTCTGGTGGGAAAGGCCAATTAAATGAGAGTTACAAGAGTCAAGATGTGATATGACAAAAGTATGAATAAGAATTTTGGCAACTCCATACATTTGAATTCATAAATCTTCCTTTCAGTTCATTTGTAAAGTTCCTTTTCAGAATTAAAACCTGCATGTCCTGAAGACTGTGATTTTGACTGCAGAAGTGTTGCCCCACTGGTGTATCACATGACTTGGTGTTGATTTTATGTCTGTGATGGTTCATTCTTATGCACAATTTTTGTCCTGTTTCACCAATGTATATGCCTCCTGTAGAGCAGCTGGTAAATGTAATCATGTATACCACATTGGACGAAGCACACGAATAGTAATCAAAAAAATGTATACTTTTGTGTAAGTAAGAAATGAACTGGAGAGAGTGCAGAAACGTGCAGCAAAACTGGTTAGATGGATGGAAGTCTTAAATTATGAGGGTAGACTGTCAAGATTGGGGTTGTTTTCTCTGGAAAAAAGGCGCTTGTAAGGGACATGATTACACTTTACAAATACATTAGAGGACATTATAGACAAATATCAGGGGACCTTTTTACCCATAAAGAGGATCACCGCACCAGAGGCCACCCCTTCAGACTAGAAGAAAAGGACTTTCATTTGAAGCAGCGTAGGTGGTTCTTCACAGTGAGGACAGTGAGGTTGTGGAATGCTCTGCCGGGTGATGTTGTGATGGCTCATTCTGTTGATGCTTTTAAGAGGGGCTTAGATTATTTCTTGGACAGACATAATATCAAAGGCTATTGTGATACTAAACTCTACAGTTAGTATAGCTATGGGCATATATGGTTTGTGTGAAAGAGTGGAGGTGTGTGTGTGTGTATGTTGGGTTTTAATTTGGAGGGGTTGAACTTGATGAACTTTGTCTTTTTTCAACCCAATTTAACTATGTAATTATGTAAATACTGATAATAAAAGATAACTGAAATATGTACACTTTCCTTTACAGGGATTTTTAACATCAAATTTTCATTGAAAAGGGAAGGTATAGCACAAAATGTTCTTTTATTCTATGCAACTTTGTAGTAGAGAAACATGGCATTCGACATTTCAACATCATTACTCACCTGATATGATAATCTGTTGCTGGCCTAAGGTCTTTCAAATGACATTCTAATTCTTCTCCACTACAGAAACAAATTGTACATCATGGATGAGTAATAAAAAGGTGAAGAGAATATTGGTTGCTGCTCTGAGTTGTAAGAACATCATCAATATAACTGACAAATACAGAGTATTTTACATCACTGTGTCAGTAGACAACCTAGAAGGATTTGTTATCCTACTCTTTCTCAATGGCGATGGGATGGATTACGTTAAAAGCAATTTTTGCAAAAATGATAGCAATTTTCTGTCAGATTCATTACTTTGTAATGGTTTTAAGTAGTAAGAATTATGTCAATGTCAGCCTTAATGACTAATGTATTAAACAGACAAGATATATTTTATTAAGGCAAATATTTTACAACGCTTAAGAGAAGACAAGATATATTTTATTAAGGCAAATATTTTACCGCGCTTAAGAGAAGACAAAGTTTAGTTTTCTGGTTTCCTAGATCTTCTTCTGCTATCAAGTGCAGTCACCATCTCTGCTTTTACAGTACATAAGGTACCTGCTTACTTCCAGCACCAGCTATATTGCCAGAATGATTGATGGTCCACTGACGCTAAGAAATAAGACTTTCTCACAGATATATTAAGAAGAGCTCACTACCAAGAAAACATTGAAAAGATGAAAAGAGCCTAAGTTTAATAAAAAAATGTGTAATACTGAATAAAAGTAAAGTAGTTGCGGAACAAATGTTTTATTTTACTTCGAAGACAGTTTTTGTAACTTTAATATATTTAGTTTTACTTGTGTGACTATTACTATTCCCTCTTTGGAAAGAAACAGAAATACTGTATTGCTTTATGGTAGGGATTCTAGATATATTCCCAGAATCATATTCGGTGCCCCTCTTTCTCAGAAAGGCTCATAAACATTTACTACATTTATGCTAGCTGATAACCATGGCTGATTTAGCAATAGGAGGTAAAAAGGTGGCCATAAATGGCCAATGGAATCAAACAACTTGGTCCTTCTGGAATTGTCCAGATACCAACTGGGCAGGGTTAAAAATACCACAAGGTTAAAAATACAATAGCTGGAAATAAGACAAATTCAAATACTATAATAAAGTAAAAATGAAGGCCATTAGAAAAATTGCTTAGATTGAGCCATTATACAACATGCTAAAAGTTATTTTAAAGGTGACCACCCGTTTTACTAAAGCAAAGTAAACATATGAATTGAACTGATCAACTATGTAAATATACAAAATTTGAACCTCGGATGTAATTAAAAGAACACAAGAATTTTGGATAAAACAATGAAATGGTTTTGCTACATCAACTATGGAGAAAAGAAAAACATATCAACTACAGAGAAAGAAAAGATGTGATGTCATATCAACTATAGATGGAGAGATGGAAGAAAGTGGAATCAACTGTAAACTTTTGGGTGGGGGTGTGATGGTATGAATACTGTGGCTAGACAAATATATAATATACATTTATGATGACATATTAATTTGGGGTATGAGGAGAAATGGTATATCCAGTAGAAGGCATGCATTTTTGCAAGCAAGCGCTCTTGGTTGTAATACATCTGCCAGATGACAGTGAGCCCTTGGCAGTACTTTCTCTTGAAGTCCCAAGGAGCTCCAGCTTGACACGGACTCCCATTTACAAACAGAGCAGCAAGAATACCAGATGTTCTGTGAATTATATGGTGCAAATAAATGGGAGGCACAGCTCTACAAACAGGACAAATTTTATGGTTTAAACCTCTGCTTTGCTGATGCCATTCAACACAGAAATCCCGTAGTCTATTACATCCAACCTGCTTTGTACAGTTTCAGCTTAGTTCAGCAAATATCCCTTGATTGCAGATAACAGTGTTTTTAAGACCAGGAGTGGATTACATGGAAATGCCAATTTCCTATTTCTTAATAAAATAATTAAACATCACAGCTATTAGTATATGCCTTTCCTGGCATTTATTTCTTGAAGCAGATAAGTTTATAAATTTAATTTTTGCAGGTATCAGTTATTTTTATATTCTATCTAACATTCATGAAGTCAAACATCATTTGATGCTTAATTACAGGTATGGGATCCGTTATCCAGAAACCTGTTATCCATAAATCTGTTATACAGAAGGTTCAGAATTACGCAAAGGCTCCAATAGAATCAAATAATCCAAATTTTTTTGTAATTATTTCCTTTTTCTGTGTATTAATAAAACAGTAGCTTGTACTTGATCCCAACTAAGATATACCTAATCCTTATTGGAAGCAAAACCAGCTTAATCGGTTTATTTAATGTTTACTTGATCTTCTAATAGATTTAGGGGCAGATTTACAAAATTCACGTGAATAATTTGAAGTTCGATCGAATTTAATATAAATTCGAATCTTCAAATATGCAAATTAGGCAAATTCGACCATCGAATTCGAATAAAATTTTATCGAATTTTTTATGTTCGATCGATCAAATTGCAGTAAAATCCTTCGAATTCGATAGTCGAATTTGAAGGATTTTACTTCCCCACTATTCCCATGGTCGAATTTTTTTTTAATCCGAAATTTGACCAATAGTAAATCTGCCCCTTAATGTATGAAGATCCAAATTTCAGAAAGACCCGTTATCCTGAAAGCCCAAGGTCCCGAGCTTTCTAGATAATAGGCCAGATACCTTTACTAGTCGCATGTTAAAATGAATACCTGTAAATAATCTTGTATTTCCCATCTCTCCCTTTGTCTGATAAGGCCACCTCATAACTGCAAGCATAAGACAGGCCGTTATTGTGCTTATCTCCACTTGTATAGCCATTGGGCGGAGACCATGTCACTAGTGCTGTCCTCGATTCAATATTGGAAACCTGAGTGAGAATAAAAAGCAGAATTATAAAGCGTGTCACTCCATGCAAACTTGCAAAACAACATGAAATGAGAGTTACACTAAGGACTTTGAGAACATTTCTAAAATAGATACAGGATGTGAACGCAGCTACAAGGCGTTTTTGTACAGGTATTGGACTATTTTGCAGCATTTGCGATAGCAAAGACTAATGTTGAAAATAAATATTTTGAACTATGTGTTTGTTTATTTTGTTTACTTTTCAGACTTCAGAATTGAATTTCATTCAATACAAATGAATGAAAATGAATCATCCAAAACCAGACCTCACATGTAGTTACTGGTCTGGTCCAGATAGTACCATGCCTCTATCACATTTTATATGAAGAAACTCTAATTAATATTTCATTAATTTTATAAGCTGCTCTGGAGTTGCATAATAAGAGTCCAATTACTTTCTTCTTTAAGCGTTAATTAGTTAGGTCATTGCCAATTATTCTCTATACCTAAGTCTATTAACAAACTGTAATTACTTTCATGTTTCAGCATGAAATGTTTGACCACTGCAGTTCATTTCACCATAAAATCAACTTGCTCATTTATTAAGGGTTGTTTTAGGTTAAAAATATAAAAAATGCAGCAGGTACAAACAGACCATTAATTTTGAAGACTCTCCTCACTCATAAAAAAGGGATATTTTTTCATCTCAGCATTCCCACCAAAGGGATAAAGGGGTAAATTCACTAAGATCCAAAGTTGCGCCAGCGCCAGCTTCGCCACACTTCACCGCACTTCGCAAGGCATCGTTTTGCCAACGCTACGCAAATTCACTTAAATGCGAAGTTGCACTCAGGGAGGCGAACGGTAGCGAAGTTGCGCTACAGTTACTTTGTCAGGCAAAGCGAAGTTACACTAGCGATGCCTAATTTGCATACAGCGACGAGTTAAAGTATAATGGACGCATATGCTGCAGCCACTACATTACGCTACACAAGCCCAGGAAACCTTTAATAAATAAAATAAAGGTGTTCTATTGCCCTAAACATTTGCCCACTGTATAGATGAGTTGCCATATGTTAGGAAATGTATTGGGGGAAGGAGGATACCCTAAAACTAATGTATGATCTTTTTCAGCCTATCACCCTTAAAGGAAAACTATACCCCAAAAAAGGAAGTTTTGAGCAACAGATAGTTTATATCAAATCAAGTTACATATTAAAGAATCTTACCTACCTGGTATATATATTTAAGTAAATATTGCCCTTTTACATCTCTTACCTTGAACCACCATTTCATGATGGTCTGTGTGCTGCCTCAGAGATCACCTGACCAGAAATATTTAAACTCTAACTGTAAAGGGAAGAAGTGTTGAAGCGAAAGACAGAATTCTGTCTGTTAATTGGCTCATGTGACCTAACTTTATAGTTTGTTTGGTATGTTTGTGTGCACCGTTGGATCCTAGGATCCCAGGAGGCTATCCTTATTTATTATGAAAATGGTTTATTTACATGAAGCAGGGTTTTACATATGAGTTGTTTTATGCAATATCTGTTTATAGAGACCTGCATTGTTTGGGGGATATAGTTTTCCTTTAAAAAAAAGTAAAAGACACCAGCGTTTTTGGGACTTAGAAAAAATAGTTACACCAGGGACGGTTAGTAAATCGGCAGAAATGACGTCACGCAAGCAAATTGTACAGATGGCTTTAAGACAGAATGATATCACTTTGCTCATTATATATGATCATTCATTAGTACTGTATATGATTAGCCAAACTGATGATTTGCAAACATTCTGCTACGTCTTTCTACAGAGGCACTTGCCTACTTTCTTGTGGTCTTAGACCAAACTCTCCCACTTCATTTTCCGAACTTTTAAGGACGTGTGCACTTACCATACAAAAAAGACATGTACAGGTATGGGATCTGTTATCCTGAAAGCAGTTATCCAGAAAGCTCCAAATTGTGGGAAAGCCATCTCCTATAGACTCCATTTAAATTGAATACTTCCCCTTTTTAAAAAATTAGTTCCTTTTTCTCTGTAGTAATAAAACATTACCCCATACTTGATACTAACTAACATATAATTAATCCTTACTGGAGGCAGAAGATATGGAGAGAGGGGGCACCCTTGCCTTGTAACTCTCATAGAGGGAATGTTCTTACGTGGGCTGTGGGGTGTTGGTAAAGCAACATCTTCCAAGTTAATATGTTTGCTTCCCATAGATACTCCCACTATTGAGTTGAATGCTTTGGCAGAATCAAGTGAGGCCGCTGCTCGGGTTCCCTTTTCAACATGTTCTGATTGAAGGTTAGTGTAGAGTCGTCTGAGATTAATATTGGTAGATCTGCATAGCATAAAGCCAGATTGGTCTGGGTGGACAAGACCAGGGACCGCTTGCTGAAGTCTAGATGTGATAATTTTGGCTAAATCTTGGCATCTGTATTAAGTAGAGATATGGGGTGAACAATGGGATGGGTCTTTACCTGGTTTGGGTATAACTACAATTAGGGCTTCAGTAAATGAGGGAGGGAGGGATTGGTTATCAAATGCATCTTGGAATGTATTAAGGATTTTTCGGGGTAATATCTCTAATAAGGTTTTGTACCAATCTTCAAGAAAGCCGTCCGGCCATGGTGTTATCACAGATATCAGAGCATCTAGGAGGGCACAGTCATCAGGAGAGATATGGGATTGGGTCCAGAAAGTGAGATAACAGATACCTGGTAAAGTTGGTCTTGGAGGAGTGTAGGTTTTTGTAGTATTGTTGCACTATGAGGTGGGGATCTTTAGTTAGCATATCATTATCCATGTGTATGCGGGGCACTGCTGTGTTGGTTGTCCGGTGTCTAGTTAAGTAAGCCAGGAGTTTGCTATTTTTGTTTCTGTTTCACCTCTAGTAAGGGAGGTTCGAGTGGCCTCAAGTTTTTGATAGGAGCCTGCATTAGGAGACAGAATGAGCCCGGACTCATCTGTAGTTGGTTCTCAGCCTCCTTCACCCGGTCTTTTGTCTTATTTCTAGCTTGCCCTACGGCTCATGAGAGGGCTCCCCTCATAACTGCTTTAGAGGCTTCCCAAAAGGTAGCCGGTGGGGCACAGTTGGCATTAAGTTCCCAATACTCCTCATATGAGTTATACTTCCCGATTGCCACAGTTTTGTTTAGCAACCAGAGTGGACTTAGTTCCCAGTGTGTGGTTAAACTGGGGGTTCCAACGGAGTGTTAATTGGAGAAATAAGTGGTCTGAGAGGAGTAAGTATTTATCTGTGTTACTTGTAGTTGGAGCTCTCAGGAGGCTAGAGCAAGATCTATTCTTGAGGGTGTTTTGTGGGTTCATGAGTGGAATGAATACACCTTGTCATTGGGGTGTTTCCACCTCCATATATCTGTCAGTTGGAAGGATTCCGCCCATTCTGCAAGTTGAGTTGTGGTATCTAGGTTTGTGTTAAAGAGGGTTGCATACAACAGTTAAAGTTCCCTAGCAAGCAAAAGGGACTGACGGAATTCAGCCATTTTATTACTGATCTGGTTTAGAATGGGCACTGCAAATGGTGGGGGTATGTATATGTTTACAAGGGGTTTCTGTAATTTGGAGAGCCATACCTACTATAACTCTCTAAAAACATTTTAACGGTAGGACTCACTAGGACTGCAGCTTAGTTACCATGAAGTACAAGATACTTTATTGCTATTACAAAGAAAACAAAAATAATAAAAAAATTTGCAGATGGCCTTCCCAGAGCTCTCTGGATTATAGCTTTCTGGAAAAGGGATCCCTTAACTGTGTATGGGGGGGAGATATTTTCCACTATGTTGTTTACAGTTAAGGGGTAATGATTTTGAAGGAAATATTATGCATAACAGCTACGAACCAATTGATGCAATTCTAGCGATATTAGCAAATAAAGTGAACGTAACGATGAGATTGCCTATTTCAAAATCTCATTTGGACTGGCTAAAAAAAAAGCAATTAACATATGGATTTTTTATGATGTGTGCCATAGTCATTATAATGGCATAAATCATTTATCCACTACAAATAGAAAGCACCATTAATAAGGACAGAGGCTAACAGCACACTGCATATTGAAATAGAAAAGCTTCAAGTAGGGGATTTATGAAATATTTAAGCAGCAGCGACGCATTATTTACTCATAAAACTCCCAAGACTTTTAATACAGCTCAAACTTTCTGCTGGTGGTAATTATTTGCCAGGGAATTATGTTGACTTCATAATAGTCTTTTTATCCCCATCAGTGCACTATAACTATAAGATATATAGAATACATTCTGCATTAAAGATGGATAGAACAGCAGTATTTCCCATATCAAAAAAGTAACACGTATACACAAATATGTGTGTGTAAATATATTGCTCAGTTGTGGTGTTTCTTTCCTAATGCAGGGTTCAACCGTTTTCTTTTTCCAACCCAAAGGAACAATATAATTAGATAATGTGTCAATAATTGTACTTGTTGTTCTCTGCTAATATACCTCCCACCTTCTCTTTCCTGCGACAATAGAAATAACAGAGCTGAACTGTAAGAATCTGCACATCTACTTACAAACAAAGAAGCACAGACACCCTATACTTGACAGTACCTCTAGATTCTCTCCAACAATTGCATTGTTCCATTTGATGATTATTGTGATAAAATCCATTTAACATGCAAAGTAAATAATTTATGAAATGAATCAAAATTGCAATTGCTTTTGTCTGTCAATAAATATAAAAGTGTTTTTATATTAAATTATTACTTGTCAATATGATATGTCTAGTGAAGGGTGAATCTGGGGTGTTTCGCTTCGACCAAAATTTAGCAAATTTCTAGTAGAAATTTGTGAAACGGTGAAAAATTAACGAAGCGCCGCTGCGTCTCATTTTGGACGCAGTCTTCCTCTTTTGGATGCTGACGCCCATTGCCGGTGCCGGCA
The DNA here is from genome assembly GCA_024363595.1 of Xenopus borealis. NCBI lineage: Eukaryota > Metazoa > Chordata > Amphibia > Anura > Pipidae > Xenopus > Xenopus borealis. The sequence goes on from CM044439.1 coordinate 119,653,893, forward strand.
GTGCAAAAACGGATGCCCGTGAATTTTCTCCAGCCAAAATTTTTCTGGTGTTTCGCAAATTTATTTGACTGCGGTGAATCGCGGGAATTCACCGCATATTCACCTATCACTAAATATGTCATTTGTGTAACCAAACATTTTATTCTGTTATTATAAGATGGACTTCACATCCTTGCTCTCACATACTCTAATAGGCCAGTAGTTTGCGCTCATTTCAGGAGGGATTATTTCCTTCTAAGACTAATAATGTTAGAGTATCAATTAATTCTGCAGTTCTGCCTTCTCTAGCTTTGTGGTTGCCTGAGGGTAATAGATAAGGATAACTGGAAACAATAATACAGAGGGAGCTCAAAAAATTCATATAATTATTTCATGAATGACACTGATATATTTATTCATCATTAATATTCATTACATATTTTATTGCAATTTTGATAACTTCATTTACTTTATTCTTTAGACTGATTGCATGATACATCCACCACATTTTTAGAGATTATTCAACACCAGTGGCACTGTAGGGATTAATGAAGACATTTTGTGTTAAAAATAAGAATGTACCAGTGTGTTATACTCATTTAGATTTAGAAGACTTGTGCTTAAAAAATTTGTGTTTCAGGTTGATTTATTGAATATTTCTGCAAAATCCCTACTAGTCCCACCCATCGGTTCCTCTTGGTACTGCCTCCTTTACCAGGTGTGCAGGAGAGCAGATGGCACTGTAGGACAGGAACCAGTCAGCAGCTAGCAGGACCTGATAGGGAACTGAGGCATGTCTTTGCTTGTGTGACTACAGGGTTGTGATTGGTTGTTCCCCTCCTCTTGTACTTCTGGCAGGGATCATTGGGACACTCCCACCACTCATTTAAAACAGGGACCAGTGAACATCAATAAGGAGTTCCAGTAAAAAGACTATTTTTAAAGATAACAATGATCTTTAGCAACACCATATATTACTTATAACTGCCTACAAAATAGTTTTTTTTTTCATATATATGTCTCCTTTAAGGGGGCTGTGGGTTTTTTGTAGTGTATAAGAATTTTTGTTGGAGGTAATATCTGTAGTAATCTAACCACCTAAAGCCAATATCAAAAGAATCATATGAAGGCTATAGTATTACTAACCCTAAGACCAACCAGGCCCACTGCGCTCACACCCTCAATTGACCAATCTCTGATGTAAAGCTGGCCACAGACGCAAAGACCTACCTGCAATATCGGACGCCCCCATCGAGGATTCATACAATCGGATCTTTGCGTGTATGGCCAGCTTTAGAGAAGGGGGCAGGGTGAGCACAAGTATATAAGTAGGTGCTTCCCCTAGTTTACAAGTCAATAGTGGGGCTGAGACGGTGTACAAAGGCTGAGGAAGGGCTGGTCAGGCAGAGGGTATGGTTTGCCCACCAGAGAACTTGATGTGCCTGCCACTTTCACAACAGTTAGAATACAGACAGTGCCAAATTTTACAGATGTTATATGGTGGAAAGAATAAATTGTTAATGAGAATATTCTTTGGCTGAGCCCACTACATACTTTCTAAGTCATACAATGAATAAGAAGGTGGAACTACATAAAAACTGCATAATGTGGGGATCAATTATTAACATTACTTTAAGTCCCCCAGAATGCAATGGGATATTATTTTCCATGAATGCAAGGCATTGTGGCCTGTGCCATGCACACAATAATACAGTATGTTTAGTCTACTTTTTTTTCATCTTCCAGCATTGTTATATCTGTAGGACTATAAGGTGTCTAAACATTGTTGCCTTTATATAGCAATACCTATCTAGAATTATAGGTGCTCTAAATCAAGGACTCAGTTTGGGATTTGGATGAATTGCGATATTCAGATGTGGACGAATCTTATAATGTTCAGAGAAAAACAACAAGACATTTAAGGCGCTTAAAACATATTTTTAACTTTAAGTTTTCCAAAAATTTTGAAAAACATCCACCTTCTGCATCTAAGAGGGAATTCTCTGTCACTTCTTAGATGTTGGAAATTTTGCTGTATGAGGGGAATGGAAACAATACACTTTATTAATAGCGGGGATTACTCCTTGTGTTTGGTTTATCTATAACAAAAAGATAAGTGTAGATGCAAAGTATGTTCTACCTCATTTGAGGGACCTGCACTTCTTCTGGTCAAACATAGCTTCCACTGTTTCAAAAATGTCTTAAATTCCTCTAATGAGATAAGCAATATGGTAACTTTCATTGCATCTATAAACTCAAACATGCAATGAATGACAGTTTGTATACTGAATGAGGAACCCCCATACTTGGTTGCTCTTTTATGGGAGTCTAAGTCTAAGTCTAGTTTATACATATGCTATACTTCTCTTCAAGTCTATACAAGACCCCCGTAGTCTATAAACATTTGTATAGTAAACAATTCACAGCTCCCTGCACAATAGAGACTACATTACAACTACTCCATTGACTTCCGTAACACTAACTGCCCGGGAAGTAGCACAGGACAAATACAGCTGCTTTAGGTCTGCTCTGCTTTCTTCCTTGGACAGACAAAGGATGTCTTGTAGGGCTTAGGATTACAGAAACACTTTACTGCCCCCAATTTATTGGGCAAAGACCAGCTGCTGCACAATGCTGGGAAAAGCTCTGAAAGCTATCAATGTAATACAGAATCTTTCCACACACTTACCATCGGGTTCTCTATCCCAGTAAGGACTTCGTGAGATTTCTTTACCTCCGATTCATACTCTGCAATGAAAATAGAACAAACAGCTTAAGTCTCCATTTGCAGTCAGACTATTTAAGGAAAATATGTCCTTATAAAGATCCCAAGTAATTGTGAGCTACTTTTCCCAATCCTTTTCCCGACAATCACTTTATTAGCTGAATAGTCTACCTATACTGAACAGTCATACCTCATAGAGAAGCAGGGAGCAAGAGTCGTTTTCTGAATTGGGTAGGTCTCTGAATAAATCAATATGTACTAATATGTACTAAATAAGTTCCTGTACTAAATATACCTTTGCTAAGAGACTCTATGCACAGTGGCTTCTATATGAGGTAGCTTCATTAAATATTGTATCTTTATTTACAGGTTTGGGAACCGTTATCCAGGAACCCATTATCCAGAAAGCTCAGCATTATGGAAAGGCATCTTCCATAAAAGCCCTTTTAAATAAATTATTTGCATTTTTTAAAAAAATTATTTCCTTTAACTCTAATATTATTATTATTAACATGTATTTCTATAGCTCCAACATATTGCGTAGCGCTTTAATAATAAAACAGTATTGTGTACTTGATTCCAACAAAGACTTATTGGAAGCAAAACAATGCTATTGCAGGAAATGTTGGTGTTTTATAAATAACAACAGTAATAAAATATTATATTTATCCATAGCTTTTTAAATGAATTCATTAGGGTTGGAGGTCAAATTAGCACACATCACATCATGATGCCAGGGCTTTGGGTAGGTACCAGTGATACTTGGCAGCAGCTGCCACTAATACAGAAAATAGCTGAACTCTCTGGGCTGGTGTCACACAATAACTAAAATGACGAGCTTGCATTATGCAGATAAAAGGTCCCCACAGAGTCTCTTCATTCTTATTATTGTGTATTTTACAACAAAAATTAAAATTTTAAGCCCAATTACAGGCCTCTATAAAAGCAGCAGACAGTGAAATCATCTGTATAGTAATTTATTATGAGGACAAATTACACAGTGCAGAAAAATTTAATTTGGCACAAAAAGAGGAGGGTGAGGACTTCTACATATAAAGGACTGAGAATCTAGTCATTAAAATAACCCACTTGCCCAGCAGAGGGCGCAAGAGACCAGCAGTTCACAACTGTATTGTAAAAGTGTGTATTTTGAGTAATTTAGCTTTCTATTCAGAAGCTCTCCAGTTTCTCCAAATTACCCTAGCAACCATGCATTGAATTGAATAAGAGAAAGAAATATGAATAAGAGAGGGCCTGAATAGAAAGATGAGTTATAAAAAGTAGCAACACCATAACATGTGTAGCCTTACAGAACAATTATTTTCT
>CM044439.1:119661999-119702631 GCA_024363595.1 Xenopus borealis
TCGAATATTCGAATCCTTCATGTGAATACATGTGAATTTAGTAAATCTGCCCCTAAATGTCAGCACTCACAAGTACTGTAATCCAAATAAAGACAACCAAGTATTTTAATTTTGTGGCCACAAAAAGCATAAGCCTGTCAGTAAACCTCACCCTGCTGAGGAACAGCATGGTAGCACCCACTCACATAAATAAATACAAATATTATTATTATTATTAACATGTATTTCTATTAATTTGTAGTGCTTTGGAGTTAAAATAGAGGGTTATCTATATACAGACAATGGCTTTTTTATTAGTGGAAGAATAAAGTGACTGTAAAGCTTTCTTATAATCGGGATTATCTTTATACCCTACAGGGAGATTTTTCCCTGCTGGATTGGTCCATTACATCGAACTTTATTGTACGACAGCAGTTTAGGATTATGTTTGTTTGTAGCTCAGAAGAGAGTGAAGTAATAACCTCTACAAAACAACAGAGAGAAGATGTTATATAATTTTTAGGACTACATGAGCCAAAAGGAAAGCATCCCAGCAGCGCCAGGACGACGGCATGTATTGGTCTCGGGCAGCTAATAGTTTCCATACACCAAACCTTTTCCCAATTAGTTATCTGTAACCAAGCTCGGGCTATGCCAGCAAAGATTTCATAATCAAAATGAGTGAGTTTGTGCACTGCTGGGAAGCTACGTGCTCCTTAATCACTGACAGCTAACATCTGTCTCCTCTGCTGCTGCGGCATTCCAACTCCCAGCATCCCCTGCTGATCACTCTCCCAACTGAGTACAGCTCCTTTGCTTCAGTAAATAATGTATAGTCATTGCAAATGGCATTTCCTTCTGAGTAAACCAATGTATGTGAGAAGCCTTGTTGCTTGGAAAATATTAGAATTATAAACATCCAGCAATGATACATTTCCCACTGGAATGTTTGGATGATATGTAACTACTACCAATAATGTGCGCTTGGAAACATCAGCAGCCGTGGAACGTTTATGCAGTAAAATTACACAGCTCCATATAGTACACCCCCAAAGTCTGTGTCTGAGAACCTTACAGTCATGCCCAACTTCAGCCCTTCCAGACTTCACTCGTTTGGGTAGGAATCAAACTGGACTGCCCCATGGAACTTTGGAGGGTGGTTACAATGAGGCAGTTACAAAATACCATGCACACCGTATGGGTGATCTGCTGAGAATATTTGACATCTTATTCACAGAAATTCATAAAGTTGTGACCTCCAGGAGCCAAAATGCCATGAAGCTACATAGGGCAATATGCTCGAGTCCCCTAATTTACTCATTTGAGCCAGAAATTCCCTATTATTTTCATCATAATCTCCAACTGGACATTATAGTTTACCTTGAAAGATCAAAGAAATGGAACTACTGATCTAGAGAAAATTTGCCATCCAATATGGGCCAGTTCTGACAAGTTTAGGTCATTCATGAAATGATGCAAATCTGCTCTTTGATGTCATGCAGTTTTTTTTGGCATGGGTTGCCATTGGCACACGGTGTAGGAAACATACCATTCCTTCTTTTTTTTTCTTTCTTTCTCTTTCCTAGACTTGCCACATGTACAGCAGTTAACGTCATTCTGAGACAGATGCAGGGAAAAGAGCAGAGTTTCTGAAGCAGAGAACAACAGTAATGCTCTGAGACCACTCCTTAACTGAATCGCAAGTTTCCCTGACAGACACAGACTGACCCACGCCACACAGGCTGCTCAATCACATGCAAAATTTGCCCTGCACTCTCACTGTTATGCCAATAATCACGGGCCGATAACTAATCAAAACTTTTTTCCCAGGGGAATGAACGAATGACTGAAAGACAATAAAAGAGATGTCAAATTGCTACAGAAGGATCATTTCATTTTGCACTGAGATTTGAGAGCAAGTCTGCAAAATATCACACATTATCTACATAAGATTTTTTTCTTATCTTGCACACCTTCAAATATTTTTACCTGAGTCTGGGGGAGTTTGACAAGAAGTAGATGTCATTCTGGAATTCAGCTGCTTATACTCAGCCAATGATGTGCGCACGATGGTGATAGATGGCAATGACTCTGGTATGCATACTTAGATAAGAGACAGTATTAGAGTGAATGTCTGTCTTTATAGAAAGAATATTATGTAACTGTTGCTACCAACAGCCTAACCTACCAACAGAGAAGATAGAAACACTGCACAAAAGTAGCAGGTCAAAAATCATGGGAAGTCCTGGCCAATTTAATCAGGAACCAGCTTACCTGCCGGTATGGTTTTGGAGTGTGGGGGTAAACTTTATCAGAACATACAAATAGTGATGGGCGAATCTCACGAGATTCGCTCCGCCGAAAAATTGGCGAAAAATTTGCAAAACGAGTCGCGGGACGCTTTTGACGCGCGTCACGGCACTTTTGGTGCGTCGCTTTCGGCGCTTCGCGTCAAAAACGACGCGTGACTCGTTTTTTTGCGAATTTTAGCTAAGCGAAATTTCACTGGTGATTCTCGAATTTAATCGCCACCGGTGAATCGCGGGAATTTGCCGCGAATTCGCCCCTGGCGAATAAATTCGCCCATCACTACATACAAACTCTGTGCAGACACTGCCCTGGTTATTATTAAACCTAGGACCCCAGTGCTCAAAGACATCAGTACTAAGTACTCACATCTTTAAAGAGATTGTTCAACTTAGTATATTCCAAGTAGGGTTGCCACCTGGCTGGTAAAAATGATGCTTGATGCCACTGTTATTAATAGGATATTTTTTTCCAGAAAAGGTGGCAACCCTAGTTCCAAGACAATTTGCAATTGCTTTTCATTTTTTTTTCATATGTGGTTTTTCAGTTAGGTATCTGTCAAAATTACCCTAGCATTGATTTGAATGATAAACTGGAATATGAATAGGAGAGGGCCTGAATAGAAACATGAGTAATAAAAGGTTGTAATAATTAGAAATGCATAGGCTTACAAAACATTTGTTTTTAGATGGAGTTAGTGACCCCCTTTTTGAAAGATGGAAGAAGAAGGCAAATAATTCAAAAACAATAATAAAACAGTATCTTGTACTTGATCCCAACTACGATCCAATTAATCCTTATTGGAGGCAAAACAATCCTATTGGGTTAATGCAATGTTTAAATTATTTTTAAGTAGACTAAAGCTATGGAAATCCAAATTATGGAAAGATCTCTTAACCGGAAAACCCCATGCTCGACTGGATTACAGGTCCCGTACCTGTGCTAGTGTTTACATTTACTTTAGTAGTTACTAACTGAAACTAGAAAAATCAGCAACCAAGAAAAGTGTATTAAGCAATCATACAGTCTGTGTAATGTACAGAGATGTGCTCCAGGAGGCATCCTTGCTCAGAAAAATGTCACTGTTATTGTCTTCCAATCTTCCATACATTATTTCCGTGCCTTATCTTTGCTGAAGTGGATAATGCCAGCTCCACACTTAGCTCCTGGCATTGTATCAACAACAAGCCATTCCTATGGAGTGACATCAGCACATCATCTTTACTACCCAAATGTCTGAAGAAGAGCTTAACACTTAACAAAAAAAATCCCTGTCATCATGGTGTATATGCTTCATTCTTCACTGCTCTTTAGATATGAATGTGAACACCTCCCTTCACCTGATGGAACACATTACAGCAATACAAATGAAATGCAATGACAGCATCCAATTCACAAAGTTTAACAATCAACCCAAATTAGCACAAATGCTCAGGGACAACCTGAGGTGCTGATTTAGGATAAGGAACCTCAGTTTGTGACAATAGTAGATAGCTTTAAGCGTTCACATTTACTTAATTTTTTACTCTTGAGGGTTTATTTGTAAAAACTTAAAGGGATACTGTCATGGGAAAACATGTTTTTTTTTTTCAAAATGCATCAGTTCATAGTGCTACTCCATCAAACTTCTGCATTGAAATCCATTTCTCAAAAGAGGAAACTGATTTTTTAATATTTAATTTTGAAATCTGACATGAGGCTAGACATTTTGTCAATTTCCCGGCTGCCCCTGGTCATGTGACTTGTGCTAGCACTAACTGAAGGAGTCTCAGTGGGACATGGGTTTTTTACTATTGAGTGCTGTTCTTAGATCTACCAGGCAGCTGTTATCTTGTGTGTGGGAGCTGTTATCTGGTTACCTTCCCAATGTTCTGTTGTTAGCAGTGTTGGACTGGCCCACAGGGGAACCAGGAAGACTCCCGGTGGGCCCAGGTGTCAGTGGGCCATCTTGCTTCTACAATTTAGCCTATTTCATGTTCATTCCCTATTTCTTTATGTGGAAAAAGCGGCTTGATAATGGAAGAATAGAGTATAGTAAGTAGATCTAAAAGAATAGGAGAATAAAGAGGTTAAGCGAGGAGAGAAGGAATAATAGTTTGGAAAGTTGGGCCCCTGGTCTAAGGTTTTCTGGTGGGCTCCAGGTCTAAGGTTTTCTGGTGGGCTCCAGGTCTAAGGTTTTCTGGTGGGCTCCTGGCATCCTGGCACTGGTTGTTAGGCTGCTGGGGGTGATATCACTCCAATTTGCAGTACAGCAGTAAAGAGTGACTGAAGTTTATCAGAGCACAAGTCACATGACTTGGGGCAACTGGGAAATTGACACTATGTCTATCGCCATAATAGATTTCAAAATGAAATCTAAAAGAAAAATCTGTTTGCTCTTTTGAGAAATGGATTTCAGTGCAGAATTCTGCTACAGTAGCACTATTAACTGATGCATTTTGAAAAATAAAAAATTTCTCATGACAGTATCCCTTTAACTGAGCAGCTCTCAAGTTTGGGATTTTATTGTTTGCTGTAGTTCCACTTACCCTAGCAACCAGGTGCTTGTTTGAAAGTTGGGATGGACCTCTGAGGCTAAGGCCAGACGGGGAGATTCGGGGGAGATCTGTCGCCAGGCAATTTTGAGTGATTTTAAAAATCGGCGGTGCCTAGCTATTCGGGGAGGTTCGGGGGCGAGAAGTAGCGGAGAGAAGTTGCCAGGCGACAAATTTCCCCCGAATCTCCCCGTCTGGCCTTAGCCTAAAGAGAGATAAATAGTAATTATGACTAAGTAGCCTTATTGAGAATCAGTTTTAGGTTGCCAAAGACAGTGAATGTGACCACCAGAAAGAATTTTACTTAGCAAACACCCCATCGCCTCTCAAACTGCGTGTTTTTCATTCTCATATTCTATATTAAAATAGAGCAATTGTTACAGGCACGGGATTGATTATACCTATTATCCAAAAAGCTACAGCAATGTATGACACCATAGTGTCATATTTAAACAGCTATGCTATTTCTCTGTAATAGTTAGACAGGATCATGTGAGCCACGGATAGCGGCCAGCGAGGCTTGGAGGAGGAGGAGCGGACATGACACTGTGCAGCCTCCAAGTGGGTCATGGGGTTCCGGCACAGTGTTTGGGGGAGATACGATGTGGAGTTGGAGTTAAGGGACCACATTGTAGTTGAGGTAAAGAATAGACGGCCATCATTTTAGGTACCAGTGGGAAAAGTAAAGTCCCCACAGCCCTCCCTGAGTTTTGAGGGTTGTTGGGCTGCGGAGTCTACGTGCTAGTTGTCACTTCGGTGGCCGTGAACCACATCACATCACTTACCTCTGAATTGACCTAGGGTACTACTACAGAAGCACATGAGCACTAGAGTGAAAAGCTAAACACAGAAGCAGAAAGCTGGCTTTTCACTCAGTTGCAACTGACCCAGGGCCACAGCGACAACTGAAGATGCGATTCTGGGAGAGCCCAATAATACCGGGATTTTAGGGAGAGGTTCTTGCTTCTTATGCTGACACTGCCCTAGCGCTGCCTAACATTCTGTCACCCAGCCTCTGCCTTCTGGGTATCGTGAAAAAACATTACCACTGAGATCCCTGGCAAATTGTGTTTTTTGCAATTGCTCTATTATGCAAAAAAGCAATACTGTTACATTGGAAGTCCATGGGGCCATCTACATTGAACTTTTGTAAAAAATGTACAAATGACTCCTTAACCCAGCAGAAACTTGTATACCAGACCTGTGGATGTCAGGCTAAATTTGAAGCCATTTGGGAGCCATGGTTGGAATTGAACGCACCACCCCAACAGAGCCCCAGGAATTAGCAAGGAAAACATGGCTGATATTGTAAGAATTTATGTGTGATGTCCTCTTCTCTTTCACTCTATCACTTTCTTTCTTCCTTTCTATTTTAAAAAAAGGGGCTGCTCCCCTCTGTTTTTGTTTATAAAACTGAAATAGACTACTATAACTGAATGGCTAGAGTTTGTATTTGATTACGTTGATTATTTGCTTTCTAAAATAGTTTTCAATCTATGACTTTTACCCCAATATTTTCCTAGGGCCTATGGAGCCATACATAATAAAGTAATTTATCCATCAACATAACCATATGCAACCAGTTTCTTTTCACTTTCCCCTGACTTTATTCTTAACAAGTAACTTAAATAGTTCTTATTTACAGTAAACAGAAAAATCTCATGACATTTTTGGAAGTCTGCATAACATGTCACAAAAAAACAGATCCCAAAAATGAGTGGAAATCAATGAACCCGAAAATGATTAATGCGTTCTGATGTCTAATTTTTCCAAAATGTTTTTATAGCAACTAAAAACAGCCTAATCTTTGACTGCACATGACAAGCAGAACCAGTCAATGCAAGAAGCTAGAGTCTAGACTGCAGACATTTCATATAGAGACGTTTCATATACAGCTATTTGCAGGCAGTTTATTGCTGTTCCAATTGGAGTTGGCAGTTGGCTCAGTTAACATTTGAACTTTTAACATTCTAATGCAATGATATATATATATACAGAGTCAGAAAAAAAATAGTACAATATGAGGCATATTTACTGATTAGCACAACAGTAAATAGGCTTATGGTTAGTAATGGGCAAATTTATACGTATACTTATATAAAAGTATACTGGAAATAGATTTCTTTTTCATTAAAGAAAGTAAAAATGGGATTTTATTTTTTTTCCTTTAGGGCTCTTACACACGAGCGTTTTTACCTGCACTCCCCTGCGGCTGAACGCAGAAAAACGGAACTCAGGGGAGTGCAGGTTAAAACGCTCGTGTGTAAGAGCCCTTACATTCCCTTTAAGGCTAAACATTTTCTTTATTACTTATCTTTCTATCCAGGCCATCTCCTATTCATATTCCATAGTCTCTTTTACAATTCAGTGCATGTTTTTGTAGGGTAATTTGGACCCTAGCAACAAGATTGTTTAAAACTGCAGGCTGGTGAGCTGCTGAATAAAAAGCTAAATATCTCACAAACCCACAAATAGTAAAAAATTAAAACCAGTTGCATATTGTCTCAGAAAATCACTCTTGGTCAGTTCTCCAAGCTGAAGGTTCAGGGCATAAGCACTGCCTATGGATACTGGTGAGCAATGATTTATTTACATACAGCAACTGTGTGGAATCAATCTTTTATCCTAAATAGGAGCCTAGCACTTAAAATGATCACTGGTGGCAGCTTTCCGAAATCCCAACAATAATATACAGTTGTATACATTATAAACCATAGTTTGCCTGGATTACAAATGATGATAAGGTGACAATGCAACTTTCAATACAGAATGACAAATTTATAACTACATTATTTCTTTTTTTTTGTGTTTCTAAAGGAAAATAGATTTTTTTTTTGTCATTTTGTTTTAATCCAATGGATATAATTATTTACACTGAGTTTCCAGGCAACCATAATCACCTGTCAATTTCAATTCTACTTTATAAGGGGATGATTCAGGCATTTTGGCGATTCATTATTAGGTGCTCAAAGCACCCAAAACTTCCCCATGTGTCATTACCTTAAATGGAAAAAATTCAACATGGAAAGGACAGACAAAATGGTTTTAATGTGGAAAAAGCTGTGAGTGATTTACAGACAAAGTTGTGCCGCAGTGTGTAAGGTATAGAGAAGAACTGACTGCCAGAAAACCTTCAGCCGAAATGCATACCACTTCTAACTGCCCTTACGGGAGTAATCAAAGAGGAAGCCAAAAGTAAGTTGCTCACGAGTAATAATTGTTTCCATGCACACGTTACTACATGCAGAACTGGAGTCAGTGTTTCATTCCAGTTTCCTTTCAGAGTATTGTATTGAAATGATCAGAAAGATTTTACCACTGTGACAAACTGCATCAAATAAGGACACTGGTAATGTGCAGCCTTGGTCCTAAGATAGGACAAATACAAAGGATCCTTTAATATAGGGACTATATGAGAGCTAATAAGGCCCAGACTGGGCCAGCAGGACTTTGGTGGGCTCCTGCCCATGTGGTCCCCCTAAAAACCAGGCTTGATCCCTGCTGCACTTCCTGGCTCCAGCTGCAAGTAACTTTGACTGTAACGCAGTGTACCACAAAAGCAGGCAGAGGATGAGCACTGTTGGTGTAAGCTGGCTGGCCAACTTACCGACTGGGGTGAGGGGCCTCTGAGGTGGGAGCCTTGGTGGGCTTCAGACACCCCTGTCCAACACTGGGGCTGATCTATTATGGGATACAGGTCTATAACATATTAAAAAAGTATTGATGCACCACTCACAGCTTCAGTTCTGGATTGGCTAAATCCAACTGCATGGCCAAACTGAATGCAAAGCTTTAAAATCATGTGAATTCATTTGAAAATTAAGGCCTTGATTTAGTATTTGCATCTCTAATTGAGAGTGTGAAGACAAACAGAGCTACTAGTAGCAGCAACTTGTCACAGCTACAAAATAGACAATAGTGATAACTGGCTTTGCTAAGACACTACAGGACAAATTTATTTAAGGGTGAAGTGGAATAAATTTGCCAGAATCTGCAGAGACTTCACTAAAAGGCATAGAGGACAATTCCCTAGCAAAAGAGAACATCGCTAGTGTGCACTTTCTCCTGGAGCATTTTCGCTCAGGCGTTACACAAATGAACTAATGTGCAAATTTTTCATTGTGTTTCACCAGAGTTTCCTTTCCTAGCTTAGACCTGCCGAACTGATAAGATGAAACTACATCCTCCCCAATCTTATGTCTGTATGCTGAAAAGTTTTTTTTAAAAATGTAAAAAAAAAAAAGCTGATTTTTTTCATATTTTAAAGTGGGATTGTCTTTAAAAGTTTAGTTTTAACATTTTTTAATAACAATTTCAGGGGCATGCCACATTTGTATGACTAAATCTGATTTTATTTTGCTTCCTTGGACATTTTTAATAATAAGTGGCCACTTCAAGCATCTGCACCAACATCACTAATAAAGACATATATATAACTTATATGTACCCGTCCTACTCAAATCGACCTAAGCGCAAGTTTCACTAGGCAGAAATTAATGTTAGCGAAAGTTCGCTATAAAATGTTCACGCTGACAAATCTATGTTTGCAAAACTTAGCCAGCGTTCACAACTTTGCAGTTTATTGAATTTGCGTAGTGGTGAATTTGCAGCTGAGGAAGTTGCGCAAAGTGTGGCGAAGCCTTCCGAGGTGAAATTTTGCCCTTTAGTGAATTTTCCTTGTTTTAACAGAGGCAATTCTAAGTATTGTCTACAGCAGGGTATTTTTTTGCATTTTGTTTCAACAACATGTAGCTGCTATTAGTAGCACTGTGTGTCTTTGCCCTAAAAAAAGAAGCATGTACTTTATATTATCTTACAACTTTGAAAAGAGACTGAGAAATTGGAGCAGTATAAATCACAACCCCCACCAAGATTTGATTTCCCTAATCCCTGCCCGATTTCTATGTAGACTACACTCCTTGTGGGCCTTCTAACAAATGTTGTCTATTAGGCCTATCTATTAAATGCTTTAAATTTATTTCTTTAAATTGCCTTCTGTTTATCTATTTCCTGCCTGGTTTCCTTTTACTGTATCAGTCAATCATGGGGCCCTCTCCTATTAGCCATCTTATCCTTCTGAAATATTCTGACCGAAAAACAGAAATAATACTGCTTCATTAAAACATGATCTGGAAATAATTTAGAAACCAGAAAGAAAAATATGACAGAATGCCGACACGCACACAGGAGCTTTTGGTGGGGATTATAAAAGGTTAACTTACCATGCTTGATAATAAAAGGAATCAGTGGAACACTAAGATTTTATGTAACCACACCAAAATACGATGTTATCATAAATAAAACTAATCTAGCATTCAAGCAGTGGAGTATTTTTTCTGAGAATTGACTTCCGACTGTTTTCTGCTTTGAATACCAATCATTCCATCTGCCTAGCAGCTGCAATCCGTAATCCTTTTTAATAAGTGCAGCTTTCACAGCAAACAATTTACGAAAACTTCTCAGCCATAAGAAGAATAAATTTTTTGAGTTTTGTCTCATATGGAAAGTAGTATAAACAGTTTTCACTGGCAGGTAATGACTATTCATTTCAATTTTAAAAAAGGTGAGCCAAGCATCCCCAACTTCTGGTTCTAAAATGCTTCTAAGGGCCCTTACACACGGGCGTTTTTACCTGCCTACATGCGTTCGTGTGAGTACAGCCCCATTGAAAATAACTGAGTGCGTCTATACCTGCGCTCCCCTGCGGCTGAACGCAGCTAAACGGAACGCAGGGGAGCGCAGGTATAGACGCACTCAATTATTTTCAATGGGGCTGTACTCACACGAACGCATGTAGGCGCCGAACGCAGGAAAAATGCAGCATGTTGCGTCTGAACCTGCGTTTAACGCGTACATGCGTTTGTGTGAGTACAGCCCCATTGAAAATAATTGAGTGCGTCTATACCTGCTGCTGAACGCAGCAAAACGGAACGCAGGGGAGCGCAGGTAAAAACGCCCGTGTGTAAGGGCCCTAAAACTCAAATCAATTACCGTGTATTTCCCAGCCCATGAAATAGATCGGACTGGCAGCTGCCAGCTCTTACACCAACTTTTTAAAAGTAGTATAAAGTTCTGAACACACTTCTCTATAGGAGTTCTTAAGGATATAAACTATACAATCTATGAAGGAAAGTGTGAGAAATGTTTGCCAACCATAACAATACAAGAGCAGAGGACTTTTTACATTTTCTCTGGAGTTCTCAAGATGACCTTGAAAATCCATTTTGGCATTGCATGTGTATATGGAGAGATGATGCACTGAAGAGAGCAAGAGGACTACTCGTGGAACACAGAAGCACTCAGACCAAAAGCATGCATGGTATTAATATTTATGGGAAACAAAGGCAGAGAGAGACACACGAGAAGATTTGGGGAGATTAGTCACCCGGCAACAAATCCCCTCTTCTTCGGGCAACTAATCGAAAAGCCTTCCTGCTGGCTAGATGGAACTCGGAGTGCTTTATTTCCAAAGTCATCGAAAGTTTCCATCCCACAGGCAATTTAGATTCTAGCTAGTGGGAAGGCTTTTCAGGGAGATTAGTTGCCCAAAGAAGAGGTGATTTGTCACCAGGCGACAAAATCTCCCTGAATCTTTGCGCGTGTCTCTGCCCTTTGGGGAGAAGAAAGAAAACACTAGCAAAAAGGCTCCCTGTTGCCTTATAAGAGAAAGGGGTTGTTCACCTTCCAAACACTATTTTTCAATTCAGTGGTTTTCAGATTGTTACCCAGAAATAAAGACGTTTTTCAAATGTTTGTCTCTGGTGTTTCAGTTTGGGAGCTCAGAAATTCAGGCGCAGACTTTAAACTGTTTAGTGTAATTTTGCAACATTTAGTTGATACATTTCTCAGCAGTATCTCTGGAGTAGTAATCTCCAGAGATTCTGCTCAGCAGGGACAAACATAAGAAATGTATCAACTAAAGGTATCAATTTATCTGGCCCCCTCCCAGAGCTGATTAAGAAGATGAAAAATGACACTTTACACTTCAATATAGAAAAACGGTGACACATAGAAAACAGAAAGTAATTGGGAAAAAGTTGTTATTTCTGGTGACGTATCTGAAAACAACTAGTTGTTTGAAGGTAAGCAACCCTTTTAAAGTGGACCTGTCACCCAAAAAAAATATTCAAAATCACTATTTTATCACATTAGTCAAGCAAAAGTAACATTAATTACACTATATACATTACTTTAATCTTGTTTTCTTCAGTCTGGGAATTCATAATTATAGCAAGCAGGCAGGAGCCATTTTGTGGACACTGTTATTAAGACAAGCCTTGTATCGTCTCAGAATCTTGTTTGTGCACCAGAATGGGGGACCCAATGTCTATCCCCATGTCCTGGCTACACAATTAAATGGTTAAGAGAACTGGGGAATGTGTGGGGAGCAGTGACATCTAGGAAGTGCTGAATGGAAAGTGAAAGTAATTATCTGCCCCGCCTCTATGCCTAAGGCATAGAGGAGTGGCAGACAATATTTGATTGACAGCTGAGATTTTTAAATGAGCTTAAAACAGCTATGAATGCTTTAATTAAAATTTGAAATTGAATTTCATGTTTGATTTGAAAAGGACTTTTATTATACAGATTTTTGTGTCTGGGTGACAGGTCCACTTTAAGAAGACATGGTTATGTTGCAAAGTATACAATACTTAATAACCACAAATCAGTGGATAATCCCATTGTGTTGAGTGCTAAGCTCTAAAGTTCTGTCTCTTGTATCTGTTTGGCTATTTAGAGAGAACTATTGCAGCTCAGACAAGGAGCTAACCAATGGGCAGCCAAAGACCTGACAGGATATGGTTGCTTTATTTGTTGTCTATGAAGTAGCTGCAGTACCTACTCCTAAATGTGTATGCCTTTGAGCCTTTGGCTTGGTATAACTGGAAACAGAAAAAGAGGTTGTATCAAGCTTAGATCTTTTTTTTTGGGGGGGGGGGGCATTTTCCTCTTTCAGAAAGTCCCCCAGTCACTAGACAAATTGTCAGTTTCTCAGCTGCTCCCAGTCATGTGATTTGTGCTCTGATAAACTTCAGTCACTCTTTACTGCTGTACTGCGAAGTTGGAGTGCTATCACCCCTCCCCCCAGCAGCCTAACAATAGAACAATGGGAGAGTAACTAGATAGCAGCTCTCGAACACAAGATAACAGCTGCCTGGTGAACAGCACTCAATAGTAAAATCCAGGTCCTCCCGGGACACATTCAGTTACATTGAGTAGGAGAAACAACAGCCTGCCAGAAAGCAGTTACATCCTAAAGTGCTCTTTCTGAAAGCACATGGCCAGGCAAAACAACATGAGATGGCTGCCTACACACCAAAATTATAAATTAAAAAAAATAATTTGCTGGTTCAGGAATTACATTTTATATGGTACAGTGTAATTTAGAAATAAAAACTACATCATAAAAATTGTAACAGAATTTGCTGTTGGATTATATTTTATTTAAGGCAGAACTGCTTCTTGCCCTCCTGCTCCAAGGTGGCAAATCCAATACTTGCCCCCCTCTCACCCACCTGTGGAGCCAGGGGGAGCAGGGTCACTAGGGCACAGAGAATATTTCAGATTTCTGGTTAGACTTTTTGGCACCTCTGATAAATTGCTGGGTGAGGAAAGGTTTCTGTTCAGAGGTATAAATTTAAAGAAGGTTTTTGGGAAGAATGTTTGAGTGTGAAGCAAAATAAGGGAGATGTAATGTTACCCATGCTGTATTTTGAGAAAACACATTTTAGGCAGAAATACATGTTCTATAAATTGGAGAACCCTTATCCAAAATGTAGCCTCCCTTGATTCAACACATCTGGCTAATGGATGCCTTCAGCATTGCATCATTACTCCGGGTAATATTAAGTGCACTCTATGTTGACAAATTCATATGAACCGTTAAGAATCTTTCATTATTTGCATTAAATCACTGGCACAGGAACCCCACAGCTTTCTTTTGTTATTCCAAGAGATACATAGATAATGTTAGTCTACAAATGGCCTTACTGGAGAAAAAAAAAGAAGGACAGTGACATGTAAAACTGTAGGTCAGAGTTCCACAGAGTTCCACAGAAACCAATTACATTTACCCCCCCCCCCCCACACACACACACACACACACACGCACACACTACCTCCTTAAAATGCTTTTTACATGATAACTCACAGGAGATCATTAATGTATTGTCCATGTAATAAATTCTTGAGAAAAACACTGACCTGATCCATGAGCTCTAAAAACATCAATCTACAAATCAACTGTTATAGGGAAAATAGAACCCCCTTTCTGACAAGAGCTTATCCAGCTGGGCTTATAAAAAAAAAAAGATACAAGATATGCCCAATAAGTGAGGAATGGCATCAGCAGTGTAACAACGTGCCGCTGGGCTCCTCTTCCAAAAAAGACTTAAGAGGGGCCTGGCACGCAGTCATTTTCGATTTGCCCCCCAGTACGCGCCCACCTGCCTACCACTCCCCGTTCGCTGGTTACTGATGCTCCCCTCCAGTTCTCAGTAACTTACTTGTAACTTAAAAGAAAGCAGACCCTGCGTCACAGGTCCCCTTATTCTCCGCATCCCTCCCCCCCCATGCCGCGGGGTCTGCTTCCTCTTTAGTTACACCACTGAATTGTATGAGGCTTTCTGTTTACCTCTGCAAATCCGGTCCTGATTATGAAAATTTGCGAATAAAGGGCAGAGTTTAGGCGTGGCTAACGGCAATGGGCCTAGGGGCTCATCCCTGGAAATGGGGCTAAATGCATATGGTAATAAAGCAAGATCTATTCCTCTGACTATGCCCCAAGTAGTTCCCCATCTCGTTTTCTGCTGCTGCATAACTTGCTCCTTTTCACAGCGCAGAGACCCGTGGCATGCCCCATGGATAGAGACCTGTCTGCATTAAACAGCAGTCAATCCAAGAGGGATGGGGAGAGGCACATAGGAAAGTGGTAAGAATAGGGCAGAGCTGATCTACTAATTACTACAATCTGCCCCAAAGCACAATTTTTTTTGATCCAGCAATCGCTGAAGAGAGCAGCACATCTGGGGTGCAAGTGCTTCCTAGATGAACACTTAAAGGAGTTGTTCACCTTTGAGTTAACTTTTAGTATAATGTAGAGAGTGATATACTGAGACAATTTGCAATTGGTTTGTGGTTTTATAGTTATTTAGTTTTTTATTCAGCAGCTCGCTAGTTTGCAGCGTCAGCAATTTGGTTTCTAGGGTACAAATTACCCTAGCAACTCTGCATTGATTTGAATAAGGGACTGGAATATGAATAGGAGAGGGACTGAATAGAATAAGTAATAAAATGTGGCAATACAAATACATTTGTAGCCATACAGAGCATTTGTTTTTAGATGGTGTCAGTGACCCCCATTTGAAAGCTGCAAAGAAACAAAAGAAAAAACCTATGAAAAATAAATAATGAAGGCCAATTGAAAAGTTTATTAGAATTGGCCCATCTACAATATACTAAAAGTTAACTTGAAGGTGAACCACCCCTTTAAAGGTGTGCCCCATGGCTAAATAAGGGAGTCCTATAGTTTTAAATATGAAATTCACAATATAGGAATGGGACCTGCTATCCAGAGTGGGAAAAACCTGGGATTTTCAGGATAATGGGTTTTTATGTAATTTGAATCTTCATACCTTAAGTCTACCAGCAAATCATTTAAAGGAAAACTACACCCCCTGAACAATGTAGGTCTCTATAAAAGATATTGCATAAACAGCTCATGTGTAAAACCCTTCTTCATGTAAATAAACCATTTTCATAATAATACACTTTTTTTAGTAGCATGTGCCATTGGGTAATCATAAATAGAAAATGGCCATTTTAAAAAATACGGACAGCCTCCTGGGATTGTAGGATTCAACGGTGCAGACAAACATACCAAACAAACTATAAAGTTAGGTCACATGAGCCAATTAACAGACAGAGTTGTGTCTTTTGCTTCAACACTTCTTCCTGTTACATTTAGAGTTGAAATATTTCTGGTCAGGTGATCTCTGAGGCAGCACACAGACCATCACCCAATGGGGGTCCAAGGCAAGAGATGTAAAATCACCTGACCAGAAATATTTCAACTCTAACTGTAACAGGAAGAAGTGTTGAAGCAAAAGACACAACTCTGTCTGTTAATTGGCTCATGTGACCTAACTTTATAGTTTGTTTGGTATGTTTGTGTGCACTGTTGGATCCTAGGATCCCAGGAGGCTGTCCTTATTTTTTAAAATGGCCATTTTCTATTTATGATTACCCAATGGCACATGCTACTAAAAAGTGTTTTACATATGAGTTGTTTATGCAATATCTGTTTATAGAGACCTACATTGTTCAGGGGGTATAGCTTTCCTTTAAACATGAAATAAACCCGATAGGCTGGTTTTGTCTCCCATTAGCATTTCTCATATCTTAGTCTGAATCAAGTACAAGATGCTGTTTTATTATTACAGATAAAAAGGAAAATGTTTTTTTTTTAAATTTGGATTATTTGGATAAAATTGAGTCTAGGGGAGATGGCCTTCCCATAATTCAGAGCTTTCTGCATAACAGGCTTCCTGATAACTATACCCATACCTGTACAAGACAATTGATTCAAATTCACACTGCAATCAGCAAATTCTGTCTAATTAATTAATAAGCATAAGCATCAGCTTCTTTGACTTCACTTTCTGCAACTGTTTTGATGCTTTCTAATAACCCCTATGCTTAGTTCCTCAACAGCAATTGAGACCAATGCCCCTCAACAGATGGTTTAACAAGATCAGAAGCTGTTTGAAAGCACAGATTGTTGATGTTGTAGGGATACTGAACCAATGGACTAGTACAGTAATATAAGTATATACATAGACTAATATAATTATATAGTGAATAAAGTACCCCCTCTTATAAATTATAAGGATTTCATGACCATATAAAAACACGCAGCTGAAGCCAATGGAACTCTGAGGTCACTTCTAATATCCTCATATTTTTGCAAGAGGGGGTACTTTATTTATTATAATACACAAGTTTCAGTGAGTCATGTGACAATAATTACATCAGAACTCACCATCTATAACTGATATCAGAACTCACTGTTTATAACTGATGACTAGTGATGGGCGAATCTATCCCGTTTCCCCGAAAAATTAGCAAATTTCCACCAAAATTCACGAATTGGCGAAACATTTGCGCACGTCGCGTCATTTTAGGCTCGCGTCTCTTTTTTTTTTTTGCTGGCGTTTTGTGAATTTATTCACCGGTGTCATTTTAAGCTCGCGTCTCGGTTTTTTTTCGCTGGTGTTTTCTGAATTTATTCGCCGGTGGCGAATCTCGGGAATTCGCCGCAAATTCGAGCCTGGCGAATAAATTCGCCTAACACTACTGATGACATCAACTCACCGTTTATAACTGATGACATCAGAACTCACCATTTATAAGGATATAATGTACAAGATATTCACAGCTTTTGTATATTATATAGTGAATAAAGTACCCCCTCTTGTAAAATATAAGGATATTATAAGTTACCGAGGAGTTTCATGACCATATAAAAACACGAGGCCGAAGGCCAAGTGTTTTTATACAGGTCATGGAACTCCGAGGTAACTTCTAATATCCTCATATTTTGCAACTGGGAGTACTTTATTTATTTACTCCCAGTTGCAAAATATGAGGATATTAGAAGTTACCTCGGAGTTCCATGACCTGTATAAAAACACTTGGCCTTCAGCCTCGTGTTTTTTTATTATAATACACAAGTTTCAGTGAGTCATGTGACAGAAATGACATCAGAACTCACCGTTTATAACTGATGACATCAGAACTCACCATTTATAAGGATATAATTTACAAGATATTTATGGCTTTTTTGTAGTATAAGAATATAAATACACTATTTACAGCCTGACTGATTATTAGGATTTAGGATTCCTTAAACCTATAAATATATGTATAATGACCATTAATTATTCTAACAAAGGTAGTCAACCTATAACTTTGTAGTGGTTACCAATTTAGCACTCCCAGGCAAAACCCCCCTAATACCCAAAGAAAGACATAAGATGCTAACACAGATAAATGCTGTCAATCTCAGGTTTTAAGTTTTCCAGGGGACTGCATTCAGTGTCGGACTGGGATGCCAGGGGCCCACCAGAAAACCTTAGACCAGGGGGCCAACTTTCCAAGCTATTATTCCTTCTCTCCTCACTTAACCTCTTTATTCTCCTATTCTTTTAGATCTACTTACTATACTATACTATATATTTTGTGAATTTATTCACCGGTGTAATTTTAAGCTCGCGTCTTGTTTTTTTTTTTTTGCTGGCGTTTTGTGAATTTATTCGCCGGTGGCGAATCTCGGGAATTTGCCGCAAATTCGCGCCTGTCGAATAAATTCGCCTAACACTACTGATGACATCAGAACTCACCATTTATAACTGATGACCCCCATAATACCCAAAGAAAGACTATATATATACTATACTCTACCCTTCCAATATTAAGACTTTTTCCAAATAAAGAAATAGGGAATGAACATGAAAATAGGCCAAATTGTTAGAATCAAGATGGCCCACTGACACCTGGGCCCACCGGGAGTTTTCCTGGTATCCCTGTGGGCCAGTCCAACACTGACTGCATCAAAACAGCATTTATTATGGGAAATCATAAAATCTGGGGGACGTAAAATTGTGGTTGTACAGGTATGGGACCTGTTAACCAGAATGCTTGGGACCTTGGGTTTTCCGGATAACAGATCTTTCCATAATTTGGATCTTGATACATTAAGTCTACGTTAAAATCATGCAAACATTAAATAAACCCAATAGGCGGGTTTTGCTTCCAATAAGGATTAATTATATATTAGTTTCGATCATGTACAAGCTACTGTTTTATTATTACAGAGAAAAAGGAAATAATTTAAAAAAAAATTGGATTATTTAATTATAATGGAGTCTATGGGAGACAGCCTTTCCGTAATTCGGAGATTTCCGGATAACGTATCCCATATATAATAAACTTTAGGGAATATTAAGGAAACTCTAGATAATTATCTGAAACATAGTGATGGGTAAATTTATTCGCCAGGCGTGAATACGCTGTGAATTCCTGCGTTTCGCTGGCATCAAAAAAATTGGACACATTTTTCTGGGGAATTTGCACTGAGTCCAAAAACAGATGCCCTTTTTTTTTTTTGGCGAAATGGGACCAATTCGTCCATCACTACTGAAAAGGCCAATTGGCCGTCATTTTTCATTTTCCCTACTGATTACTCTAATAAATATAGTACAGGTATAATATTTTCAAGAAAAACTCTAGCTGTCCAGTTGACTTTGACTTAATTCTACTAGATACTAATAGTTTTAAGGATTATTTCCCAGCTCCCAACTAACGTGCTCTTTTCTTTCATTATGGAACATAAACTAAACAACCAAATAACTACCTGAAAAGAAGGTGCCATGATAAATGAAGGTGCCATGATAAATGTAATTCCACAGCGGGGGATTTAAAAAATATCAAAAGCTGTTTTTTTTTCCCCAAAACTGTCAATTCTTATTTAAAAGTAATTTGAACCTGGAGTTGCTAAAATCAGTGCCTACAAAGTGGATCTCTGAAGTCCTATTAGAAAGGAATTCTTTGTCTGTAAGCAGAGACATTCCAATCCCTATGAAGAAAGGTAGCGCTCAGGCAAGAACAAAGGCTGCTTCTGTAAAGGCTGTGCAGGTGTGTGCTCTTACATTTTATTTACTGGCCTTGTAGTACAGGTAAGAACCCACCAGAATTGAACTATGGCCTGAATGTACATAAACGCATACGGTTACACACCAAAGTTCATTTGACAAATAACCCTAAGGGTCACAACTACATGGTTCTCAATCAACCTCTCAGGGTAAGAAATTATGCTTGGAATCTGGAAAGTAAATTCATTATCATTTTATTGTGTATGCCAGTTCAGTTATTAACTAAAAATCCCATCCAAGTCTGTACTTCTGAAAAATATTTATTATAACTCATTTCCAGTGTGTTTTTGTTTATGCATGCTCTCTGTAACGCAAAACTGCCAGCTACATGTCCTACTCTACTAATGAATCATGTTTCCATCTTTTATTCAAGTGATCCAGGTGTGTGTCAACTCATTTGTCAGCTTTTGGAAATGATGAATACTACAGTAACTTAGTCCGGTGCAATGAAACTACAGGAGGCGGTGGGTGGGACTGGACAGTAGTACAGAGAGATTGGAGGCAATTTTGGAATGTTCTGCTATTGTATGTATATGCCATGCATTCCTACCAGGTTATGCAATCTTATCGTTAAAATATGAGACTGATAACATACATAACTTAAGACTATATGCTGTGTGCTGAAATATTGTATATAGCTTAAGTTCCAGTCACTAGGGATAGTTGATCCTTACCAAAGCAGATTCTCTGCTGTCCTGCTGCTACCCTTGGCTTTCCAACTGTAGGTGGATTTTGGATCAAAATGTCGAGTTTCAACACCAAAAAACGCAGCTTATGCCTGCACCAGAGAGGAAACAATGCTTCCAGATGCAGGCAGACAGAAGCACAGCAGGGCAGCGGACTCTCTGCCTGTGGAAAAATGCAGTTGGAGATCCCCCACTGTCTGGCCCTAGCCTAAGAGGTATTTGGAATTGCACAACAATTAAGTCAGCTACTGTGATAATTATCTGGGATACTATGGAGAGGCCTTCAATTGGGTTTCAGAGATTAAAAAAAAAAGTGGTTGAAACTGCCTCTTCTTATACTGCTAGCGTAGCCAAAGCTGGTGAGAAAAATATTATAGGGTGTTTCCGGGGTTTCCATAAAAATGGAGTCAATTATGCTTTGGAAAATGTGTCACATGCAAAAGTATGCTCAGTGTGCTTGACTTGCAACATTGCTGAGACAGCTCTTTTCTTCGTAGTGAATTGTTTTGCCTGGCATTCCATTAATAAACCACAGAAAGCATAGTAGAAAAATATATTATTCATTAATCCTAACAAGCTGATGTGTGTGCCAATGTGGAGGTGCCCTAGAAGCTGGGGGTCAGAAAATTAACCTTGTGGGTTCCTGTAGGGATTTGCTCTTTCCTGTGAAGTGGAAACATCAAACTATAATTGTCACAAGCCGTGCACACATAATAAAAAGAGCAAGGTGGAAGAAGCTGTAACATGCCCACCGCCTGCCATTGGGGTCATTTCTGACCTCTTACATTGGCACCTTTCTGAGAGCAACTAGGGACTATAAACTATCATTTTATGGGGGATATATGAACACATACTACAGAAGTGCAAAGGCTTGCAACATATGCAAAATACTGACACAACTGCTGCTGCCTGAAGGACTTAGAAACTATGCTATGTTTGGTAAAAACTCCCAGTGTAGAGATCATATGATCAATAAATAAGATGCATCTTCACCAAATAGCATATAATCAAAATGCAAATTCATTAATCATACCAGTTAAATTTAAATGTATCTTCTCTTACAGCAGGATTCTAAAAGATACCAGTGGTTACAGGAATGCAATCAGTTAGTGGTTCTATTTTGGAAGATAGAATTTTCTTCCCTTTTGTACAGCAAAGCCTCTTTATTTTTAGTACAATTAGTTTATTGTAGAAAAGGAAAAAGAAGGCACTTTCCATGCCCATTATTTTCCAAGGATATAAATGTCAGAGCAAATACTGTTCCCTTCGTGTGCAGTCACTAACAGCAGTAAGGATGAAGTTGTTCTAAGCATAACATTCCTCCAAGGGGCCAGAGATGTGCACAGCCTATCATACAATCTTTATAGAGAGATTATCTTAATTGTTCTCTTTCTAGAAAAGAGATGAGTGACCTGAGGACCTTCAATTCTTTATTTTCTGTTGGGCCACAATTTGCCACCCTACAGTACAATATCCTTGAATCCTACCAAAGAGTCAGAAATTAAAAACATATCAATGAAAAATAATACTTACACATTATTAGCAAAAACAAACAGATGAAGCCACTTTGGTTTGTGTGTTTGACACAGAATAACTAAAATCAGATATCCCACTTTTCCCATTTTAATACAGAAAATTGCGTCACAGCATCACATCTAATTAGGCTCAGGCCAGACAAGAAGATTTGGGGAGATTTGTCATCTGGCCACTAATCTCCTCTTCTTTGGGGTGACAAATGTCCCCGAACTGCTTCCCCCTGCCTTCCAGCAGCTTAAATGAATAATCATCTGGGCCTATTCACACGCTGTGCTGCGCTTTCCCAAAATCGCTCAAAATTGCCTAAGGAGGCAACTTCGGGCAACTTCGGAAAATGCAGCTCCCCGTGTGAATAGGCACAGGCAATTATTCATTAAAGCCGCTGGAAGGCAGGGGGAAGCAGTTCGGGGAGATTTGTCACCCCAAAGAAGAGGAGATTAGTGGCCAGATGACAAATCTCCCCAAATCTTCCCGTCCTGCCTTGCCCTTAAAGTGTTCACCATTGTGAACAATGGTGCTTTGGTATGCTAATGAAAAGGTTAAATGCATTAAATGACTTAAGATGACTTTAGATAACAGTTTAGTCCCGAGTCATGACGCATTTAACACAAATCCAAGTGGCTGCATCTGTATGTATTAAAAATATCCTATTGCTGTATCCTCATTAGAATTAAAGGGGTGTTTCACCTTCAAGTTAACTTTTAGTATATTGTAGAAGGGCCAATTCTAAGAAACTTTTCAATTGGTCTTCATTATTTATTTTTCATAGTTTTTTAATGATTTGCAATTTTCTTCTGTTTCTTTGCAGCTTTCAAATGGGAGTCGCTGACACCATCTAAAAACAAATGTTCTGTAAGGCTACAAATGTATTGTTATTGCCACTTTTTATTACTTATCATTCTATTCAGTCCCTCTAATTCATATACCAGTCTTTTATTCAAATCAATGCAGGGTTGCTAGGGTACTTTGTTACCTAGAAACCAAATTGCTGACACTGCAAACTAGAGAGCTGCTGAATAAAAAGCTAAATACAGTAACTAGAAAACCACAGACAATAAAAAATTAAAACCAATTGCAAATTGTCTCAGAATATCACTCTCTACATTATACTAAAAGTTAACTCAAAGGTGAACAACCCCTTTAAGTTGTATGTGATGCTATGGATAGGACAGTCTTCTTATTGACATGATTGTTTTATTGTGGGGCATGCAATCTGAATGGGTATTGCTAGAGCTTCACTCCACCCCTCCACTAACAGAATAATAGGTGATTTGTGGTAGTGTTTATAATGGTGAATGGGCAGAGTAAATCGGAGACAGCAGTATATGGTACAACTGGGACCAATAAACAACAGGGAAAAAAAAGGTTAATCAGCAAGGTGATTTGTAGGTCAGCCTGGATTTTATGTGAGTCTTACTGGAAATGGATATTTCTGTCAGTAATTTGGACACAAGAGAATGTGCAAATCTAAGCTAAATTTCATCACAATGACAGAATTTTGTTGCTTTATTTCAAGCTGAACTGCAGACTAATTTACTTTTCGGTCTGCTCTTGGCTAAGCTTCTGGTGGTTCTGTACCTCCCTAACAACAAAGCAAAAAGAAACCAGACATAGCAAAGCACAAAACTGTCTACTTCTTCAGAAACACTAGCACTGTATGTATATTTTAGGAACAGTAAAAGACTTTCCTAATACTCATGTAAAATACTTGCATATTGGTGAAAAATAGAGCTTGTCATATGGGAGGGTTCTATATTGGATTATTGGGGTAGTCGGCCCAGACAAGCGTAATGCTTCCTCATACATAATCCATCTCTTAGACCCATGAGCTGGACAGTCAAATAATGTACAGGATTGCCCAGTGTCTAGCCACATTAAAGGGCACCTATGGGCCGAAAAAATTTACTGAAACCGAAGGTGCGGGCTGATAGAGCCCGCATTCCGGTTTGGGGTTCTAGTAGCCCGCACCTTCGGTTTGAGGACATTTTTTCTGCCCATAGGTTAAGGCTCCTGTCTCTAATTAGAGAATTCAGAATTAAAGGGGTTGTTCACCTTCCAACACTTTTTTCTGGTTTCAGAAATAAAGACTTTTTCCAATGAATTTCTAAACAAGTTTTCTAAAACAATCACACGTATAATTTTTCACCTTCTAAAGCAGTTCTAGAAGGTAGGAAGGGGGAGTCACCAAGCGTGTAAATTGTTCTAAATTAATACATTTACTTGATACATTTCTTATCTTTGACCTTGCTCAGCAAAATCCCTAACTTTTATTAAAGGGCACCTATAGTCAAAAACAGTTACCCCCATAAAAATGTGCGGGCGGATAGAGCCCGCATTCTGGTTGGGGGTACTGGTTTTTCTTTTTAAAAAAAATACCCCTCGCCAGCACTAGCGCGCTCGCACTGGGAGGGAGCTCCCGGTGCGAGCCGCCATGAAGGCCTCGGCTCATGCGCATTTGCGAGTGACGTCAGGCGCATGCGCATTAAGAAAAGCGGCCTCAACACCGACCGCTTTTCTTAATGCGAATGTGCCTGACGTCAAGCGCGTGCAAATGGCTCGCACAGGGAGCTCCCTCCCGGTGCGAGCGCGCTAGTGCTGGTGAGGGGCATTTTTTTTTTTTAAAAAACACCAGTACCCCCAACCGGAATGCGGCTCTATGAGCCCGCACATTTGGTTGGGGGTAACTGTTTTTGACGATAGGCGCCCTTTAAAGGCAGCTGTTTATACAATAGTTGATAATACTCCAGAGATGGTACTGAGAAATGTAGCAACTAAATGTTGCAAAATTGTAACAGTTTAAGGGTGATCTCCCTGTCTGCCAACACCGTACTGTACTTGAATTACTGAGCTGCCAGAATGAAACACCAGAGGCAGGGACATTAAACTTTGGAAAAATTGTAAAAAAAATTTAAATGGAAAGTAATTGAATAAATTGAACTGAAAAAAAGCATTTTGGAGGTGAACAACCCCTATAAAAGGTGAAAGCACAGTCAAATAGAGCATTTGATAGGCCTTGTACAGTCTTTACTGCAATAACATAGAGACAGGGCGACATACCTTGTGCGTCTTGCTCGATTGACTTGGGACTACTTCTAGCTCTTCGTTCTGTCTTCTTTATTCCTGTTACTCCACCAACCCCACCACATCCTCCTCCATTGTGAGCTTTGTTATTGCCATTGTAAACAGACGTGCAGTTTCCAAGGTGGTTTTTGTAGAGAGTGGCTGGGGGACTATTCAATCGGTTTTGTCTGTCAATTTGTCGGTCTTTTAACTTTTTGTGTTGAGGCTTGCAGTACTGTTCTTCCCTTGTGATGTAGCTGGACATTCCATACAGTGGTATTATTTCTGATAAAAAAGGGCAAAGTCACACTTGCAACAAATGATGAACCAATAATAATTGTATTTTTAATCATTTTTAGAAACAATAACAATATGCAAACGGGTCATTAATCCTTCAGATAATCATGCAGAATTCTACTTTTGACAGGGGAATGCATTTGTTGGCTTATGTATTGGCTATAACCTGAATCCCAGATTCTGTGCAGCCCTACATTTATTCCACAAAAATAAACATTCCTTTAACAGCTAAAAATTCTGTAAAGCACATTGATAGACATTTGACAATTTTTTTTTCTCCCTCTGGTAGAGTCAGTGCAGATTATGTTAATTGGAAACAAAGCTTCAGGGAGATAAATACTCTGACAGCTCTGGTTATTGCGTTCTTATGCACCTGGATTTAAAAATGATTGAATGTCATGATTTTTAACAGTATTAATAGAATTTTTTTTTAAATTAATAAGAATTTTATATAAGTTGAAAGAATCTGTGGTTACCTTGTTCTCCATAAATTGGTGGAAGATGATGGGGGAAGAATTGAGGTGGTATGTCCCCAGGACCGGTAACCGGTGGATAAAATGGGTTGTGTGAATTGTGGAGGAAATGTGGATGTGCAAGGTAAGGAGGTAAATGGTGAGTTGGAGAGATGGCTGAAGGATAACTGGGAGGATAACAGTCTGGGGACTGAGGTATAACCACAACTCGCCGAACGCCTGCAGAGTCTTCAATTACCTGTAATACAGAAGCAAATGCAATATCTTATATATGTAAATGGTCATTTTTGTGTTTTACCATTTTTAATATGCTGGGAGTTTGCAGAAACGGAAAAGAAAATGCAACTTCTAATCTACTTTCCAAATATATAACAATGGAAAATGACCAGCTGTTTTAAAGAATTTGTAAATACAGTTATCCTTTTCTGTTCTCTAGTTCTGACTCTTAAACAGTGTAGCAAAAGTCAATTTTACCCCTGGTCTCTTTATCAGCTAGCTATTGCATACAGGACACAGAGCCAGACATGCAGAGACGTTGGCGTTTTGTCACCCAGCATCGGATCCAACGGAAACACAGGTAAATCTGCCATGTAGTTCTGCCCTTAGTGTGATCTGATATTTGACAGTGTTCACACAGAGGAAGAGTATGTCACACACAGGCAGAGTATGTCACACACAGGCAGAGTATGTCACACACAGGCAGAGTATGTCACACACAGGCAGAGTATGTCACACACAGGCAGAGTATGTCACACACAGGCAGAGTATGTCACACACAGGCAGAGTATGTCACACACAGGCAGAGTATGTCACACACAGGCAGAGTATGTCACACACAGGCAGAGTATGTCACACACAGGCAGAGTATGTCACAGACTGGCAGAGTATGTCACACAAAGGCAGAGTATGTCACACAAAGGCAGAGTATGTCACACAAAGGCAGAGTACAGTATGTCACACACAGGCAGAGTATGTCACACAGAGGAAGAGTAGGGCACACACAGGCACAATATGTCACACACAGGGAGAGTGTGTTACACACAGGCAGAGTATGTCACACACAGATAGAGTATGTCACACACAGGCAGAGTAGGGCAAACTCAGGCAGAGGAGGGCACACACAGGCAGAGTATGTCACACACATGCAGAGTATGTCACACACCGGCAGAGCAGGGCACACACAGGTAGAGCAGGGCACACACAGGAAGAGTATGGCACACACAGGCAGAGTATGTCACACACTGGCAGAGCATGTCACACAGAGGCTGAGCAGGGCACATAGGGAGCATAGGGAAGGCAGAATAGAACAGGAGACAGAGAAACCCATCAGGACCACTCTAAGATGTACTACATACATTGACACAGTGCTGGTGCCCCATTAGCATTTTGTATAAAGTATGAACAGGTGAACAATGTGGGCAGTTTCAGTCTGGGTCTCAGGTGTGAATAGTACAGGGCTTTAGGGGTGTAAACAATAGAGGTGTTATAATAAACAATGAAGGGGGATCACTGGTGTGAATTTGAGGTTTAAACAACACAGGGGCCAGTTAATATCTGTAGTGATACAATTTAAAGTTTACACATGGTAAGCAAACACAGCAGCAGTTGGACAGCCCTGGTTTAGAGCATATAGCTGCTCTATACAAATCTTTTCACAGCATCATTATGTATAAGGAACTACCACAGAACAGGAACTGAAATATCCTGCAGCCACATTGCAGCATCTTCTGCACTAAGGACACCAATATGAGGATGCTGAGTTGTTGCAACAGAGATATGTGTATACAGTTTCTATACATTAGACAGTTTACAGCAGCTCCAGGGCCGCTCCAGCCACGAGGCAAGGTGAGAACCTTGTCTCAGGCGGCACGGAGGGCCAGTTACCAGGGGCGGCAAAAAGCCACCTCTGGTAACTTTAAGAGCCGAATTCCCGTTTTTTAAAATGTAATAGTGCTCGCTCCGACTCTATAAGTTAGAAGCGTGGAGCGGTAGGGGGGGGCAGCATCAGGGCTTCTGCCTCAGGCAGCAGCCCCAGAAACACCCCTGAGCAGCTCCATGCATAACACTGCATTTGTGGAGAATATAGTATTCTTGCTTTCATAAAAAATACCTTTTACAACTGATACAACATATGATTTTCACCATAAAAACTCATTGATGGCAAAACATTTAACATTGTGGGGACAGTGAGGTTGAAGAATGCACTGCCGGATGATGTTGTGATGAGGGCCAGCAACATCAAATTCTAGTTTAACTCAGTATATTAGAAAAGCCACAATACGGGGGAGAGAACAGGTCTCTCCCTGCAGCCCCATACTTTGTCTAGCGAGCCTGCCCTGATCCATATAGAGTTCATGCTGGAAGCACCACTGCACTTTACAGCCCTGTTCTGCAGCAGACTGCCTCCTCCTCCTTTCAGTTCACACAGGCCGGCGTCAAGCCTGCTGCTGCCCAGCAGCCCAAAACCCACAGTAGCAAGGAAAGTGGGAGCTAAAGGATCCAGCAGCAGATAGCCAGGGAGGAGAAATCAAGCACCACTAGATGGATGGTCGCCCTGTCGCCTTTTCTGTAGAGGACAGGAAGCTGACTTTTGGTAAGTTATTTCTATTTAAAGACTTTGCGATTTTAAAGTATAATGTGTCTTGGTGGTTTTTTTTTTTTGTGTTGTGTTTTTTTCTAAAAATATTTTGCTGGCCCTTTAAGAGTGGCTTGGATGATTTCTTGGACAAGCAGAATATCCAAGGCTGTTGTGATACTAAAATAGTTCATGTCAGTGCATGGAGAGGTCATTGTGTGTATGTATGGGTGCTGGGTTTTATTTGGAGAGTTTGCTGGACTTTGGTTTTTTTCAACCAGATGTAACCATGTAACAACATTTTCTTACAAAATCGCTCATAATGAATTTATGTACAAACTGGGATATGACTTCATCTACCTGTGAGATGTAACCAGGAGGAACATGTATTGGTGGGATTGATCCATTTGGAGACATCATAGGAACTTCAGCAGGACCTAGAAGAAGACAAACTATATTACAAGGGTAATATTTCTCCATAGGAAACGCAGTAACAAGTGCTGAGTCTGAGCAGCAAGTTGATGCTGTACAGGAAGTTTAGATCAAAGAGTGCTAATAATTCAGCCAGCAAGTAATGGTACTTTCTGTTCGGTCGGACAGTCACACATTTCATTTACAGTGAAGAGTCCAAAGTGAACCAGTCTGATGTACAGTAATCTAAACTCTCTCATAACATTTTAAACAGTGTCACAGAAATGTATGCAAACTATACATCAAGATCAGTCCATCAGACTAAATAGTGTTTGCAGCACAGAAGAGATATAACATTTTCATATTTAACCTACAGGGAGGTAAATATTAAATGAATTAAAAGTTTATATGGGCATATTAATGCCAAGGAAGAACAACATGATTACATTTATACTGCTCATAGTTGTTAGACACATTAACACAGGTTGCAAACTGCCAGACAGGTTTGCTTCAAGAGCAGGGGCGCTGGGCAGGGGGCAGCCTAAATTATGGTAAGTGTCTACCAAGATGCCTGATAGTTCCTTCAGCTATGGTTGGGATTATGTTTTCAAACATCTGTTTTGTAGTATAGTGGCTATGGTATAGCCTAATGCTGGTTTGACTGTCAAGCCAAATGGACAGATCTGTCTATCTTTTGTAAACTTTAACCTGAGCCAGAAATGAATGAAAACCTGTTAATGATACAGTTCAGAGGGAAGAAGCAAGTTTTGGGGTCATAAGTAGAAACCAACAATATATTTATAGCTCATTATTCTGGTTTTGTTGCTTTTTGCTTTTACTTAGGAATAACATTTTAGGTTGTTACTGCCTCATGAAGAATTCATTAAACCAAGATTTTTTTAAGGCCAAGGGCGGATGGAAAGTTGGCTTCCTTGATCTCATCCTGAGTATTTTGCTCAGGCTGAGAAAAGCAGATCCACTCAATCAAATTAAAGAAAACTGTAGCTCACCATTAATGATACTGTGAAGATTTATCTGCTGGGATGTCCTGTGCTCACATCCCACAACGATTGTTCAAAAGTAAAGAAAAGTGAGAAAAGCAGATCCACTCCATGCCCTATCTCCACTGATTTGAATAAAATCCGCTAATATGCAGTCACACACAGCAGAGGTTGACCTGAACATGCCTGCTGCATACATTTGGGTCAACTTCCGGTCCACTGTATGTAGGGTTGCCCAATGTTAGTAATAGGAAAAAAAGATAAATATATAGGAAGGTCGGTATTTGTTTCAAGAAAAGGTGGCAACTCTAACTGTATGTGACTGCACGCAAGTGGATGCGGCTCATTTGTTTCGAGCTTGGGCACTGAGCGTAACCAGTTAACCAAGAAATATGCAGACTGAGAGCAGCAGAGCCAACGCCTTATAACTGAGCAAACATAAAACCCCTACTTATAAATATACATGAATGAGTAAGACCAATGGCAGATGGAGCATTGGCTCCAGTCCTCTCGGCCTGCATATTTTTTTCAGGCTGAGAGAAGCGGATCTGCTCTGTGCCCCTGCTCCATACAATTGAACTACTTCCACTAGCACAAAGGCACACGCAGCAGAGCGAAGTTCGCCAGGCATTTTCAGTCCAACCTCCACTCCAGTGTGTGTGACTGCAAGCAAGCAGATCTTGTTCAAATCAATGGAGATGGGTCACAGAGGGGATACGGTTCTCTCAGTCTGAAAAACATACCCAGTCTGAGAGCAGTGGAGCCAATGCTCCGTCTGACCCAGGCCTAAAGTTCAGGCAGTGTATCTGTTGTCAGATAACTTATAAAAGTCTAGCTCCCATCTCAGCTTATGATCCTTTTGCCCTTATCCTGAATTCATGACAATTCCAGTTGGGAATATATAGGAATAAATTAGTAGTGACCTATGCTAAGCACACACTTACTCATTTTTCTTATTGCAGTTGAAATAAAATCCAACTAATTACAGATCTTGGAAATAAGTTTTACGACCATTATTGATTGCAGCTCTAACATTTAACTTATTATCTTGAGGCTTGTATCAGATTTCCGTTCCCTCTAGTCATCACTTTCCATGCAATGTTCAGTTTGGTTTAGCCTTTAACATCCGAGCATAATGGTAACCCACAGAGACTACTTAAGCTTGTATTACTGAATATTTAGCTTGGTTTCTTCAATTAAGAGTGGGATTCAAAAGAATGAGAAGACAGTGTGAAGAGAAAAAATCAGCAGAAATGTAAGAACAAAAGGTTCAAATACATATCACAAAGCATCTGCAAATAATTGGATCCCTGAAGAGAGTTCCAGAGGAACAGAGAGCTTGCTAAAAGCATTCCTCACCTTTGTCCACTGTATCAGAAACCGATGCTCGTATAAAGACCAAGAGAACAAAAGATAAAGGCTGAATAATGTTTAAGGATGACAATTGGCATTAAGGCACAGTTCCCCCTCAGTTAAAAGGCAGTTTAGCCAAAGAATTATATTAAATTATTATTAAATCCTTATATTGCTCAACTGCAACTTTTCTGTCAGTGGGATGCTGTTGAATAACAGCTGAAAGAATACTGTCTGGATATATCTTTCCAATAAAATTATCTGTTGTTACTTTTGTACTGTAGTATATTGTTTCCCTTGTCATGTTGAGCCCTTTCTGCTGTCCCTAACAGTAATATGAAAACTGTCACCAGCATTATTTAAAGCACCAGCATATGAAACACTTCTGTATAACTCAATGCAAATGTGTGCAGATGTGACAGGAGCGGGCAAGGTACTGTGGCAAGTGGCTGAAAAAAGTTATACTGCCCAGGTGCAAATTTGCCCGGTGTTTATAAATGCCCGTTCTTTTCTAGGCCTTCCATGCATCCTCCTTGGGGCTGCACTGTACAAAACCTTTTCTATACGTTTCTATATGCCCTAAATTGGTGCAGGGGACATTTAGGATGATGAAAGCAAATTAGTGTTGCCACCTGTCCGGTTTTGATATGGAGAGCCGGGCTTTTTTAAGGGCTGTCCGGTTCAAAACTGCCTGTCTGTTTTTCCAAATTCGGAAAACCGAGCAAGCTTCCCTGAGATTGACGTGCATTATCAGTGGAACCTAGTCTCAAGGTCATGGTCAAAATAAATATTACTACACTATGTAAAAATCCCTGAACATAATATTATTTGCATTCATTTCTATATCAATTCAGGATCTATTCATTACCCAGAATCCAATGTATTTAATCTTGCATCACATATAACAGTAAAAATGCAATCTGATGATCTATGACAACATATCAAAAGTGAGATTTGAAAGTGGAAAAGATTAAGAATCATTAAAATATTCTACAATAATGAAATATATGGTAAGTCAAAGGTAAAAATGGATTGAGATTGTCTATGTAGTTGTTATATGTGCCTTACCGAAATTACCTGAAAATCCAAGCGTAAGCAACATGCACTACAACTAAAGCCTTCCATTTATTTATACAGACCTCCGTACATAACGCATTCTTTCATTAACATCTGTGTTCCCTCTGCCTGAAAGCTCAGGTTGTTCTGAGTAAGGATTCACTTAGGTCTGAACGCAGAGTAATGCAAATAGTTTAATCCTTTCCTGCCACCAACCAGCTATCCTAATACAGGAACCTTCTTATACAGATACTGCTAATCTTGTTAAATGCACCTGGTGGTTTATATGGTGTGGAAACCACTTTATTATTTATCCAGGACAGCCCTGATCTTTTAGAAGTCTATACACACTAAAGTACTTGTGCCTAAGTTCTCAAACACTAGTATATTAAAGTGATCTTGTCATGCTTAGGTCAATTTGATGATTTTACTGGGGATTGTGTAGGAAGAATAAACATCACAGTTTGTGCTCCATTAAAGAAAATAAGAAACATGGGAATGCTACCTCTCTCTATTCCCAGAGCAGTCACATGGCTAATTATTAGCTTAGTTGTGGTGCTACCCCTCCCAAATTCACAGCCAATGGTGTGAGATCATCTAACTATGGATAGCAAGATAGAGTCTGACGATTTGGGAAGTTTTTAATTAAACCTGCAGCTGTAAATCAGGCTGGCCAGTGACCAATTTTAATACAAACTTCACTGCCCAGAACCCAGGACCATTATGTCTTCTATCCAGTCTGAACCATTCTATTTGTGTACTAATTAGCTGCAGATCCATTCATTTGGAAATAAGACCACCCAACTGGATTTTACCAAGTACATTTTAAGGGGGAATGTAAGCAAAGGGTAGTTTCTCCACTGCTCCTGAAGATTCCCTGTCTTGGAACCAGAGGTGTGGACAGAAGAAGTGTTGGGGTGTTGGGCTGCTGCCGCCTGAGGCAGCAGCCCTGATGCTGCCCCCCCCCGTCCCGCTCCACACTTCTAACTTGTAGCGGGTGGAGGAGGGGCTGCATCGCTAGTGCAGCGAGCTCTGTTGCGCTTGCTGCACTAGAAGAGCCGAATTTCCATTTTAAAAAACGGAAATTCAGCTCTTATAGTTACCAGAAGCGGCTTTTTGCCGCCCCTGGTAATTGGCCGCTCCGTGCCACCTGAGGCAAGGTTCTCACCTTTCCTCATGGCCGGAGTGGCCCTGGATGATGTGGGTACCGGTTGAGCGGGGTTCCTACAATGGCAACATTTTGCTGGTTAAGGTCTGGTGCAGGTTGGGTTTTTTCCTGACCTGCACATCACTAGTCCATACCCCAAGGCTGGGCCAAGCCAACCAGGTTTCCTAGGCAAACCGGCAAGCTAACCCCGCCCCCACAGGTGTGTACGTGCTTGCACACCATAACGTAGGGTAGGACAACAAAGGGGAGGCATAAGGGGAGGGGAGGGAGGAACAGAGGGAGGGGAGGGACAGAGGGAGGGGCAGGAAGAGAGGGGCGAGCAACAAAGGGGGTAGGTGAGAGCTGGAGAGGGGAGCGAATCCAGACTAGGGATAGGCAGAATAATCTTGAAGAGGTATATGCCCAGTGCCCCAACAGTGTTGCGTCCTAGACAGGTTCTGCACTACCTTAATGGAGCATATGGTCTCTAGCACATTCCCACACAGTAAGGTAAATTTTATCATGAGCCAGTTAACCTGACTGCATGTTTTTGGGTGTGAGTGGAGACTGGAGCACCTGGAGGAAACTTATGCAGACACTGGCACTGTACTTTGCAAAGGATATTGCTGTTGGAATTTGATAGCAGACCTATGTTACTCCCAAAAGCAAGAGTACAGGCCTCTGTCAGCCCCCTGGAGCCCCATATATGCACTTCATGCAAAGCCCAGTTCACCCACAGAGAATTCCTATTGTTGAATACAAGCCCTGGGGTTGATTTGTGCAAAATACCTGACACGTGCAGTAACATGGAATGCAAGAATAACATGAAATTCTGCTACAATTTAGTTTTGTTTATTTTTCACAATATAGCCTCTGGATACCCGGTCAAGTATATTCAAAACTTTTTTTGTTTCAACAATTTTCTATGTCTTCAACAGTAGCATTTCACCAAATTTCATTCTCAAGTTCACAGATAGGCAAAAGGAGGAAGAATGTTTATTTGCCTTCTAACATTCATAGAGCTAGCACAAGGCAACATATTCACTCTATGATAGAGAGTCTCACAGAGGCTGCAATATGTTCCAAGTTGGCAAACACAACTCTGTTTGGACAGTGTGTTCAATCATCCACTCGGCAAACATCAGGATTCCTATTAGTGCACAGTAAGAAGCCAACTGTGTGCATTCACACATCAGGGCAAAATGCAGACAAGCATATCTTTGTTTTAAATTCACTATCACTGTGCATTGCCCTTTGCCACCATTGTATCACTTCACATTTTAATGGGATCTAATAAGCTTTTTTTAATGCAGTAGCAAAGCTCTTTAGAATCAGATTCATTGGAGCTTAGCAGGTGATCTATAGGGAACCCATAGAGTTAACAGTAAATCAGAACTATGCTAAATGTCAAATATGGCACCTTAGTAAAGAATATTACCAGTAAAACATATTACACTGACATATTTCCATTGGAAGTAGGAATGAGGATGCTTTTAGTCCACTGCCAGGATGAATAATTAGCTCTGTGTTGACAAAGTGGCATTATAATTAAGGTGTTTATTAGTAAGGGAAAATGTCATGGGAAACATGTTTTTTTTTGTTAATAGCGCTGCTCCAGCAGAATTCTGCACTGAAATCCATTTTTCAAAACAGATTTTGTTATATTCAGTTTTGAAATCTGACATGGGACTAGACATGTTGTCAGTTTCCCAGCTGCCCCCAGTCATGTGACTTGTGCTCAGATAAAATTTAGTCACTCTTCACTGCTGCACTTCAAGTTTGAGTGATATCATCCTCTCCCCCCCCCCAACAAAAGCACAAAGGGAAGTAGTGATGTGCGGGTCGGGATATGCCTGGTCGGGGCGCTCTGCCATTGAGTCAAGTTGAGGCACTCGCCTCAGGTGGGAGCCCCCCCCCTGGTTGCCAGGGGTGGCAAAAATTACCCCTGTCTGGCACTGAAGGTGAGTACTGTGGGGAGGTGAGGGGCAGCAAAACGAAGACCGCCTCAGGCAGCAAAATGGGCAGGATGACCACAGGGCCTGGTAGATATAAGAACAACACAAAATTGTAAAAGCCAAGTCCCACTGAGACTGATTCAGTTACATTTAGTAGGAGAAATAACAGCCTGCCAGAAAATAGATCCATCCTAAAGTGCTGGCACAAGCCACATGGCTGGGGCAGCTGGGAAACTGACAGTATGTCTAGCCCCATGCCGGAGTTCAAAATTGAATATAAAAAAATCTGTTTGCTCTTTTGAAGAATGGATTTCAGTGCAGAATTCTGCTGGAGCAGCACTATTAACTGATGCTTTTGAAAAAAACATGCATTCCCATGACAATATCCCTTTAAATGTAGAATGACCTGAAAGGAGAATATGACTAAATCATTCTAATTTTGCCCTTTTTAACTCTACACTAAAAGAGCACCCTGATGCACATTGCTTAGTAGTCACCAATAGTTGATATTACTGTTAAAAAAGAAATTAGTTTATTACTTTATAGTGTTATTATGAAGGTTATAGCTGCATTTTGCCCTTTAAAGGATATTTGCAATGATGGTGCTCAAACTATTTGCCAGAAATGTATGACTCCACACTGCCATATATCCATTGTCAGCACTCCAGTTTCCATAGAACCGCCTTTATTTATTGCAAAAGTTTGCACAGCAGAAGGGCAACACGATGCAACGTTTTGAATGGCTCTCCACTCTTTATCATGCATGACTCCACACTGCAACAGCTCAGCTTATGGGCCTATATGATGCTAAGGGTCATCTGGAAATCAGGCTCTCATTACAAATAATCATTTACATCCACAAAGGTATAAAATCAGTCTATAGCAACACTGCCAGGCTTATCTTTTCTCTTCACTGCCTATCATATTATACCTCCTATTTATCCATAGCAATTACATTTTAAACACATATATAAGACACATCCATTCTTACAAGTACCCACAACATCAAGCTGCTATAAATATTCTGTTCTCAGCTGAATGACATGTTACAGGCTGGAGAAAATGTCTACATAAATACTCACAATATGGAATCAGGGGTGTCCAACTGGAGACCTGTAGGCTGGAAGTGGCTCTTCAAGTGATTTCTATAGCCCAGGGATCCCCAATCTTTTGAGGCCGTTAGCAACATTCAGAAGAAAAAGGAGTTGGGGAGCAACACTAGCATGAAAAGTGTTCTTGGGGTGCCAAATAAGTGTTGTGATTGGCCATTTGGTAGCCCCTATGTGGATTGGCAACCTGTATTGAGACTCTGATTAGCAGTACACCTGGTTCTTATACAACCAAAACTTTCCTCCAAGCCTGAAATTCAAGAATCAGCTCCTGCTTTGAGGCCACTGGGAGCAACATCCAAGGGGTTGGAGAGAAACATGTTGCTCACGAGCTACTGGTTGGGGATCACTGCTATAGCCCCTTGCCTGCTCAAGGGGTCCACATTATTATAAATAATTGCCCTACTGCAAGTAAAAGGTTACATAGCACCCTAAAAGAGCTTTCCACCACCTCCAACTAAGTATTTAGGAAAATGGCCATTACATAATCAGTATAAGTCAATGCAAATTTAAACAAAAATAAATATAATTGACTACAGTTAAAATTCAACTTCAACTTGTCATCATTATCTTAACTTGACAGTCTTTAAGAGGGTCTGAAGATGATAATAGGAGGATATTGTTAGAAAATATTGGCCTGCCTGATACCAATTAGTGAAAACATCAATTTTTAGAGAGCCTATAACTACA
This sequence comes from Xenopus borealis, assembly GCA_024363595.1. NCBI lineage: Eukaryota > Metazoa > Chordata > Amphibia > Anura > Pipidae > Xenopus > Xenopus borealis. Next base: position 119,698,880 of record CM044439.1, read on the forward strand.
CCAGGGCACAATTGGACATGAGTAAAGAATCTGAATTGTACATTCAGGAAGGAATTTTCCACCTCTGAGGCAGATTGGAGAGGTTTCAGATGGGATTTATTGCCTTCCTCTGGATCGAATAGCAGTTAGGCAGGTTAAAAAAAAAAAAAGTTAAGAGGTTGAACTTGATGGGCGTGTGTCTTTTTTCAACCTAACTTACTATGTTACATGACTAGTGTTGTCTTGGTGCTTATGGATTGTTATTTCGGCAGACTGTCTGTTGACCTGGTGACACCTGGCAAGTAGGTTATAAACCTAGTGAAGGTACTTTTATTTATATAATCTTTAAGGGAGTCTGCAAGCATTTAACATACTGAATGCTATTTCATGTCAGTTTGGTATTTTCTTGTGTAAACTAATTAAAGCTTGGCAAAGAGCTAGACCATTTTTTTCATGCTGCTGCATTTCGGAGTTCCTGATGACATCAGTTGCATGTGGATTAATTTAGTAGAAACCATCCAGAAAGCTCAGCTGACTAATAGGTATCCACAAGCCATGAATGTTCCAAAAAAAGAAAAAGATTTCTTGGAAATGCTTCTGTCTACTGATTTCAAACACACAAAAAAATGCAATCCGTAACTCTACAGGTTGAAACTGCATTCAGTTACTGTCAAGGCAACTTGATTTGTATAAAGCAAAGGAACTAAGCATATCGTCTGGGGATCCTAACTGGAAAAAAAGGTTACGAAGCACTGAAATAAACCAGCTCTTCAACATACTGTACATAATAATGAAGGGTCTCCCTTTTCTCTGCTGGAGAGCCAGGAATTATGTAGTTTATGTGTATAGTAAAGACTACAATAACTCAGCTGAGTTTAATGTGTAACTTTGATGGCTAACAGGTAAATCCCAAATACAGTGCAGTTGTGACTTATTTCCTGTGGAATGAAAGTCTAGGAACAATCCATTCCAGACTGGGAAGATCTGCAATCAACAGCATACCTCCTGAGTGACATATTCCAATATCTTTCATTGTGAAGGGCTCTTCTGTTCCTTTTAGTCCTTCTCACTCTAACCATGAAGGTTTCTCGGCTTCTCTGCTCTCCATGTCCTACCCCTTAGAAGAAATGCTCCAATATCTTTCAGCGATTACATTAAAACAGTAGTCTGAAAGTTTGGATATATGGCTATTAATTATTGGGCTGTATCACTGCTATTAAACCAGCGGTTTTGGATGCATTGTTGGCCACAAGAACATTAAGGAGTAATTTGTATGTCTCTGGCCATAATTGCTTAAGTGAGGCTTAAACTTTAAGTTTTTGGTTTTAAGGGAATGCTACGAATGTAGGATGAAACGTGCAACTGTTTTAAGAAGGTGTTCGATACATGCATTGTGAAGAGCTCTTCGACTACTCCTTACCTTTATCGTAAGGGTTTAGCTGTATAGCAGAATGACCAACATGAAGGTATGTATTTTATATTCCCGTGTTTAGCTACAAAATACACTGATACTGAAACTGTTTTAACTGTTTTTATCACTTAGCTGGTGGCCTGAAATAAAAACAACCAGCTTTTTTTGGAAGCGTTTCCACTATCCAAGCAGAATAAGCTGGGGGACAGTTTAACTGCCTGTGCCAACCATTTGAAAGAAAAGAACAATAAAATGAACATAAAATATCATGTTATGCTGGAATGAGAAACTTGAGGACTGACAAGGTATTAACATGCCAGTCTTTCAAGGCTGAAAAGTAGCAAAGACAACATAATCTCTGGAATTCAAGGTCACTGGCCAACCCACAAACAGACATTGTGTCTGAGAGATGGCATTTACCTGCATCCTTTGCCAAAGTTTTAACAGCATCTGCAAACAACCGAAGAATCCCAGGAAAGGAGTGCAGTAAAAATGAAGAAAGAGTGCTTGAATCAGCTGTACTCCCAAGTATCATAAATGAGCAATAGTATACAGTAAATAGTATATGGTAAATAGTAGAATTATATATATATATATATACTATTGCTGATTTATGAAGTTTGAAAGGACTTTATTATACAAGAATAACCAAGGAAACCTTCAGCTACATTCTGCTTGTACCCCCAAGTACACTGACTTGTGCAAAAGTCACAGCTGAAGTTAAGCTGGCCATAGATGTAAAGATCCGTTTGTACGAATCATTGAAATAGCGGACATCCCCATCTCCCGACCTGCCACTAACCTTCAGATGTAGCCCATAGTCCAGCATTATGTCCGATCACTGGGCCCTAGGGCCCATGATCGAATCAGCCCGAAATTGCCCACCTTAGTGTGGGCATATCAAGAGAGATCCACTCATTTGGCGATGCTCTCAGTGTATGGACAGCTTAAAGAGATACTGACACTTGAAATTAAACTCTTTGTTACATCTATTATAATACTGGCTTTGAAAGCTACTTCTAACTTTGCCATAAAGTATTTGCATGATGCTTTTACATTACCTGTCTGATCCCCCATGTTCCTGTATGAGGGGGCTGCCATATTTGTGCAGCAGGCATCTGTTATCATTAGAAACTGTAACTAACAGGCTGAGATGGGACTGTTAGGTTGGCAAAGTCAGAGTGTCAGAGAGTCAGGCTTAGAAATTTCAGCTAACAATTATATATAAAAACGAATCTCTCAGCAAAAAAATGATTAACATGACCTATAGGTAACATTTAATGTACATTCATATGTTAAAATTAATTTTTTTGTGTCAGTATCACTTTAAGAGCTGTAAATTTAATCCATCATTTAACATATATAATTAAAGGGAATGTTCACAATTTTTCAGTTTTTGAAAATAAATAGATTTGGACATTAAAAAATATATATAATTTGGTTTCATTACAAAAATAAAAATAAGGCACAAGACCCTTAGGTCTCTTCACTCTGCCAGCCAGGAGGCCTCCAATGTGGGAGGCACAAGTAACTCTTGCCAGTGCGCAAGACCCTTCTGATCTTCTAGCCATTGATCTGACTGGCTGAATCATATCAGTCAATCAAATCAGGGAAAATGCAAATGAATGGGGCATGCACTGTATCAATCAATTCCTGAGCTTCCATAGCTCTGCTTGTCATTTGTCAGGACCTTACACAGCCAGGGTGTTGACAATTCACTGGCTTGGATAGACAGAAGAGATCTACACTCTGAAGGTGGCCATAGATACACAAATAATATCGTACAAAACTAATTTTTGTACGATATTCGGTGCGTGTATGTTGGGAAATGAGCTGACCGATATTGTCAGAAGATTTAGATATCTGTCGGCTGGTTGATCGAGCTGGAGGGAAAATTTTGATTGGATGCCTTTGAAGGGACCCTTAGCATTGGCCATTGTTAGTGCTGAATCGTCAGATACAGGTAGAATTCTATTGTCTCTACCTTTATATCTGACGATGAAGCTCTATACGTGTGTTGAAACAAACGATCTTTCTTGGAAAGATCTTTTCCAAGAAAGATCGTAATTGTTACGTTTATGGCCAGCATAAGGGCTTTGTCAGATGAGGTGTTGTCTCCGCCAGTATATCTAAACCAGGGGGCAAATTCCGTAATGGGCAAATTTTTGCCAGCGACTGCTTTGCAACACTCCTCGCCACTTCACCTGGTGCAAATTCGCTAATTCACTAAAATGCAAAGTTGCATCTCAGCAGCCAAACATTGGCGAATTTTCACTAGCATTCATTTCTGCCCAGCAAAACTTTGCTAGTACTCTTGGCCTTAGGTTAATTTGAACAGGGCGGGTACCTAAAAGTCGTATGG
>CM044439.1:119702809-119718088 GCA_024363595.1 Xenopus borealis
CTCTCCTCCCCCCAGTGTTAACCCAGGCAAATGCCCCTAACGTTTTACTTACCCACAGTGCAGATTCAGCCATCGGAGTTCACAGACACCATCTTTAGCCGCTTTAGTAATCTTCGGAATGAGACTGCCACTTCTGCAATTTTCATGAGTTTTGGTGCATGCGCAGTTGTCGCGAAACAGAAACTTGCGCATGCTCTCATTCTGAGGATTTGCAAAGAGAAGATGGCACCCATGAACTCCGATGGCTGGATCTGCAATGTAACATGCCCCTCAATTTAGTTAAAAAAAAAAATTGTTCACACAAAGGCGATCCCACTTCGGAAAAATAAATGTTGCCAGCGTTTTTTACAATGCATTTCCGGCATACTGTATATGATGTCACTGACATAAGATTGAGGAAGATGTAGCTTTGTTTTCTCAGTTCACCTGGTCTGAGGTGGGGAAGTAAACTCTGGGGAAAGAGGTAACATTCAGTAAAATTCGCACTTCAGTGAATTAGTGGAGTAGTGACTTTCGACAGAATGAAAGGTCGCCTTTCAAAGTGTGAACGAACGCTACTGATTGCCTAATTCGCTAGGGAATTGTCCTCTACGCCTGTTAGTGAATTGGCGATGTCCCTGTGAATGGGATTTCTGGCAAATTGACACTAGTGTCGTCCACTTTGCCCTTTAGTGAATCTGCTCCCAGGAGAGAAGACATTGATCCACTTCCATCCACACCAGAAGTCACTGTGCATTTGCAGGCATGACATCTGGCAGTTAGTGCACACATGGGACAGACGTAGGCAGAGAAAATGCCTCTTCTGACACTGGCCTTTGAAAGCATATTGTGCTTGTTAGTGCTCATTTACAGGGCACCTGTGGCAGAGGATTTGAGTGTAGCCTGCATCATGTACTTTCTGCCGTTACAACAGAAAGTGCAAGGACCTGTGCTGTGAACACTGAGCAGCCCTTTACTGTCATACAGGGCCCTGCTGTGTCTTTTGCCCATTGGCATTCCATAACATGCACATTGGAATGATCTGTAAGTTCAGCAGTGGGTATGATAAAGGATAGGGGACCCTTGTGCAAAGTGCCCTCTCTGCCTGGCAATAGACTCAGGGCTAAGAATACAAGACATACTAATCACTGCATCAACAATCAAACACGTTACCTGGTGCAGATCACTTCTTTTTTACACCAATGGGCGGCTCAGAAATTAATTCTGCTTATGTGATTATAACCCATAAATGCTCACCATTACATCACTTCCTATTTGTGCCAAAGGGTAACAAAACACTGCTGTTAAGAGAAATATAATATGGGTTCTTTTAACTGCTACGGTACCCAAGACTCCCACTACCTGCTAGGACTTGCTTACCATCCATATCAGCATGTTTTCAGGAAGTAACCGCATGTGCAACCTGCAACACTTTAAAGCCCGCCCACTAAAGCCAGTGGGAATTGAGCAACTATTATGAGTGCTGCTTTTAAAGATGGCCATAAAGCATGACCAAACTTGTGTTTTGGAAAAAGAAGACAACTCTATGCAAGCATGAAAGCAACCAAAACCAAAAATCTACTTTGCTCAACATCACACATTGTTTCCAAGCACACAATACACATTGTGCCCATATAATGTTTAGGATTAATGTTAATGCAAATGCCAAATAAAAGAGCTATTTGGGACGATATGTGTGTTATTTCACAAAGCCAAAAGCATGCTGTCCAGTATGCGTGTTTCTAACACACACACAGGATGGAAGCAAAAAAACATTTTGTTGATTTTATTTAGCAAAGTTTATAAAATATTAGCTGAGTGATGTCAGATAGATTTTTTAGGAAATACAGCAATCATTCACCCTAACAGGATACTTCAGCAAACAAAGCTGGTTTGATATATACATCCCAGATGTGCCTATCCTAACAAAATCGACTTGTTTGTAAGGTGGTGGAAACTGCAGAAAGGCTTTCATAGACAATCAACACAATATTCATCTAGGACTATAAATGCTCCTTCCCAGAAGCTTTCAGTCGAGTAAACTTTGCTTTTGCACTGTAATTCACTCAGTAGAATTCCATATGTAACTACTTGCGGTATGAGAAAAAACACATTCCCAAGTAGGTTACATTGTTGATACTTTTATGCAACATATTACAGAGTTCTGTAGTAAGCAAGGGTTAACACACTTTTAAAAAAAACTGCCAGTCAAATAAAAGTTGACAAGAATCGCCAAGTTTAAGCCAATAAGAAGCTCTTGGGCTTTATGATGTCACTATGAAAACATTTCGGTTCTAACAGAGCAGACGACTATACGCAATTTCCTTTTACTTGCACAGTCTCCTTGTGATTCCAGAATCTTTTAAAACCTATAACTGGACACCACTAAGGCACAACAAAGTTAGACTCTGCACAAAAGTATTTTTTGGCATAGAGCAGTGACATTTTTTAGATTATAGCTAGCTTCCTGTAGGAAAAGAAAAATCAAAGGTGAAAACACCCTGGTAAGTGTTCCATGAATGTCTCACATTCATACACGCTGGCACACTGTGCAAACTTCAGTTCAGGTCTTGGAAATCTTACTTCCATTTTCCTATTGTCTGAACAAAACTGCAAGCTAAAAGCAGCAAGAACATATATATATTATATATATATATTTATTTATTTTTTTTTTTTTTTACATCCTTTATATTAGTCACATTATCTGCAGACTGGAGAATCAAGAAACATTTGCAGTAGTTTTGCTTTTAATGGATTTGCAATTCAAAATTACTTCTGAAAAAATCTGTTGGGGGGCAACTTAAGCTGAATGGGTGCAAGGCTTTATCAATAACATTTTGTTTGCATTGTAGTTACTGCAACTTTTTTTGATGGTGAATATATAAACATTTTGGAGCAATATAGTGTTCAGATCATGTAAACAGTTTACTCTAAGTATATGAGACTGTCTCTCGGCCTGTGTATAAGGCAGGCCAAAAACCAGCTTATCCACTGGCCTCTGTCTACATCTGCACCCGCAGGCACTGATCCAGCCTGGATGCAGACATGCAGAGCAAATTGCAGCACAGAAATGAGTCAGTATGGATTTTCTCAACAGAATTTGATTCATGCTGCCCAGGCCAAAAATGGGTTTATAAAACTTTTTTGAAAAATCATACAAGCACATCTGAAAACCCCTGCTTGTAAAAAATGCATCAGAGTGTTAATGGACTCCTCACCAGACTGGTCTCCATAGGCCCAAGGAGGCCCATAGGCAGAAGCCCTAATGGGCCCTAGAACCCCAGTCCGACACTGACTATGATCCAATGATTAACTCCAAGGTTAACCTCACCACCTGTTTCCCCTGTCTGATCAACTTTAGAGATGAAAACACAAGTTTGCATAGAACTGTACAACTGCACCATTAGTTTTTAAAATTGCAATCACATTTTACAACATAAAAATATTACATTTCCTGATGCTTAATCCATATGTGTTAAATGCTCAAAATGTTCACTTACTGTCCATCCAGATATTTTACACATACCTACTGTAAGGTGTAGTATTTAGTCCTCCTGTTATGCCAGGCTATTACAGTAAGTCATTTACTTCTAACCTAATTAGCACTAATTATTATTTATTTTAATCTGTCTTCTTAACAAAGTCCAAAGATTCAAAGAGAACTGTAAATAAATCAGTCTCGGACGTACATGATATTCAATGCCAGCGTTTGTGTTAGACCTTAAACAACCTCAGACAGGTCAGCTGAGTTGATCTAAGCCAGTGACAGCCATCTACTGTACACTACAAGACTATGAGCAGCCAGAGGTAAGCATCACATTTTAGTCTATGTTTAGAGAACCAGTCTTCACTCTAGTTGGAATTTGCCTCTTGATATTAACTGCTTCTGTTAAAACCAGAATCCATAAATACACAAATATGTATTCCTTACAACAAACATTAAAGCAGCAATACATGGAGAATTTTAAAAAGGTGGCAAACTCAGGTGCACCACCATAATGCTCAGTGGGGTCTTGGTCACTTAACACTATAGGATTCATGTTCAAATACAAAAGCAAGTGTAAATGCAAAGCACTAAATTGAATGCAGCATTGAGTGCACACTTTTTTAATCACGTGATGACTCTTAACAAGAGCCATGGTGGATTGTAGCTAGGACCTGATCTCCATCTACAAGGGTTAGATTGTATTGCCAGAATACCAGACCTGGAGGGCACACACTGACTGTGAATTCTCACATTTTGTTTTGTGCTACAGGTGTATGTAATCTCTATATATACCTTTTGGCACTGTCAACATCTTATTGTTGTGAGAGTAGGCCCAGGATATCAAGTCCTCTGGTGGGTTCTAGGAGGCATAGGACAACACTCCTGTTTCAAAACCAAGTGGAAAGCAATAGCTTAAAGGGATTTCATTACAGAAAAAAAAAAAATTGTGGAAATGCTGTTGAGCACATGCAGGGTTGGACTGGGCCGGTGGGACATGGGGAAAACACACCTGGTGGGGCTGCCGGCCTGGACCGAACCCTGCAGCTGATCTCTCTCCCCCAACAAGGGTGGGTGGCGGCGGCCCCTGTAGGGGGTGTGTGGGAGGCCCCTTGGGGGGTACGGGAGCCCCTGGGGCGGTAGCCCGGTTGGGCCCTGCACCCACCGGTTCAAACTTGAGCATATGCACATGCAAGGCCGGATTTCGTTCACGGATGTCCCTAGGTTGCAGGGTCCTATCGGCCGTGTGAACCTAGCGCCTGCCACTCGCGTGAGTACAGACACTGGATCACTGGAGAGCTGCTGTCCCCAGTACTCCTCAGCAAGCGGCTGGGCGGCATGCCACCCCTAATAATTTGCCACCCTAAGCACAGGCCTTGCACATGCTTGAGCTTTTCATGTTCTGTGCACTATAAAAAAAAGCCAAACCCATTGTCAGGTGCACTGTAAAATACTATTAGTACCCTAATAGCACTGACTATTCAGTGGGAGCACCTCCAGGGTCTACAAACTAACTGTATAGACACAGAAGAAAAATGCTTAGTTGCTGGTCGGAAGATTGGACCAGCAATAAGGTATAACATAAGGTAATAATCTGCACATCCATGGCCAACTTTAATATATAATACTTTAATACATTACTTTATCAGACTTGGGAATCAGTCGATTTCCTGTATACCCAGGTACATTGGGTTCAAGCTAAATTATGTGATGTCAGGGAGCCTAATACACTCATCATATGTATGTCATTTAAAAGTTTTGCATGTTAATATTTGTTTAAATAAAGTGTATTTTGTATCATTAGTACACCTGAATGAGACCTCAGTTTGGGTTTTTTTTCCTTGTTCTGTGTACCCAAGACAAACGGAGCAAAAGTTATAAGAGACAGAATTATGAGAATGTAAACATTCATACTAATATCACGCTCTGAACTTCATCAGAGCAATAGCAACTTTTCAACAAAGTATATTTGGAACATACCATGTTTATTTAAATGTTCCTATTATGATGCAGTCATTGATCACATCAGCCTGATTTGGTCCAACAAATATATGGTGAAATGGGACTTTGTTAAATGAGCAGATCACTATTTGTAGATTCAGCTAAACTGTGATTTCCTCACTCTGCAGATTTCACAGTAATATATAAAAAAAAATTTAAAAAATCACTCAAAAGTTCATTCTGTTTACCAGCGAAATGTTTTTTTTCTGTAGAAAGGGTTTCACAATCTCTAAAGAGTAGGTGTTCACGGTGCCTAAGCGCAAGGCTAAACATTGACCCGTGGCATAAATGTCAAACAATGTTCTGCATTTCATCGCTGCTTTCAGTTTTGCAGGTTTTTACCATAGAAATTCCTGATAAATTGGAAATAACGGGAAACAGATGTGACTTAAAAAGAAACAGCCAGATTGTCATAACAACCACTCTTGTTTTTGGTAAGATTAAATGGTTTTTGTCAAGCTTAGGTACCAAAAGGTTGCACATCCCCAAACTTAATTATGCAAACATTATTATTCCCTTGGGAAACAGTTAACATTTTCTACAATATATATATTTTGAAGAAAGCTCAGTTGACAACCTTTGTCAAGCAACAGAGGGCATATACAGAAGCTCTTTGTGTGCCTGTTCGGGATAGATTAATACACTCTGTCATTCCCAAAGACCTCTAGAGATCTCTTTTCAGTAGTATATGATCTCTGCATGGGTTTTAACTTACAGCAGATATTGAAAATATTTTAATGGTATTATATTTGTTTAAGGAAGGTCTTGCATGAAGTCATCTTTTATTTTCATAGGATGGCGTTTTTTTTTTTTTTTTTTTTTTTTTTTTTTTTTTTGTCAGAGATTGCATTAGCGTTGGAGAGTGAGCCCACATAAGTGATTAAAGCATATACTGTATCTGTTATAATCCACTGTAAAAAGCTTGAAAAAAGATTTTAAGGGGCAGATTTATTAAAACTGGAATTTGGGAGTCCATAGGAATTGTCAGCAGGAATTCTCCATAGTCAGGAGATGTGTAATGAATTGAAATATTTATAAACAGATGTGTCAATTCATCAGAAATGTGTTCAACTGCTTTGATCAGTCAAACACAAATCTGTGCCACAGGCTGCTACCTGACTGCCATTTCCCCAGTCTTGCTGTTATAACACCCGCCATGGCCAGGGCCCAATATCACATAGTTACAGTGGAAGCCCAGTATGAATCATAAATTACCACTAAAACCTTAGCCAGGAACACAAGACAGAAGTCCCTTCTACAAGCACTAATGCAAAAAGGAACACAGTGTAGTTTTGTGGGATTTAATGTATGACTCTACCTTTATTTGCATGTCAACAGACAAGTTCAAAATCAAATTAACTAGCCAGACCAGAGACTAAGGGCAGCAGGAAGCTGTTCACTCACTGTTTGCTCTGCCTCACTTCAAAGGCAATCCCCATTCATACTACAGGCACAGTTTAACTTCAAAACATATCTTAGGCAAGCCCCTAAGGTAATATCAGTTCTGCTACCGAGTAATTGTTTTAGCAGACAATCTGTAGATTCTTTTATAGCAGCGAATCGCTACTAAACAAAACTAAAGGCAGAGGGAAACTTTTATTCCAGCAGGAAAATCTCTGCCGGAGAAAAACCACAAGCTAATATAAGAAGCCATATACATTGTCACACATACACAAAGGTTACACTCATGCTGAAGTTCTGAGTTCAATTGCAACCTAGGCACTAACTGTGAGGAGTTTGTGTGCTCACCCCACGCTTGTTTGAGTTTCCTCCAGATACTCCAGACAGATGAACTGGCTCCCACTAAAACTGAACCTAGATCTAGGGATCTTTATAAATCCCTAGTAAGACCTCATCTGGAGTATACAGTGCAGTTTTGGACTCCAGTCCTTAGGAGGGATGTAAATGAGCTGGAGAGAGTGCAGAGACTTAGTGCAACTAAACTGGTTAGAGGGATGGAAGACTTAAATTATGAGGGGAGACTGTCCAGGTTGGGGTTGTTTTCTCTGGAAAAAAGGCGCTTGCGAGGGGACATGATTACACTTTACAAATACATTAGAGGACATTATAGACAAATATCAGGGGACCTTTTTACTCATAAAGAGGATCACTGCACCAGAGGCCACCCCTTCAGACTAGAAGAAAAGGACTTTCATTTGAAGCAGCGTAGGCGGTTCTTCACAGTCAGGACGGTGAGGTTGTGGAATGCGCAGTGCATGTGGAATGCGCAGGTGATGTTGTGATGGCTGATTCTGTTGATGCTTTTAAGAGGGGTTTGGATGATTTTTTGGACACACACAATATCAAAGGCTATTTTGATACTAAACTCTACAGTTAGTATAGCTATGGGCATACAGTATATGGTTTGTGTGAAAGAGTGGAGATGTGTGTGTGTATGTATGCTGGGTTTTTAATTTGATGGGGTTGAACTTGATGGACTCTGTCTTTTTTCAACCCAATTTAACTATGTAATGTGTTGTCTGTTTGAGATAGGGAAATGTAAGCTCCAGGGACTGATGTGAAGGACATTTCAGTATTTCAGAAGCAGCCAATTAGCCTACTAATACTCAGTGGTTAACACTTTTATCATGAAGTGAAGAGATTTTGAGTAAATTTCTTACCTTTATCACATCTAGACTACTGCAACCTAATGCTAACTGGCTTCCCAGTCTTCCAACTCCTACCCTTGGTATAACCTAAACTCACTCAGATTGTAAGCTCTACAGGGCAGGAATCTCCATTCTACTGTCCCTCTTGCCACATGGTGCTGTGTATTTATTTATGTATTTATTTTGTTACTTATACTCCCTGTGCGTACTTTTATATATTGTACAGCACTGTGGGTCCTTTCTGCACTTTACATATAAATGTATATATACAACCTCTTGCTCTCACCTGAGAGAGAGAACATGTTCCTCTGCTGTGAAAATGGATATTATGGCTCCCCATTGAGCAAAGATAACTTACATGAAAACCCTTCAATTTTTGTCACCTCAACACATTTTCCTATTCAGGCCTTCTCCTCCATATCTCTAAACCACAACCGTTTCACATCAACCACATCCACTGCCATTTTCTGAGACATCTTCCTCAACCTCAAATCCTCCCTCTTGGAAGACTGGCATAGAATTCAATTCTTCAGTTTTGGCACTTAAGAGGCCAATGTCTAAAACTATGAATGGCTGTACATATTACCTTCTAAACTGTGTCTGTAAGTTACACATCCACTTATATTAAGTAGCACTGTATAAAGACATACATATTAAGAGACCAGGCCCTTACATTTGGCCTTGCAAGAGTTACTCATGAAAATATCTTTTCCAAAGGTCCTTTAAGGTTCAGGCTGAGGGGATAAAAGGAATGCATTTAAAAAAAGCACCATCTTTATTTCACACTTTCTTTCAGTCTATTGCATTCCAACAGAGGTCAAGCTACATGGACTATGGAAGCAGAAATCACCCCAAGTAGAATTTAAATGTTAAGAGCAGCTTTTGCAGATGGAACTTGTTGCTAAATGTAAATGTTACACAAACAGGCAGCAGAAAACTTGCAAACAATTTAACGTTCTAGAAGTCAATGAACAGATGAACTTGTGTATGTTTCTCACATCAGAAATGATAGTCCATCTAGATGTAAACAGATCACTCAATTCCATGTAAAACAAGGATGTCGATCAGTAAACTGAGTAACTTTGACCTAGATGTCACAGGTCAGGCAAACACATATAGTCACATAAAAAAAGTCAGATTAGGATAAACACGGCATCAAGATGGATGACTGTCACCTCACATGCACTGTAAAGGTACCCTAAAGGCAGGATAAAGTGAACCTTCTGTAGAAATGGTAGCAAATGCTACATAGCAGCTGAGAATATCTGCACTTCTAATGAGGCAGGAAGTGATTGCTGCTAATTTTTAGTTATTATTTACTATATAAAATGTATTATAGTATATTCCTCAATATACATTGTGAGTTAGCCCCAAACCTTCAGAAGACTGCTAAAAATGTTGCAAAGGGCATGGTACAGGAGCAAAATCCCCTACAGAAAAAAGCAGGGATCTGTTGAAAATCTTACTACAGGTATGGTATCCATTATCCTGGAACCCTTTACCCAGAAAGTTTTGAATTACAAAAAGGCTGACTCCATTTTATCCAAATAATGCAATTGATTAATATTACCATATTATTCTTTTCTCTGCAATATTAAAACAGTATCTTGTACTTCATCCAAACGAAGAGATAATTAATCCTTACTGGAAGCAAAACCAGTCAATTGTGTTTGTTTAATGTTTCCATAATTTTCTAGTAGACTTGCGGTATGAAGTTCCAAATTATGGAAAGATTTGCTATGTGAAATAACCCAAGTCCCATAGCATTCTGGATGACAGTTCCCACACTGAGTAAACTACATTAAAAGAGGATGTTAGAAAGTCATCCCACAGCACAACTAAAGCCACCCAAAATACCTCTTCAAACCTCAACACAGAGCACTCTTTGGTGGAGCAGCACTGTCATGGGGGTCATCACCCCCTTGATTTGGTGAGTTTCTGTAAATTTTTTCCTTGAGCCCTTTCTTTATTCAAATTGACAGCTTGGTCTCAATTGAAGAGATGAAGACTATACAAGTTTCAAGGAGAGCTATCTGGTTCCATACATCGTTATTTAATAATGGTTGAGGGGCACTAGAGTTTAATCAATAATATAACAAGGAAGAATGCTATTTCATATTTGAAGGAACATAACATTATACATATATTGTGTTAATGCATATCAATGCAGAAAAACAACACATCCTTGACTTGTCACTAATTTGAACTAGGAGTCTATTCAGCTTTGATATGCTAGAGAATGATGCTAACATACAGACAAAATATGAATTAACATGGACACTTTTATCACACCAAAGTCTCTTACAAACACCCTTTGAAGCAGCAGAGAATTAACTTCCAAATGTAGAGTACTACAATGCTAACTTGTCCATCAGTCTCTTCCGACAGCATTAGGCCTCCACATGCACTGGTCGCAAAGCCCATACCACTTGGGGGTAGGAACAAGCATATGGTGTGTGTCGCTGGACATCACACAGTAAGGGTCAACTCTCACACTATAAAACCAGTATTGTGCATCTCCCTCTTAGACCTTGCCCTGTAGAAGTATAATTCAAATTCATGGAGCCTGAAGCACAGCAGGCTACAGTGACCAACTGCAGGTCACAACGATCTGAAGCAGGAATCAAGCCAGACATCCTTGGTTCAGGGTTCAGTGTCTATGCTACGCCCTCAGCTACAACTTGTCAGGGATGCTGGGGGATTTAGCCTAAGCCTTTGCAAAGCATTGCTTGTCCTCCAACAAACAGCTTTTTAGACTTATGAAGTCATTCACAATTTTACACCTAAAGCCATTTTGCACTATGTAATTACAAAGTCTGTGCATAAATTATTGGGAGGGGGGATTATAGGAACCATTAAACTAAATAGCATTCCTGGGAGAGAGGTAAAGAAATGATGTTGTGTTGTACCATTTTCATTTACACATTGCGCATAGACACAACTAATGTTCACAATGACTAGAATCACATTGTGCTTCTCAAAGGCAGTGGGTCTTTCTTAGTGCCTGCAGAAAAGCTGCCTTTTTATATACCAGTAGGGATAGACCTTTGTTGTTGTTTTTCTTCTTCTCTCTGTAATGAATTTTCATTAAAGAATGGCAAATGGTTTGCAGCAGCTAAGACCAAAAATACTGTTCTAGTTCTCTCTGTGTCTGAAAGTGAAATCTTTTCTCTTTACTTAAGTGCTGACCTTGTGGCCCCAGCACATTCTCTTTCAGTGACTAGATTACCAGAGGCTTCATGCTGCTGGGTTGGATATACTTACCATATAGCCTTGTAAGCAACTCTGCAGAACACATTTTATCATCTCAGCCTTCATTCAGTTTAGCCCCCTCCCCATATAAACACAGTTGTCTCTATGCTTAATGCAGTATATTCAGTTCTGCAGTGCAATTTTTTTGCACATTATTCAAAGCTGATGCAAAGATCTCTTAAAATCATTTTAAAAATGTGTACAAGTAACCCGTTATCCAGAAAGCTTTGAATTACGGGAAAAGCCATAGATGCTGTTTTAAATTTTAAGAATAATTTCCCTTTTCTCTGTAATAATAAAACAGTAACTTGTACTTGATCATAACTACAATACTATTAATCCTTATTGGAGGCAAAACAATTCTGTTGGGTTCAATTCATCTTTAAATGGATTTCTAGTAGACCAGGTATGGAGATCCAAATTACAGAAAGATCCCTTATTCGGAAATCCCCAGATCCCCAGCAATCTGGATGACAGGTCCCAAACTTGAATAGGAGAATACAACTTCCTGCAGGTGTCAATATTTTCTTAAAAAAAATAAATAAATAAACAGAAGAACTTTTTCTCTACCTCTTTAATCTGTCACCCAGAATGACGTCTGTCCTGGAGGGTATAATATGATCTGCTTCCCAAACTGATGTCACCTCTGGCCAGAAACTACTACAGGGTTAATTTCCCAGAAAAGCCCCTGTGTGTTGTGGTAACCAGTCTCAGGGGGAAATGCAGGTTAGAGGGTCTGGGAGGGGTACAGGTCAACCCAAGCAAATATACACAGGTCTCTAACACATTACTATTATTATTATTACATTCTCATACCTCCCAACATTTAGAAAATAGATAAAGGGACAAAAAAATTTGCCGCATTGCGGTGATATTTTATGACCGCACCCATTTTGTGGCCACATAATTACCATGTCCATTTTACAAAATTTGGCAGGTGAAGAAAATTTTAACAGATTTCTGTAGTTTTTATGTGTTAGTTGTTGACTGTGACTTGCCCTTTAAACTATGTTTAAGCGTAAGTTCTCCAAAGAGACCTGCTTATCTTAGCTTGTTAAAATAGTATATAAGTATCTATTCTGGGCTCTCTGCCAAAAGCCAATTAAGTTAGAAACTTTGTATCTTTTTCTGGCTGTTCAGTGGAGGAGATCAAAGAGAAAATCAGGACATTTTAGCAACAACCTGGGACTGCAGATTGAGCTGTCAATATCGGGACTGTCCCACGAAGAAAAAAAAACAGTTGGGAGGTATGTTTTGTTACTGCTTGATTTAAAAAAGAGCATTTTGGTATATGTGAAATTAAGTCAGTGTTTTTTTTTCATTTTACTGTTGGCAAGTTCCTGCATATTTGGGCATTTCTCTGAACTTTACTCATATTCATTTTCTAACTCCATAGGTTTGGTAATTCATTTCTGAACCGTCTCCTTGGCAGTATACTGAAGCTGCTCTGTTTGGCTTCTTTTGTAGGAGGCCACGTCAGCAGGAAACCCTGCTGGCTGCCAGGTCACATTCATAACTGTCTAGAGCAGCCAGCAAGCAGCACAGTCCTGTTCTTTTCCCTTCCACAAGCACACATTGCTCCAAGTCTGGAATTAAACTGCTGCCCAGAATCATGCACACAAACTGAAATTTCCATTTCCCATCTAATGTTTTGAGAAGCTGAACTATTCCTTGGATTGTATCATTATAGAAACCGCATACTAGGCCCCAAGACGAATAACCTTTCCAATACAAATGTCGATGCTGGCTTTTTCTACATGATATTGATCTATAATCATTGCAGATGTACTTGGGCAAAGATCCGGTGCAAAGTTGACTACGTGACTGAATATGCAAGCCATTGGCTTATGTGTGTGACCAAAGTAAATGTCTTCTTGATCACATCAGTGTAATTAAGGTCAAAAGAATTTAGACCATTTTGGCCCCCTACAAGATAAAGATCTGCTCATTAGCAATAGCACCCTGCCAGATGTAGGAAGGATGCCACCCCATTTTAGGAGATAGAAACTACATAGATCAGGAATGTCTGCATAGAGATTGAACTCAACTAGCTAATAATGGAAGGAAATACAATAATCTCTTGCATAAGTTCTAGAAACATATATCCATTGTAATACCAGTTAGACGTTAACATTTAAACTTTAAAAAAAGTAATTTGAGCTTTTACCAAGGAACTTTTATGCCCACAGGGCAACTGAAGGCCTGTGGGCCAAATGCATCCCCTCAAAGAATGTTGTGGCCCTCAGTATGTCTATTGACCCATATTTTCTTGTGAATATTTAAATGGTATAGATCCAGAAGCACACCAAAAAATGTTGCTTAGTGAAATAGGTGATTTATTTAGCCCATAAACATTCACAAAATGGCAACGTTTCAGGCCCCTCCAGGCCCTCTACCAAGCCTAACTGGTGCACACTGGTATTTAAGGAGTGACAGGGTTACCAGTGTGCACCCATTAGGCTTGATAAAGGGTCTGGAGGGGCCTGAAACATTGCCATTTTGTGAATGCTTATGGGCCTAATAAATCCCCTATTTCACTAAGCAACATTTGTTGGGGGGCTTCTGGATTTTGTCTATACTGATGTATGTCCTAGGGTTGACACCTTTTCTTGAAAAAAATACCGGCTTTCCTATGTATTTATCTTTTTTCCCTATTAATAACATTGGGATCAACCATCAAAAATACCGGCCAGGCCAGTAAAATACCAGCCCGGTGGCAACCCTAGTCTGGCCCCATGCAAGGAGGGCAACTTCTAGTTGAGCACCCACCACTTTTAACAAGTGGAAACCCTGCAGGTACAGCACTCCATTATCGTGCATCAATATTTTAATGTTAGGCCCACAACATGTAAGAAGCTAAATAGCATTGCCCTAAGAGATTGGAACCCAGGGCCAAACGCCAGCCAAAAAAACTGAAATTTGTTCAGATTTGGTGTAGCTTGGACACATTAACCTATATCACAGGGTTTTTTACCAAGGTCTTACCCACTCCCTGTCTATTGACTCACCTAGGAGGGCCCTCCTGTGGACAACAGGGTCTGGCTAGTAATTAAGAACTGAGTAACCTTCTTTATAAACACTATCATGACAAGCTTCTCTTGCAACATAGTATATACATATTGTAGTTGAGATATTAGGGAACATATAAATCTCCAGAGATTTGGAAGTAGGTTAAAAGACTCATGTCTTGAGTTCCAGTAATAAAAAAGAACATTTTGCATACTTTTCTACTCCCTAAAGGCAAACAAAAACTTTTTAAAGATGATTTCCTTATAAAGCGGCTACTCTAGCAGTTTAAATATTCGTGGAATATAATTAGGCAATTATCTATAACTGTCTACAATTTCTTCCAGGATCCCAGCAACTTTATAGACTGCATGGCAGTTACTTACTGAATGTTCTTTTTTACACTATACATGTACACACATGTTTAACTAATGCATATCAGGACAATCTAAAGGAAGTCATTAATCATCCAGGAGAATGAGCCACGTGGAGACCACTTGGATATCAATGATCAGCTCCAAACTAACACTGTTAAGACATCTATATTAGAGCACCAAAGGAATTATATTAGTATGAAACAATTATGATACTTGAACTCTTAAGGGAAACTGCTGTTCCAAATGACAAAAGTACATACTATACAAAATACTGATGCAAAGTGCAATCTCTAATTTCCCTGTATTTTATTCACAATGCAGCGCTTGGTACAGCAACTGGTACTACCAGTCTGCATTTGCAAACCATAAAATGGCAATTATTTTTTATTTTTGGAACAAAGAAAATTCATGCTAGGAGAAACCCAGACAGGCCAGTTGGAAAACACATGATAAGAGGTTAAAAACATAGCTCAAGATAGATAAAAATAGCTGTGAATCTAAAGTGGTACAGGGTGGTAGCTTTGAATAAAATAAACTTTTGAAATCTTTAAGCACCAATATAAATACAATA
>CM044439.1:119730727-119747442 GCA_024363595.1 Xenopus borealis
TGTATGTACAGTGCCACCTGCAGGCCATTTGTATAAACACCACAGTGTGCTCTTCAATCTTACATGTTTTTGTACAGCAAACAACTCAAGCATGGTTGTCAGTGGTGCGTTGTAAACCAATGACTCATGCTGGAATCAGCCAATTTGAGCTAATGAAATCTGTCAGCAACTCACAGCATGAGTGTGTTGGTTGTAGCCAATCAAAAAGTTTAACTAGAAGAATTCACAAATAAATGCTTAAATATCCAAACAACTGCAAGGAAAAAAAAAGAATATCTGCAAACCAGATTTATAAAACCTCCATTAGTGTTCAGTAGATTTCTTTTTTATATTAACAGTTTCCCCTTTAATTTTTCTGGTGCTGCTAGTTGCTGGGAACTTATATTGTTTAAATATTAAAGGGGTAATGCTATAAAAGTTGCAAATTGTGCTACTGGTCTTGCAACTCACAGCAAAAAACCCTGGACCAATTCTGCACCTTCTATTGTACCCCCTTATTATTTGTTTGTAAAAGTATTTTTTTTCTGTTCATTACCGAGTAAATGGTTTAACTCGGTTTTTCCCTCTTTCTGTGCTTTTATTTGTATGCTGGGAGTTCTTCCAGAAATTGAAGAAGAACACATAATTGAAGATCATTTGATACATCTGGGAAGCGTTTCTCTAATATTCTGTTTGCACAATATTTATATCTTAGATTTAAAACTATTTCTCTTAAAAAGTGTAACAGTAGAAAAAATGTGGTTAGGCTATAGAGGTGAAAGTTTAAATCAGCAGTGTTTGATTTACTATATGTAAATATTCAGCATTGGATTGGGGGGTCCAGGGCCCTCGGGTGGCTCCCACCTCAGGGGCTCCTATACCACCCCAGGTCACTGCCTCAGTCATGAGTTCCTCTACTGATAATACCTATAATTATAGGTTACCAGAAAACCTTGTGACTTGTCCCTGCTATGGAAAGTGCAGTTTTTATCATTCTTCATCCATGGGTAGCTAGGATACTACCCTTCTGGTTTCTTATTATATAGTAAACACATTAAGAGCCAAGTAACAGTTGATAAATGGCTTGTGGCTAGCCTGTCAGTGAGACAATGAGCACACCATATTCTCTTTATAGTGGAAACTTTACCTATGGTGGTAAACACTCCCATAGCAAATTATTTGCTCCTTCCCAATGAACTGTACAAGCTAACTAGGGTCTCTATGGTAATGATGAAAGGAGGCTGGAAAATGGGGTAAAAATGCAATCAAAAGGAGTGAGCAATAAGGCAGTTGTAGATGGAAGAATCTTGCAACCCCACTATTACTCACCTAATGCAGTATCTTATATGTGAACTGCAGCAGATCCATCTTAATTCTGCATTGTACTCCCCCAAAAGTCCAGTTTGCCATGTAGAAAAGTAGTGTGACTTGTGAGAAATATATGTGGCTAAGACTGATACATGTTGTGACCTGAGTAGGCAGAGTCAGAATTAAAATTGTATTTTTATGCAGAATTTTGGTAGGTATGAAATGTCTATTTTACTTAAGTTTCTCTGTTTGTATGCATATCTTTTCTTCAAGTTGGAAAATAGCAAACATATTCTTTCATGAGAGTAGTATGCCACTCATTGTGTTAGTCACATCACACAGGAGGGGGGAAAAAATCTCTACTTTTATAAAGTACCGCCACTCTGATCACTAGTAATGATTCCAACATATACCATAAGTATGGGACCTGTTATCCAGAATGCTCGGGACCTGGGGGGTTTCTGGATAAGGAATCTTCATAACTTGAGTCTATTAGAAAATCATGTAAACATTAAATAAACCCAATAAGCTGAGTTTGCTTCCAATAAGGATTTATTATATCTTAGTTTGGATCAAGTACAAGGTACTGTTTTATTATTACAAAGAAAAAGGAAATCTACAGTGGAGTCTATGGGAGACGGCCTTTCTGTAATTTGTAGCTTTCTGGATAATGGAGCCTATATCTGTATCATCAAGATAATTTCAGACTTATAGCTAAAACTATCAAAACAAAATCACAACAAAATAAGGACATCATGATACAACAAGAGCATACATACCGATGGTATCCTTTTACAATCAGAGTGCTTTTTTAAATAGCAATACAAATTTCAGTACAGTTTGATGCCTGAATATAAACCATTCTGACTTGTAGTCTAAACAAAGCCCAGTCACAGCAGAACTATGTAAACTGTAGAAATGTAGTTTTACTTTGATTTGAATATGAGTTGTAATCTAACATTAATATTATTTCAAAGACACAAAAATTGTTGATGCGTATATTAAGAATCTAACTAAAATATGCTGTTGGGAAAATATTTCCAATATAGAGCCCTCCAGCTAATGTTGGTACCATTCCCAGTATCCCACCACATATGAAAGCTGTTCAAAAACAGCCACTTACTCAATATACTTGCATCAAAAGTAGACATTTTACTTTAATGTCACCCACCACTATGTTCTTGCAGGTGTGTCAACATGGGATTTCAAAGAGTAGCTATTTAGGCTACCTCTCCTAACTGCATAATTCTGCCCTTACTAAAGATGAGGAAACACGAATATACTTGCAACAGAGATTCCTGATTCCCCAACCTCTCCAAATATTTTGCTCGGTGTTTGGAAGAGAGGTCAGCACCTCTCCGGATTGCATATAGATGAAAGAATCAGTCATGTCAGACGAAGGGGTCCACCCCCAAAACGTTACATCACTTGACTTAAATAAACGCGCAGGGGTTCACCCCGCTTCAACAAGTGTTTGGAAATTCTTTGGTCTATATTCAACACGAGTATACTGCCATACATACCTAGAAAAATTATGATATTTTAGGCACACTGTACATACCCAGTAATGCACAGTGATACACCACTAATTCACTTCAAACTTGCAAAGTTCTACAGATCCACAAACTCGTATTCTCTCACCTGACTAGGGGAAGGCAGATGGAAGATATGGTTTTATTTTATATTGATAGCTTTTTATATTAATAGCTTCTCTGCTTGAATTTTTTAGAATACAGCTCCATGCCTCATGAGCCTAAAGGTAGCCATAGACGCACCGATAATAATGTACAAAACGAACGTAAGCTATTCGGTGCGTGTATGGTGGGAAAAGAGCCATCCAATATAGGCAGAAGACTTGGATATCGGTCAGCTCATCAACAGGACCGGACAGAAAATTTGGATTGGATGTCTTTGAAGGCACCCAAACATCGGCCACTATGTAGAGCTGAATCGTCAGATACAAGTAGAATTCTATTGTTTCTACTTGTATATCTGACAATTCAGCTCTATGCGTGTGCATTGTAACGAACAATCTTTCTTGGAAAGTAACGTAATCGTTACATCTATGGCCAGCTTAAGGGATGTGTCACTGGTGTTATTTTCTCAGAGGAAAACACCAGTGTGCTCAAGCCCAAAACAGTTTTTGGCGAGTATCTGCCCCTAGTGACAGGCAGATCACATAGATGTCAGTGCTTAAATACATTGGGTGGTTCCAGTGTTCCAGACTCATAGGATTATCGACAGAAACCTAAACCCTTGGCCCACCCTCACAGAAATCAGATATAGACAATGCCAAATTGTATATGATTTTAAAAAACCTATGATGGAAGTAAGAATGGGTTGAATTATCCTAGGTTGGGGCCAACAAGGAGATCAGTTGGTACCGTAGAACCATGAGCTGTTGTAAGTAAATACACAGGGTGGTTCCAGTGTCAGACTGGATCACGTAGGATCCATAAGAGAACCTGAACTCCTTGGCCCACCCTCCCAGAAATTAGATATAGACAGTGCCAAATGGTATAGGATTTTAGAAAGATCTATGATGAAAGGAAGGATGGGTTAACAAGAATTATCCTAGGTTGGGGCCAACCAGGAAATCCACTGGTACTGGGATACCATGGGCAGTTGTAAGTAAATGCACAGGGTGGTTCTAGTGTCAAACTGGGTCTCCTAGGATCCATGAGAGAACCCAAAAACCCTTAGCCCACCCTCAAATAAATGGTAAAGGTTTTTATAAAGGCCCATGGAGGAATTAAGGATGGGTTGATGGCAATTATCCTAGGCTGGGGAAGATATTCTTATTCAAGAGCGACTGTAAGTGCACTTCTTCACTGCTGGAGAAAACACTACATGTGACATCGCCCTAAAATTCATCTGGGAATCATTAAAATAATAACAGAACAAAAAGAAAAATACCACATTTTGCCAGTCATTACTGTCCCCTAGCTCTGCATATACATTCTTATCAATTAGAGTTGATCGCTATGCAACATCTACAGAGAGTTTGACCGAGACAAACATGACCTAGAATGATCTATGTTTTGTGACATTTCAATTGATTTACTGTAAGTCCCAGCAGGTTTTGCATCATACTGATGACATTCTGCCAGGAAAAGTAATGTAACTTTGTTAGACTAATCAATACACTGATTAACAAAGGGTAAAAGTACTCTAGTAAAAACTTTAAAATGCATGTATTTTTCCAAATGTTTAAAGGGAAACAGAAGCTTATTTGTTACTTAATTGTAGGACATAGAGTTGCTATGCCACTTACCATAACAAAAGACCTTATACCAAAAGACATACAGCTCCCATAATGTGTGCAATGGATTCAACTGCCGATGTTTTGTGTCCAGGTAATGAAAATGGGGTTCATTGTTTAAATTACAGTTAACTTTTTAACTGGTTGGACTGCAAAAGGTGTTAACATTCATCAGATGGGACAGGATGGGCCCAAACCACCGGTTTGGTACAAATGAACAAATTACAGAGTGTTTTGGAGGAGCTTTGATATAAAAAAAAATATCTGTCTAGTTACTAGTGTCCTTAGAGTACCAGAGAATGACAAACACAGAATATATTTCACTAGATATTTAAAGCTTTTATCTATTACACATAGCAAACAGCAGCTTGAGCCGAGGACATGATTCTCCTCCAATGTTATCATTCAGTAAAGCCACAAAATGACTAGACCCTAAATGAGTTTAGAGGGCCAGTAACACCAAATGGAAATACCTTTTCTATGAATTATCCTGCACTAGTAAATACTGTGTGTTTGCTTCAGTAATGGATGCAGCTTTTCTGAATAAGCTACTATGTAGCTACGGGTGCTGTCACAAGTTCCGTAGGGCACTAGGATCCACATATGAATAACTGTTCATAATATGATGGTTAATAATATTCACTTGGGTATAGACAAGGGGCAAATGTAATTCATGGCTCTCTATATAGAATGAAAAAGTTATGCGAAAAGTTATGCCTCTGTGCGAACAATTTTTGCTTTGTGCGAATTTAATATAGCTTTTGCGAACCCGGAAACTGTTTAGCGACCACTTCCGACAGTGGAAGAGACTTTGCGAATTTTACAGCTTGGGCCAATGCGCAGTCAATGTAATAAAACTTCTTACTTAAAAAAAAAATCGTTATGTTTGCTCCAAAAGATTACGACACCTTCAAGCACTTCTTAAGGGCTAGGCCAGACGGGGAGATTCGGGGGCATTTTGTCTCCTGGCGACTTCTCGCCGCGACTTGTAGCCTCCAGGCAATTTGGAGCAATTTCAAAAAGCGCGCCACTCCGTGTGGATACGCACCGGCGTTTTCAAGCAACGCCGGAGCGCTTGGGTACGTGGCTATTCGGGAAGGTTCGGGGGCTACAAGTCCCGGCGAGAAGTCGCCAGGAGACAAATGCCCCCGAATCTCCCCGTCTGGCCTAGCCCTAAGAGTGCGCAATTAAAATTCGCAATGCACAATTAAAATTCGCAATGCAATAACAGCTTAAGGAACAACAATATTATATTGCGAGATGTGGATTTTTATTCTTATTGATGTGTATTATTTTGCTCTTTGCAAATTTAATTATATTCCCCCCTTAATGTTTAGTAGACAAAGTATGGAGATCCAAACACGGTCAGACTGGGCCAGCAGGACACTGGAAAAAACTCAGTGGGCTCTGGCTCTCGTGGGCACCATCTGCCCAGACCCACTCTCTGCACTAATCTTCCTACCGATGACCTCCACAGGGTTGTGGCAGGGGACCCTGACACTGCATCCCTGGTGGGCTCTGGGCCCTCCAGTGTGACCATGCATAGCTCCCAAAATTTTGGAAATAAAAACAGGGACAAAAATGTGGCCTAATTACCATGTTCATTTTATAAAATTTGGCAGGTTATGAAAGTTTGAACATATTTCTGTCAAAAGAGGGACCGTCCCTCTGAAAATGGGACAGTTGGGAGGTACAGGTATGACCATGGATCGCAATTACAGAAAGATACAGGTCCCGAGAATTCTGGATGATAGATTCCATACCAATAGCAGATTAAAAATGCCTTGATTCCTAAATATGTCTGCCTTTTTTTCCCAGCTTGCTACTATGCCTCTACACACTGTTGTGTTCTGGTCCTTTGATGGAGCCAGCAAAATGCTGTGCAAAGGCAGCTGCACTAAACATCCAGCTAAATGGGAAAGTTCCCACTAGTATCCCACAGAGCCTGGGGATTTCTTCCTGCTGTTCATTATGAGACAGTACTGCTTGTTTCTTATAAAACTTGGGATACTCACTTGCCAGATGATGAACACTCACATCACATGCACTCACACAAATCAACATACTGACACATCCACGCTAAAATGGAGCCAAATGCTCCAGTGGTCTGTCACTGGCTTAACAATTTCCAAATATGTGGCCAAAATAATGTTTTGCCAGAGTTCTGAGAAACTTTTTTTGAGGGTTTTTAAAGAGTGCCCAAAGCCAATCAGAAAAGAGGGAGGTATTCATCATATGGCCTTGGCCTTCTGTGGATACTCCTTCTGCTATTCCCCATTTGCAATGATACGGTATGTCAATGTCAGAGAAATAATTGTATAGGAGAAACTTGACTTATAGTTATAGGACAAAGTGTGTGTGGAAGAAGGGGAAGACACAAGGGTTATACTGACTGCTCAGCTGTTGTAATGTATACTAAGTTAACCAGTGCATAAGGTTTATGTGTTTACCAGCATCCACTATAAAGTCTTACCCTGCTTCACAAACAATCAATTCCACAGAAATATACCTCCTTCATACTTCATACTTCCACTCTCCAAGACTTTTATTATTAGCATTTAAATGTAGACACAAGGGGTCACAAAATAAGATACAGAGAGACTGTTAAGCTATATACTATATATATATACACACACACAATCCATTCTATTAACCAGATTTTACATACATATTTTTTTACAACTGTACCAACTTCTATCCCGCACTGGGCTGTAATCAATCAGGACAAGCATTTCAGTTGCACTCCCTAAAATAAGTTCACCAACATATCCCAAGCAGCCTGGTAGGCCAACAAAATTCCAAGGCTCTATGGAAAAAGTATCACTTTATCATCTTCTTTCTCAAATCTCTGAATAATTCCTACATATGTTAAAAGATTTTTTTATAAACCCTGTAGTACAACCTCTGTGATATATTTTTACATTGTACAGGTATGGGATCCATTATCCAGAAACCTGTTATCCATAAAGTTCCAAATTACAGAAAGGACATCTACCACAGACTCCTTTTTTTTATCCAATTAATAAAAATTTTTAAATTATTCCTTTTTCTTTCTGTAATAATAAAACAGTAGCTTGTACTTGATCCTGACTAAGATATAATTAATCCTTATAGGAAGCAAAACCAGCCTATTGTGTTTATAACTGTTTACATGATATTCTAGTAGACAAGGTATGAAGAAAAATTACACAAAGATCCATTATCCAAACAACCCCAGGTCCGGAGTTGCATTAAAAAGTCCACTTATATTCTAATACTGATGGTGACACAAAGTGCAGCTGTTTTAGTACCCCTCACAGTTGTAATTTGTATTTTTGTGGTGAGCTTCCACAGTAAACAAG
The DNA here is from genome assembly GCA_024363595.1 of Xenopus borealis. Classification (NCBI taxonomy): domain Eukaryota; kingdom Metazoa; phylum Chordata; class Amphibia; order Anura; family Pipidae; genus Xenopus; species Xenopus borealis. Next base: position 119,738,618 of record CM044439.1, read on the forward strand.
ATTATACAAGTTGGTACCATCAAGTCTCCCTTCTGCTCACCCCAAAGGTCATTTTGGATGATCCTGGTATTTCTTGCACTGATGACAATATGAAAGCAAGATTGTTTTTGTAGTGGCAGAAACACAAAGTGCATTTGCATATCTTCTATTTTCAACCTTGATTCAAATGTATTTTATTCTATACACCTTAAACAGTAAACAGAGGGACCTTGACTATATGGCAATCAGGTATTGCAGAAGTACTGCTTTTAGTGCAAGTGAAAAGCTGATCACAAATTTGGTACTGGTAATTACCTGACACCAAACGTAGGATGTATTGATGAATAACAAATTATTTTTGGAATGTGAGAGGCTTTGATTAATTGGAGAAATGTGCTGGCAAAATTTCCCAGAATTAAACACGGATAAAACAGCATGAGTCTTTGCATCATACCGTTACTGTATATTGTAGCATGAGTCACGTCCTGGCAGACTCTGTGGCGCATCACTTTCTTGAATCATACATGTCATTCTAACTCTAGAGCAGACTCTTAAAAATAGAACAGAGGATGTGGAATATCAGTACAGTTAAAGGTTTATTTCAATCAGGCGCTGATTATGTGAGTACACATCTTTCTGAATCAACCAGATGCACATTTTATTTATGGCACAATGTCATGCTTTAAGTCAAGTACATCGAAACCTCCCTACGTAACTATTCAAAGCCTTTCTTTGTAAAGGGTAGTTCAGTGGAGCATTTAATAGAAGTACAACAGAGATGATACTGGAGCAAGATAAATTGAACTTCAGCACTGGTCAATAATTTCCTAAAATCCATCCAATCTCCATTGCACCCAATTACAACAGTGATATTTGAACTGGTAGAAAGCTCCCAACTAATGTTACCTGTCTTTCCTGTTTGGGCTAGATAATACTCATGATTGGTTGGTTCCATTTATTACAGCTACACAGGGGTGGCCATGTAGTTGCACTGGGAGGGGTTCAGTACTTTATAAGTAATTGCCCTTGTCTCACAAATGATTTTATGTGTGGTCCTGCAATATAGTTATTGTAAACACAGCAGCATTGTGACTGTAATGATCAATGCATCCAATGTTTTACCGTATATGCTATTTTCCATGGAGTTCAGTCTAAATCTTTCTGATTTTGACTTGTTTTATTATAGGTATGGGAGCCATTATCCAGAATACTTGGGACCTGAGTTTTTTTTTTTTTTTACTTAAAAACATTTAAAAACTAAATAATAGAATTGATTTGCCACTAATATTGATTTATGCTAGCCATTTACAATCAAATACAAGGTACTGTTTTATTACTACATAGAAAACGAACCAACTTAAAATTACAATTATTTGCTAAAAATTGCCTCTGTGGGACATAAAAAATCTCATACCTGTACAAGAATCTAGCAATACGTTCCCTTGAGAGAAACATTCTGCTTCAAATTTATTGACGCAATATTTGTACATCTGTTTTTACTGGCGAAAAATCTTCAAAAGAAGACTTGAAAAATGGGGACAACCCCCTAAGGATCGCAATAAATATCACAAATGTATAGCATATTGCTTTTGATGAGTGCCATCTGTACATTGCATATCAATATTTGAATTATACTCTTGGCAACAGGGTGTAAGGGTAGAGCTGATTTGGGCTGCTTTTTATGGTTTGGGCTAGGATCAGGGTGACAGCAATTCTATATTTTGTAGCAACAGTTTGGGAAATGTCCTGTTTCAGTAAGACAATGTAGCCCTTACATCAACTCAACTGCACACATGATGTAGCTTCACTACCCAAATTCCAACCTCACTAATGTTCTTGTGGCTGAATGGAAGAAAAGTCTGCCAATTAGGTTCCAACATATAGTGGAAAGTGTTCTCAGAAAGGCTTTTCTTGTAGCAATATTAATAACTGTGTTTCAGAATGAAACGTGGGGCAAACAGGTGTCACATGGTTATATGGGGTATTACTCCACAAACCCCCTGTGGTCCAACCACATGCCATGCCAGAAATAAAAAGAGTCATTTCACGCTTTTTTCTTTATAAATGGGCACTATAAATGTAAGAAAACCTTTGCATCCCCATTTATAGTGATGTCTAATAGTGGCAATGATTGTACCAATGAAAATGTATCCATCTGTATCTGCCATGACAATATGTACAATTTGTAACTATGGCGTAAATCACACCTAAAACTTTAATATTGGATTCACAGAATTCAGGCATTTTCATTTGCCCTGCAATGATAAACAGGAAAAAAGACTAAGTCTTAATCTACTGTCACGGAATGATTTATTTTCACAGTTCTGAACATCTTTGTTATATTACCCCATTTACTACAATACGCATACCATGAATATATATCATAATCCATCAGTGCATGGTATGTTATTTATGAGTATAAATCAAAAACAGATTATGTGGTCATAAAAGACCCTCTTATGTACTTCCAATAAAAATATTTTGGGTTATATTTGTGACATCACACTAGTTTCTGAGCAAATTCCCACAAATGGTCACGGCTACAATTTCAGGACTGATTTTGAGCTCAGTTCAAACAAAACCTATCACTGATTAGTAGTTATAAAACTGAATATTTAAATTGAGCACTTTTTTTCATAATTAGATTTAAACATAAACGTCATCACATACACCTTTATGGGTTTGCCCTTCCTTATGGTCAGTCAATTACAAAATGATTAATTAATAAATATGCCCCTTTTTCCATTACAAAATGTTGTTATCATTTTTTTGGCAATTTTATCAGTGTTTATGGTGTGGTCTTCATTTTTATATCATTGCCCTTTACTTAATCATAGACATGCACAGTTAGTCAAGTACATATATTCAAAACAGAAAAGTGTCTGGTTTTCTCAAAAATCCCTAAACTAAATACATTGTTTACAAAAAAGACAAGCACTCTTTCTTCTTATTACAGTGCCACCTTTTAAACTATGAACTTTGCTTAACGTTTGGTCATTAACTTTATAAACTCTTGTAATTTTCACAGTTACTTCTTATTTGAAAGCTTTTTATTTAATCACATCATTTCTTCTTCATTTATATCGGGATGGTGTAAATACAGCGCTGCACAATATGTAAGCACTATAAAAATACATGTTAATAATGGAGGCTTATGGCTTTGGTATGGACTCAAAGACACAACCTGCAACACAACTTGCACAGTGCCATAGATCACCGCTAGTCCACACAAGGTAGAATCACTATTTGTATAGTGTGTTGATGGATCCATTAGCTTATCAACGAGTATTTATATCTCCAGCCTTAAATGTTAAAATACCATATATATATATGTATATATATATATATATATATATGTATATATATTGCTGCAGTCTTGAAATGTTTGTCACTGTGGGTGTAAAGCAGTACAACACTTTTGTCTGAGACACCATAGTGTCTCTGGATCCCAAGGGTTTATTATCTGACCTTCAACTATGGTGGCAATAAGTCACTGTCAGTTCCAAGGAACTTGTGAAGTTAGCAGACAAATCATCTAAAGTTCGAGTATAATTGTGAGCCAAAACAGGATTCCTCCTCAACATAATCCATCCATCAACATGCAATAAAGCCCACGTTGTGCATTAACAGTATGCTGAAAGTCAGTATTGAATACCAGTTAATTAATTAATTACATTTTTTTTAATTTAATTAACCAATTAAAAATTTTTACTAACCTGCTGTGCTCCATCTCCATTTAGTAGATGTGGCATCATTGCTACCTCCCCATTCAACATGGGTGGCAGATCCAGTGGCATTTGGTCGGTCATCATCATTGTGACGTACATTCATGGAGAATTATCCTCAGCTGCCTTTCTAGAAAGCAAAATATGAATGTTATATTAAAATAAAAGAAATTGTTTTCAGAGGCTCTAGAAATGTCACATCTGTGCCAAAACAGTTTATGCCATAATAACAATATCACAAAATACATTTCAGATTATGTACAATATGGCATATAAGAAGCTGGATGGATCTTTCATGTAGAATCTGGGTATTTAAAGACTGATATGGCAGCCACAAGAAATTAAATTTCCCAAAACCAATGGCCCAAAATACAGACAGCTGCATATTTAGGCAATAATTATGGCTTCTGTGCCTACTCTCAACAATTCCAAATGAAAAGAGCATAAAGTGACCCAATGTGATTTGTCAAAAGGACTGAAATTATGTATCTGTATGTAGCTACCTCTATTTGACCATTTTTCTTGATGCTACAGTATAGCGCTCAACTCAATCAGCTACTGTAAGACAATAGGATAAACACATTCCCAGATCTTTTACTGAGTTTATACGAAACACAGGTGTACAATCCCCGTTTAAGAGTAACACAAAACACTGCCCAGCCTCTAGGCATCCCTAAAGCAGTAACTGAAGAAGTTTAATTCATATAACACTCTTCTATAGCACAAGGAAGAAAATTTGAGTAAGGGACCATAGACCAATATTTCTTTGTTGGCAGTAAAGATGTTTAAGGGAATTTAGCTCTGGTTAAATAAAGGTGTCTCTGAACAAATTTACACACAATTGTTTTTAAACATGTTTCCAGTGTAGTATCCTAGGGAATATTATATCTGCAGTATGCCAATACAGTTTGAAGGCCCTCAGGCAAAGTGGAATAAATAAAAGATGGATAAAACATACAATTTAAAGTGTCATTCCTTCTGTCATACCAAGTTAAATCTATGAGCCACAGTTCATAGAGGTTCTATTCATATAGCCTGTCTGACAGGCAACTATCATCGCTGCTTCACTACCCAGCGGCAACACACCCCATTTTGTAACTGACATTTTTTTAAAGCTAATAAGAACAAAAGAGATAATTTGCAACTGATACTGACAACAAATTTTGGGCTATTCGATAGTCGAAGTGGCCCAATATTACTTTGAAATTCAAATTTTTTTTATTTGAATTTTATTCGAAATTCACTACGACCCTTAGTAAATGTGCCCCTTAATATGCATTTTATTTTACACATCCTTACTGAATGAGAACTGCATATTTTTGTACTTTATAAAAAATATTATTACAAGAACAGTTGGATCAGAGGTGTTATTAACTACAGCTGAACCACTATAAGCTTCACACCCTTTCTGCTGAATCCTAACATCTTTCACTATTAACTGCTAGAAACACTTCTCATGCTTTAATAGAACTTGAGAAAAAACGATATTTAACTCTCCTCTCACTCTCCACTGATAGCTTCATGTCCCCTAAACTAGGAGAGAATGTTCCAGACAAGTGGCAAAGCAGTACTGCACTGGAAAAATCTAATTTTGGTCTGCCCTGTTTATGACATGGACCCTATATTTATGTGATAAAACTACTCATGGCACCATAGATAATTTTTTACATGGGCTACAGCCCAAACAAGCTGCTTTTGTACCTCCCATTATGTTTTTGATGTCCCCCAATTTGGCATCAACCTGTCAACTACACTTTAACAAAAAATAATAAAGCTTCTTACTTGGCCTTCAAGGTGGTACTCACTTGTTCCTTGAGCTAGACGATTGGCTACCAGACGGCACAACATGAGCAGGCAATTCATTAACCTGTGAGGATCAGCTAGGACAACAATATAACATCTTAAGCTGAAAGAGACTCTCAGAGTCATTTAATAAACACTGTTATACAAATTTACCCATGGGCAAGAACCCATGACAACCAATCAAATTGTGGCATTTTGTTCTACTTGCTGCTGGCTATAAAAAGCCAACCGCTGATTGGCTGCTATGGGTTACTGCCCATGTGCAAATTTGCCCAGTGTTGTTAAAAGGGCCCTCTCAGTACCAAACCAACTGCTTCATGGAATCTCATTCTTCTATGTAACAAATGTGTACTGTGTGAAACATCCCAGCAATGTAGCTTACAATCGTCAGGTTAGTATGACAGTGTGACCTGTCGCAAATGTGACAGATTGCAAATTGCAAATGTGACCAATTTGGGTTTAGTTATGGCTCAACTATAAGGCCATCTCCTTTATTCTTCAAGCCATTCATTCATTTCAATTTATCTTATAATGCATATTTTTTACTCGATATATTTGATTTCTCGATGAAATCGTACTATCGAATACCGATCCTTCGATTTCACAAAAAAATCGTACTTTTTCATGGTCGAATTATCGAATATCCGATCATTCGATCTATTTGAATTTTCGGTATTCGATGATCGAAGTGGGCAAATTTGCATATTCAATCATCCAATGAAATCGTACGATCGGAATTCCATCGATTTTGATCGAACTTCGATCTATTCACATGAATTTAGTAAATCTGCCCCTAAGACTCCAAACAAATTGTTTCAATACTTATCTGCTAATGAGAATCAGCTTTTGAGGATTCAGAAGCACAGTCCCTGAAGCTACCCCTAAATACTTTATAATACACTTTGACCCATGACTTCTTCTCCCTTGTTGCTTATGAGAGAAAGCAGTTTAATAAAGCAAAAGCACCACTACATCCTTCATTTTAGGATCACACACTGTTATGTAAAAAAAAAAAAAAAGATAAGGGCATACCATCCTTTAATTCAATGCAAAAGATAGAACATACACCAATCAAATAGATAGAAATGGGAGGTAATATTGCCTTCATTGCTAGCAAACTCAGTATAAATGCGTTTTTTGTCCAGTTTGACAGCCAAGCTGATCTCCAAAGCAGAATTATATGATTTTTTGCACTATGGGCCAACCATAAGATCACATGGGGAGATGTATCAGATGTTAATGGTCCATGTGTGGCCAGCACAAACAGACTAAAAAAGGCATTAAAAGTCATCAATAATACTAATTAATTTAAGAATACTAACACCCCCCCCCCCCCCCATACATAATAACATCAGCTTTTGTCAGCCTATCACAAAAGCATTAACAGGAAAGATTGACTATCTACGGTCCCCCAAGCTAGAGAGCTACAGGTTATAGATCCCAGTTTCAGCTTAAAAATAAAATTCTTAAGGAACATATGAATACAAGATTAGAATATGTGCTCTTGTGTGTAATAAATCAATATACTGCAGAAGCCTAGAAGGCCATGCCATGGCTTGCTTGGCTTGCAAGGTAGTAACGATTGTTCATATGGAAAAATATTTTAAAACATGACCAAAAGCAAGAAGAATGTACACAGCTGGATTACCAGAGAACACGTAGTCCGGAAATTGTTGCTTTTGCATCTGTTTGTTAAACAGCTAAATAAAATGTGTGTTTCTTTCTCCAACTATTTGCTCTCTAGGAATGGAGAGAGAAAGAGAGAGAGAAAGAGAGAGGAAAGAAAAATTGTCAGGAATCAACTCTATTTTCAAAGTACAGCAAGCTCAGAAAATAAAAGGGCAAGTGAAGATTAAAGCACACACAACTTTAAGTACATAGCATAGTTCTAATGCATTTGATCTGCATCTGCTGTGTAAACAATATATCAGAAATGAATACAAGTTTCCACTTTGAATATGGCTCAGATTCAAGGAAATTTACACAATTCTCCTCAAAATATGCATAAAAAACAAAATTGTATTGTATTTTCTGCTCATTTGAGTGGTGTGAAAGTTATTCATAGGAGGTAAAGCCACATCCAGCACACTGTCCTGAATGTATTACATACCACACGAAAATTAACACCTTATCATGCCAGAATTTGCACATATAGGGAATAATGTACTCCCTAATTTACATAAAGGATAAATCATCAAGGAGTTGTATATAATCATTTTATTTATTACTTCTTATGTTGAATAGAAGGCAACCCTAAATAAACATATTCATATAATCACCAATTTAATGATTTATAGAAGCATGAACTAGGGACTTGACGTGTATAAGTGGTGTATCCTGAGCTTTTATAAGCTCCAGAATGTGGTATCATATGGCATATAGCAAATAACACAGGTCTATGGTACCCGCATATACCTAGGGAACTGCTTCTTATTTCAGTATATAAAAAGAGAATGGCTGTATTCCAAATAAGATGGAGGATGCAGTATAGGGGGTGAGTCTTTTTACCTCCATGGATGTGCCAAAGATATAAAGCCTCATTTATACAAAAAAGTGTGGTTGTGCTAAAATGGACATAAATGTGGCACATACTGATGCTATTTGTTAGACACAAATGTTTCCTTCACTTCTGTATGGTTGTGCTAAGTTCAGTTGCTTTGGTCCTGTCTTCTCTTCTCACAAACTGTGCTAAAATGTGTCTTTTGATACTGGTAAACAATGGAACTACCTCCACTCTTCCAGAGATTCCATATTGGGTTGCATTAATAGAAGCAAATTGGACATGCCATTTTAAGGCAGTGCACCAGTAATGATGCAAGCCCTACTCCATACTGACGATTTTATGTTATGGACCCCACAGCTGTACCACAATTTGGGAAAAGCACTGCAAATTAAGCCAAATGGTGTTTTAAATCAGGAATCTCCAATCTGTGGCCCACTGCCAGTGGCTGTTTTAGAACTTCTACAATGAAGAATGTTCGGAGCTGGATTTTGTCAAGTACTTGAGGGCCACAGGCTGAATGAACACTTTTTTTTCTGCACAGTGCACTGACATGCCTAGACAAAAGCCTACAGATACATCCATTTGTGATTTTATTTAACTTATATTTGAAGAAATAATCTCAGCAGTTGCATATTTCATGTGAATACAAAGAAGTAGAAATTCAATTGAGACTTCTAAAGTTGGATCCAGATGAGAAGCATTCATGCTAGAGCCAAATTTCCCAAATAAAGGAAAGCACCAGTCCTTTACATTATTTTCCATAAAGGGAGTATTATATATGCTTTTGCTATGCTAACCATATCAGTACACTAGTC
>CM044439.1:119760594-119811928 GCA_024363595.1 Xenopus borealis
AGGTTCCTTCCAATCCCCGTCAAGCCCTGCTTCCCTATTCGGGTCATTGGGACCCATGAAAAGAGTATTTGAAAACCTCATATAGGAGGAGGCTTAAATAAACAATAAGGCAACATGGCTACAGTAATATTTTTTAGCTGTCTTGCCAAGTGTGAATCCCTTCGTCTGTTATTTAGGTTTAACTCAAAGCGGCAACACCTTCACACTGACATCAACTGACTAGATACAGTAGGAACACCCTACTCCTTCTGTAGATCTAACAAAGACAGAGACTAGGCCTGGCCATACACATACATACAGTATATATTCTCATTAGATAAAGAGCTTTGTGCAACTTTGATAATGCTGTACCCAAGGTAAATTCTGAACAGATATCCTCATACCAAAGATATCAGTTATTGGTAGGTGGGTAGAACATTTTGGTCAGTTTGGCTTAAACAAATGATCTCATAACTATTTATGTACAGTCAATCTAGTGATAATAAAAGCACAATGGCAAAGTATGATATAGCTAGGGTTGCCACCTATCCCACCTACCCGGACAGCCCGGTATTTTGAAGGACTGCCCGGGTCAGTACTTCCTGCCCGGTTTTCCAAATAAGGAAAACCGGGTGGGATTAGCTTGATTGATGCAGCGAACGGCCAATCGGCGATCGGCTCCGCCCCATGATGACACAGGCCCGCCCACCGACATCACGGGCCCGCCCCCATGTCCGGGTTCAGCCACAGGAAAAAGTGGCAACCCTAGATATAGCTAACTGAAAATAGCTGGTTACAACAGTTCATCTATATGAATATATGTGTATGGCCACTAAAGCAATGCACAGTACAATGTCAATGCTCCATACTATCTGCACAGTAATAGATACCAAAAGCATGAGCTGTGGGCAGACTAATGGGCAATATGTGTTTACTACATTTATGGATGCATGGATTCCCTTTGATTGTACCCTAGTTATAAAGCACAGTGTATATGGATGGGGCTTTATACATAGAAATATAAATGCAGACACACCCATGTGAACATCAAAAATTAAATTGGTGCCATAAAGTCCGAAAGCACGTAGAATGTTTGAGATCTGAATCGTACACTTATGCCTACTTTTCCCTGAATGATAGAAGGATTATTATACTCCTCTAAGAGTGTAACACATGAGCGCTGATTAGTAATGTTTTCTTTTTCTCCTCCATATAAATAAAAAAAATGTACCCTGGGGTAGCCGGGACAAAGAAAACAAACATTTGGTTTAGTTGGAAAGTGCTGCAATTTGCTTCAGATGTTTGGATTCATAGCAATAGTACAGTAGTTGGCTTCAAAATGCTTCAGTTGTGAATATTCTCATACAAGTTATGGGACATTGTTATTCAAATGTATTTGCTATGCACTCAACTAACATTACCACTGATCAGATGAAAAAAAACAAAGAGCTAGCAATCACTGTGAGATGCTGTAGGAATATCCAATATTTTCCAATGCTTTAGAAAAAGGGGGCTGATAGGATTCCACTAAATACTGTTGTTCTTGTCCTACATATGTACTAATGATATTGTACTTCCCAACACTTGAAAAGCAGAAAGAGGGAGAAAAAAAGTGCAACTACATTTTTTGATCAGCCCATTTCACAACCACACCCCCTAAATATCATATCTGTTTTACAAAATTTGGCAGATTATGAAGAGTTTGAATACATTTCTGGAAGTTTTAGGATAATGTTTTATTACAGTTTTGCTAACTAAGGTGAATTGCCCTAAGCTGAAAATCCCAGTTCTCCCAAGAGACCTGCTTATCTTAAATAGTTACAAATGTATCTTAGTGCAGGCACTGAGGGGTCTGGGATCAAATAGCCTCATATTTAATTAAGTTTTAGAAACTTTGTATTTTTTTCTGCCTTTCAGCGACAATCAGGGACTGCAGACTGAGCTGTCAAAATCGGGCCTACCCCGAGAAAAATTGGACAGTTGTGATGATGTACAGTGCTTTAGGTAAAAAATACATGATGCTGAATATATTTTAAATTCATATTCATACTAGGGATGCACCGAATCCACTATTTTGGATTCGGCCGAACTCCTGAATCCTTCCCGAACGATTCGGTCGAATACTGAATCGAACCCTAACCCTAATTTGCGTATGCTAATTATGGGTGCGAAAGAGAAAACATTTTTTACTTCCTTGTTTTGTGCCAAAAAGTCACGTGATTTCCCTCCTTGGCCCTAATTTGCATATGCAAATTAGGATTCGGATTCGTTTCGGCCAGGCAGAAGGATTCGGCCGAATCTGAATCCTGCTGAAAAAGGCTGAATCCTGGATTTGGTGCATCCCTAATTCATACCAAGGGATGTAAAAATTGGAAAAAAGACACAGAAGCTTTTGCAGTGGTGATACAGAGATCCCAGAAATGGTAGATTTTTAGTTATATCTGCATAACATATCCTTTTTATCAATGATTTGGGATTTAGTGCACTAACTGTCCATAGCAATTCAAGGCGATGGCAGATAATGCTGGGATATGTATGTCTACAAAATACACACATGCAACCTTCCCTGAAGTGAGGAATTCCTGGGCCTTAGGAGGATAATATTTACAGGAAGGTGGGAGAAGCACCATGCACAAGGGTGCCAGTAAAAAAAAACATGGCATGATTAAGAAATATGGGTCAGATAATGAGTATTAAAGAGATAACAGGTATACATTACATACAAGGGGTAACTGCATTAGGTTGTTACAGGCTTAAGGAAAATAGATTGCTTAAGTTTTTCAATTCCTTTCATAAATGCTTATAATCAGGAAGAAGGAGCCCCTACAAGTGCAGGATGGCTCAGGCCCCAACTGATGACAATCACAAAAAGTATAATAGGGGGGTTTAACCAGTGGCATTTTAGCCTTAGTTTATTTCAAAATTGCAGCACACCCAAGAGCCCTCAGAAGGATGATGTTCAGCAATAACCCATTGGCTCCAGGTTATAAATGAAGAATTACAAAACACAATTTTACTTTTTATCAAAGGCTTTTCTGTCCAAGGGACCCCTCTACAACTAAGAGCAATGGAAGGTGTTCTGTCCCGAAACAGGCCATGCTCATAACAAAGCACAAATCATGCAAATTTGGAAGGGCAGAAACCTTCATTTAACACCTTCCCTGTATACACAATCTACTCAGAAGCATATTTATCTTTCCATTACAAGTTAGAGCCTGCTTTCCTTGTCACTAGCACAGCACACAGTCAGGAACTCTGGCCAATGATATGAGTTCTAATGGCATAATACAGAGCATCTGCTATATATATTTATATACAGAATATGTACATTACTCACAAGCACTGCTTACACCCTTGCACCACAGATGTACTGTATGTTGGTACACAGGTTACAGATGTCATCACTCATGATCAGTGCTTAGTGATGCAACCCTGTTGTTAAATATGAAAGCATTTGATGCCACCTTAGAGTTATGTTAAATGTATAAAAGCATTTGCCTTATGGCCTCATGCCTTTATATCTTCATAGAACTCAATGATTACTTTTAATCTGTTATGTTTAGGCTCCCTCTACCTTTTTACAGTTCTGGTTCTTTAAGAGTTATCTTAGAAACCAACACACGTGGCTAACAATATGATTACATTCAACCCATACTATTTTTATTATCATTCTTTATATATATATATATATATATATATATATATATATATATATATATATACTATACAGGTATAGGACCTGTTATCCAGAATGCCCAGGACCTCTGCTTTTCAGGATAATGGATTTTTCATTAATTTGGCTACTGGTCTACTTGAAAATCATGTAAACACTAAATAATCCCAATAGGCTGGTTTTGCTTCCAATAAGGATTACTTATATCTTAGTTTGGCTCAAGTACATGAGAATCTGCTCATCCATTGCTTGATGTGCCTACACCCAGATACATTTCATGGTTTCATGGACCCAGTTGCAGAGAATATGGCCTGTGCTTGGCCCGATATAATGATTCTGGGTGCAGGCACATCAAGCATCTGAGAAATGGATTCTCAACCTGTGTTTCTCATGTCTGGCTTTAGTTTTTCATACACAGTATAAAATTACTGTTACATCATCCTTTCAAGTTTCCTGCAACAAAATCAGAACAAAACTGGTTCAACCAAAGCTCTAATAGCAACTCCATAAAAACTCCGGTTTGACTATAGTCAAGCTTTGGAGACCTTTACACATAAACTTGTAACAAAATTCAATTTCCTGTTGGATCAAGATGTCATTCAAATTGAGTAGCCTTTTAACACCTTATATTAATGATGAGTTTTTTTTTTTAAAAGCAGTTTCTCTATCTGTACTTTTTGTAAAGTCAGAACATGCTGTAGTGCAGAAAGAAGCGGATTCCAAAGCACCACGCAGTTCATGCCTAAGGCAGAGAGCAGCATTAACTGAAGGGAAACGTGATTAAGGAATGTGCAGAATACCTTTTGCGGCATGCGTGACAGACTCTATGCAGCCAGTGGTTTTTATTCAGGGAAAGCTCAATCCACTGTCTCAAGAACTATAGCAGTTTGCACATATTTGGAATAGCTGGAGAAGCATGCTTCCAAGCTTCTTTTAAGGTCTATACTTAGACAGGTACTAATACCTAAATGTTTTTACAGGTTTATTTTATTCATCCACTACAACCTAATCAAACGTGGGCCCATACTGTTGGCACTGTTGCTACAGTAAGAATTTGGTTTGTTTTGCACATATTATTCCACATCGCACTTGTGATTGCTGTTATATACAGCTCTCCTGCAACTGATAACAAATAACATATTTATTGTCCCTTGCACACAGACATTTTAATGAGCATGCTGATTACTTGTTTTTATTGTGCATTGTGCAAATGCATAAAATGCTCACCTTAATGAGATCAATTATTCCATGTGTTAATGTGCATGTCTAAAGGAATGCTTTCATTATGAAGGCAGGGGCACACGGGCAGATTTGGGGAGATTTAATAGGTGACTAATCCCCTATTCTTCTGGGCAACAAACTGATTCCCACCTCCTTCCACTTGCTAAAATGAAAAATCCCCTGCGTCAATGCACTTGCCGTGCTTCAATTTCCCGAAGTCGCCCAAAGTTTCCTTGTGAGGCAACTTTGGGCGATGTTAGAAATCAAAGTGCAGTGAGTGCCATTGCGCTGGTCTTTTCTCATTATAACAGGCAGAAGGCAGGGGGAAGGCAGTTTCAGGGAGATTGTCGCCCAGAAGAAGAGGCGATAAGTCACCAGACGACTAAATCTCCCTGAATCTGCTCGTTTGAGTTACCCTAAGGGCAGGGGCACACAGACAGATTTGCCTGGCAACTAATTGCCTCTTCTTCTGGGTGACAACCTCCCCAAACTGCCTTCCCCCTGCTATAATGAAAAATCACCTGCATCAGTGCACTCGCGGCGCTTTGATTTCCGAAGTTGCCTCACGAGGAAACTTTGGGCGACTTCGGAAATTGAAGCACTGCGAGCGCATTGATGCAAGTGATTTTTAATTTTAGCACGTGGAAGTTTGCGGAGAATGTCGCCCGGAATAAGAATCAATTAGTCACCAGGCGATTAAATCTCCCCGAATCTGCCTGTGTGCCCATGCCCTAATGGTAGAGGAAGACAAGCAGATTTGGGGAGATTTAGTCGCCAGGCGACTAATCGCCTCTTCCGCCTGGCGGCAATCTCCCTGAACTGCCTTTTTCCTGGCTTCCGTGTGCTTCAATGAGGAATCGCCTGCGCTAATTCACTTGTGGCACTTCAGTTTACGAAGTTGCCTCACAAAGTTGCTGCTTCAACTTTTCAATTGGCTTTAATTTTTTGTTTTTTATAGTTTTTGAATTATTTGCTTCTTCTTCCGACTCTTTCCAGTTGCAAGTGGGGGGCTCACTGAGCGTATATATAAAAACAAATGGTCTGCAAGGCTACAAATTTATTGTTACTCCTACTTCTTCTTATTCATCTTTCTATTCAAGCCCTCTGCTATTCATATTCCAGTCTCTTATTCAAATCAATGCCTGGTTGCTAGGGTAATTTGAACCCTAGAAACCAGATTGCTGATATTGCAAACTAGAGAGCTGCTGAATAAAAAGCTAAATGACTTAAAAGACACAAATAATAAAAACTTGTCCCAGTATACCACCCACTAGAACAGTGATCCCCAACCAGTAGCTCGCGAGAAACATGTTGCTCTCCAACCCCTTGGATGTTGCTCCCAGTGGCCTCAAAGCAGGTGATTATTTTTGAATTTCTGGCTTAGAGGCAAGTTTTGGTTGCATAAAAAACAGATGTCCTGCCAAACATTCTCTCCTGTAGGCTGCCAGTCCATATAGGGGTTACCAAAAAAACAATCAGAGCTCTTATTTGACATCCACATGGACTTTTTCATGCTTGTGTTGCTCTCCAACTCTTTTTTAAATTTAAATGGTTGGGGACCCCTGCTCTAGATCATACTAGAAGTTAATTTAAATGTGAACAACCCGCTTTTTAAAAAAGTTTCAGCATAGTATATAAAACATTTTCATGCTGTGGTGTTAGTGGCCCTTTAGCCCTATTATATACAAATTCATGGCAAAACCAATGAAGACAGATACATATTTTTTGATGAGCAATTATCCACAAGCACACTGAGTGTTACTCAACATGTTTTTTTTTTCTTAGATGTAAGGAAAACTCATAATCCCCAGCAGCTCGGAATTCTATTATCACAATAAAATGTTGCCTGACCCTGTAATTTACAGAAGCACAACATCTGGAAGTGCACATATCATACCAACGAGCCGCTGCCCAAACAGGAGTCTGCAGAAATATTTAAGCTCCCAGTGAAACCTTTAAGAAACCGGTAAAGGAAAGATTTACTAGAATGTGTAACAGTTTATACCACTAGAGTTTCAGTCTTTCCCCCCTTGTGTTGCTTTAGTGAAGAGAAGCATGTAATTAACATACACTAATGTTGCAGCTCTCATGTGACTTTGCTCCGTTGCACTTGACTAATTTCACATGAGGAAACAGTGGACTAGCGGTGCCCACAGAGGAGCAAAGGTTATGTTTAGACCAGCCTCTCAAGGATCCTTGAATTAAGCTGTCTCTGTTAACCTTTTGCTAGGTACAAAGACCAACCCAATTGAACAATGGCTTGGTTAAAAGGTGATTTTAAAACAGTGGTTCTAAACGATCTCGATTCAAGGTTGCATTAACCTCTTCCTATACAAAGATACTCACTTGCATTCCCTGGCCTTCCGGTAGTATAACGCTAGGTGCCCAGTCCTTCAGAGATACGGCGATCCCCAATGTGTATCAATACTTCAATACAAAGCGCTGGCACTCAGTAGCAATTCAAAAGGGATGATCTCCTATGTGTTTATTATGTCATGAAAAAACACAACGTTGTGTTTTTTCATGACATAATAAACAGATAGGGGATCATCCCTTTTGAATTGCTACTGAGTGCCAGCGCTTTGTATTGGAGGATTAACCTCTTCCTCCCATGTTTAGATCCAACACACCCATTTTTTTGTTTTGCTAAAAAGATTGTTAATACAGATCAAAGGGGCATGTTTAACAATCCCACCAGCAAATATTATGGATTTAAGTGTGTGTGTGTGTGTGTAGATTACATAGGAAAATACATCGCCTAGTAAAATTAAAAGCACTGTTACAAGTCCCCTCAAGAGTCTGTTACCTTTAGGGCCCTTAGGGCTAGTCCACATGGGAAGATTCAGGGAGATTTGTCGCCTGTCGACTAATTGCCGCTTCTTTGGGGCGACTAATCTCCCTGAATTGCTTACCCATGTCTCGCGTCCTCTAAAATGTAAAGTCGCCTACACATATTCACACGAGGTGCTGCGTTTTCCTAAGTCGCTCGAAATTGCCACACGAATCTTTCAGTGTGGACTAGCCCTTACACATGGACGTCTGTACCTGCGCTCCCTCCTCGATTTTGTTCCGTTCAGCCACAGGCCTAGACGCACTCAATTCTTTTGAAGGAGGCTGTACCCACACAGACGCATGTAAGCAACGAACACAGGTTATGACACCACATGCTGCGTCCCAACCTGTGTTCAGTGCTTACACGTGGATCCTCACTGTTCTGATGAATGCGATTTAAAGTATTAAAATTTGTAAGTACCCACCTTTTAAGCATAAATGTGGTGAATATAAGGAGTAACCTCACACCCTCTAGTAAGTATTGGGAAGGTGTGAAACTACAACAACCAAAACCCACTACAGACCTTAATACTACAGTAACCAGTAAATGCTTCCTGCTGATTGGTTGCCCCTGGTCAAACTTTATGCATTTTATTACATAACCCCAGGGAGCTGTGGGGATCGGGCCTGGGCCACCCGTTTTTTTCCCATACCCTGCCCAGTGGCCCAGTCCAACCCAGTAATCATTAAAGCTGGTCATACATTAAGGGGTAGATTTATGAAAGGTCATATAGTCAATTTAAATTTCGAATTTTTGAGTTTACACATTTGAATTTTAATCCCCTGTTGGAATGTAAATTTGATTGTGAGATTTATCACACCTTGACCTTGGAAACAGTCCTAATTCGAGTATTCGCCCCCTAAAACCAGCCACGTTCATGTACAAGTTAATGGCAGAGGTCTGTTGAGCCATTTGGAGATGTTAATAGACTTCCTGACATTCAAGTTTTTTTTAATTTCCGGTCGGAACCATTCGATCAAATAATAGCCGTTCGTTTTTTTTCTTAAATAACCTCCCAGTTAAATTGTGAGTATATTTGAATTTCAAAAAATTCACATGAAATTGAAATTTGACCTCTAAAAGATCTGCTTTTTTGGCAAGGTTCGCCTTGAGGTGGTCAGTATTGGGCTGATCTGATTCTTGGGCCCTAGAGCTCAACGATGAATATACAGATGGTCAGACTTAGGACTACATCAATGAGCCAGTGCAGACTGGATTATTAAACCTGTCCAATCCATATCTAGCCAAATTTGGAGGAAGTACATCAGAGGACCAATAAGTTGTCAACTCTTGGTGGCAGTTTTTATTGGCTCGTGTATGGACACTGTGTTGCATTATTGTGTTCACTTGTGTGTAATAAATCAGTGCAGGCTAAAGGGGAGCTTTGTTGTTGCTAAAAAAGCATGTATGGATGCAAGTACTTTTCTAAATAATATCAATTTTGCATCTATTCCAACGCTCTGCATATGAGTTCTTCAATGAGCCCTATTAAGTTTAAAACATTAAAATAAAATTATATGTATCACTGTTCCATTGTAAGACATGTAATAGATGGGCATCACTTAGAATTCACTTGCATGTTCAATAGATTTTTTCCATTTATTCTGAAAAGTGTCATTTGGAAGCATTTGGAGGCACACTATGCTTCTGATGTGCATTAACATTGCTTCTCAATAAAATACATTGCAGAAGGGTGTAAATGGAAACACATGTAAGAACAGTGTTAAATACTGTACTTCTATCAGCTGGCATTTTGGAGCTGATAATGGGTAGATTCCGTATAACCCACATCAACCAATTAGTGGGTGGTGTTTGTTGTTGCTGTGGGATACAAGACCCTGCATCTGCATTAATTCTGTAAAAGCAGTGAAAGCTAAGACTCCATTAAAGATTAACTTTTTGTGTGTTTTTTTCAATCTTCCAGTGCCACATGCAGGTCCGGACTGACATTCAAAATGGGCCCTGGCAATTCAATGACCTCCACAGGCCCAGTAAGGGCTAGGCCACACGGGAAGATTTCAGGGAGATTAGTCACCTGGCGACTAATCGCTGCATCTTTGAGGCGACTAATCTCCCTGAATGGCTTGCCACCCGCAAGCGCTAAAGTCGCCTACGCCTATTCACACGCAGCGACGCGTTTTTCAAAGTAGCTCGAAATTGCCTCGTTTCGAGCGACTTTGAAAAACGTATCAGCGCGTGTGAATAGGCACAGGCGACTTAGCGCTGGCGGGTGGCATGCCATTCAGGGAGATTAGACGTGGCGATTAGTCGCCTCCCTGAAATCTTCCCATGTGGCCCAAGCCTAAAGAGTGACTGTCTATACATTGGCAGTCTAGGTCTGGCTCCATGTTTTGTGTCATCACATGATAAGAGAATAAGCAGTGAATGCTTCAGCTAGGATAGGAGTTAAAGACTATAGACATGTCTGGCTTTCTGATCTGTGTATTTAGAACATCTGGCCTTGGCCACAGCCACCCATAGCAACAAATACAACTGCCTCTCTGCAAATAACATGTTCAGGAGCCAGGGAATATAACCGTTTCTGTAGAAGATTAGGATATAGGCATGCAACCAATTGCTCTTCATCTGTTTGTTCCCCTACTTCTCCCTTACTTATATAAAAAGTTAGAAATTAAATAACTGCAATTTTTTTATATAGAGGTCCTGAGGTTGATATTTATTACAAGAAGCAAAAAATTTGTTACTATAAAGAGCAAATATGGAAAGTATTTATAAATAATGTTAAGCTTCTGTTTAAGTTCATTTTATTAGCCAAGAATATATTTTAAAATTTCTATTTGCAGCATGTTTCCATTCCTTCCTCCCATATGTTTCGCTTTGTCTATAACAGTTCTCCAGCCCTGATTTCCAGATGCCATTTGCTCAGTGGCATAACTATATATATATATAACTGTATATATATAACTGTACTACACTCGTAGCTGTGATTGTAATGTGGAGGGCACCTGTCACATAGATAAGGGATAGGCTTAATTCACAGAAATCCTCCATGAGCTGCATTTACTGAGGGAATAGGTTTTTTGTACCCCCATATTCCATGTTAACGGATTTGTCAGAAAATGTAAGCAAGCAATATGCCAAAGCAAGTGTAAAATGTGCTTCCTTTTGTGAATCATGCTCCTACTGCATCCATGTTAATATGGGCATCACGTTATCTTGTATGCCCCCATCTGAGCATTGCTCTGTCAGTTTGTAATGATCTTATCTGAAAATGTTACCATAAATAAACATTACCTTTTCTTAACAAGATCAAAGGCATAGGCTTTTTGCATGTTGCAACGTATACCTTTTATTACTTCTACGAGCTACTTCTAAAATGTAAACATCTCAGAGTCTGTCTTTCATACTGCGGGAAGAAATACGTTCAGGGAGCAATGCTCTCCTATTGGGGGTAGTTTGCCTTTACGTTAACTTTTAGTATGTTATTGAATGACCAGTTCTAAGCAGCTTTTCAAATGGTCTTAATTTTTTCTTTTTTTAAATAGCTTTTTAATTATTTGCCTTCTTCTGACTCTTCCTAGCTTTCAGATGGGAGTCACTGACTCCAACCTAAAACAAATGTTCTGTAAATCTACAAATGTATTGTTATTGGTACTTTTTATTACTCATCTTTCTATTCAGGCCCTCTGCTATTCATATTCTAGACCGGTTTTCAATGCATTGTTGCTAGGGTAATCTACAGTGGCAACCAGATTGCTGAACTTGCAAACTGGAGAACTGCTGAAAAAAAAGCTTAATAACTAAAAAGCATAAATAATAAAAAATTAAAACCAATTGCAAATGGTCTCATAATATCACTCTTTACATCATACTAAAAATTAATTCAAAGGTGAGCAACCCCTTTCGGAAAGGACAAACAGTATCTATATATCTATTTTTTTTTTTTTTTAGAAAAGCCCAAACGGATGGTTGCTGAGGTGTGCACTGGCAGAATTCCTTACCTATAAGTCTCCCTTATACAGTAACTCTACAAGAATCAAAGGCAGCTAAGCAGCTGTTCAGACTTCATGCATTGAAATCAAGGCAGGACTATTGTCAAATGCATGCCGGCATAAAAGAGGTAAAGCGACTTTTCATTCAGAAAACAGATGGTAGACTGGAATTCCCAGCCATGCCTAATAATTTTTAATTGCCCTGTAAAGCATAAAATCTATAAACTTTAAAGTGCTGTCTCAGGAGTTACATCTGATCATTTCTTCCAGAAGTTCAGATATGAGCAACAAAGGAAAAATGGAAAGGCCTACAGGGATATCATTGATGCAGGGTACTGACATTCATTTCCCCAGCATTTGGCTCTCAGGGGATGCTAGGATTTGCCTTTAAACAAATACTGGAGGGCTTTCCCTTGGAAATCACTAATGGAGAATATAATGCAATTTCCTAGTCTAAAGCAGGCAGGATTTGGATTCTGAATACAGAGAATATAAAGCAAAAGTAAGCATTCACTGAAAGACAGCAGCATTCCACCACCACACTTTACTATAATGCAAACATTATCTAACCATCTGGATTGAGCTAAGGCGGCATGCCAACTTTCTGCACTTCCTTCTTCAAAAAATGAATGATACCGAAGTGCCACGTTGCTAATGAAAAGCCAGGAAGTCACATAAGATCTCTCAGGGAATATTGCAAAGAAACTTTAGGATTTTACAAAAAAGTATACCAGAATAAATCCATTTGCCCAGATGTTTTATCATAACAAAAGAGCAAAACGGACAGACAAAAAATCCAAATAATATTTGTGACATTTTACACTCTTTGTGCTTTGTTTATATGTCATTTACAATACGGTGATGACGAAATTTCTAATGAATGCTTTGATCCTTTCCATAAATGTACCACTTACGTACCAGTACAATTAGGTTAAGCATAAGGGCTCGTCCACACGGAGAGATTTCGGGGAGATCTGTCGCCTAGAGAGGCAATTTTGAACGACTTATAAAATCGCGTTGCCGCGTGTGAATAGGCGCAGGCAACTTTACGTGTAGCGGGTGCACACTGCTACCAAGCTATTCGGGGAGATTCATTGCGGCGATTAGTCGCCAGGCGACAGATCTCCCCGAAATCTCCCCGTGTGGCCTTACCCTAAGCCATCTCCAGCACTGAGGGCAAGGCTTTATCCTATGCAATGCCTAAGGCTGTGGTGAGACGAGTTGGCTCTCAGCCTGTGGAGAAGCACAGCTTGAGAATTCACTTCTTTGCTGCTGCATCTGAACCCGGAAACTTTACCTTTGCTCAGGTGCTGGTAGACGTAGCTTTTCAAAGCCAAAATTCATTGCATCTTTTTGCACCTTCATGTTTGTGGGTGAAGGTGCATCAAGTAGAAAGGAGGAATGGATTCATCTGGCCCTAGGCTAATGACAGCGCTTTCCATAAGGGGGACATGCTATCTGATTTCAACAATGTCTCTTACCAGTGAGTAGTTTTCTGAAATAAATTCCGGCCATCCTATAAATTTATCTTTTTTCTCTATTAATAACATTGAGATCAACCATCATTTTACTGGCCAGGTGGCAACCCTACCAATGAGAGGAGATCACAACTACAGTCAAGGCCCAGACAGGTAGTTCTTAGGCCAAGGGCACAAAGAGCCTCCTTTCAGACCAATTGAGATGGGGCACAGATAGGGTTATCACCTGGTTGGTATTTTACCGTCCTGGCCGGTAAAATATATGCTTAAAGGAGAAGGAATAGTATTTTACAATTGGCGTGCCAAAAGTTAGGCACCAAAGTGACTACTTTTTCTTACCTGACACCCCGGCTGGTGCTCCTATTAGCAGAAAACTGCACTGGCCCAGGGGTTTTCCTTGGAGCACCAGTTAGAGATCCTTTTCCTGGTTCTTTGGTTTTCAAATTTCCCAGGGCAGACACATGCTCAGTAGAGCAAAATGGCCGACTCTTTTGTTAAAGTTCTGTTTTACACACTACTTCACATGTGTGGTAACCAGACGGCCTGAAGAAGCAGGAAGATGATCTCTCCATGGTGCTTGAAGGAAAAAACCCAGGGCAGTGTAGTTTTCTGGCCCGGGGTGTTGGGTAAGTAAAAGTCACTTGGGGGTGCCTAACAGATGGGTGCCAAATGTAAAACACTATTCCTTCTCCTTTAATGCCAATGTTATGAATAGGAAAAAATAGGAAGGACGTTATTTTTTTCCATAAAAGGTGGCAACCCTAAGCACAGAGACGATACGCTTCTTTCAACCATCAACCATACGCAGGCTAAGAGCTGTGGAGACCACGCTCTGTTTGCCCTTGGCCTAATGCAAACCTTCTTGACAAAGAAAGAGAAGGGAAAACAGCATGCAAAAATGTCAGGTCTGAGGTGAATTGATATTTTTCAAGAAAAAAAGGAAAAACAAAGAAAACCCCTGGTGAGTTTATGAGGAAGGACAGAGTAGTTTGGAATGCATATCAGCTGATCCCCATATGTGTACCCTGTCCCAAAAGGGGACAAGCATCAGCTGCAACAGAAACATCTACATGACCTTAAGCATATTCTTTCAATAAGTGTTCATTATGTGAAAATAACTTACAAATGTGCTGCATATTGTTATGGAATGTGTTTACTGTATGGCACCTGGTCTTTAAATGCTCTGCAATTCAATCAGTGCTAGCCTTTGACAGTACCCAGACATGAAGCAGATTTGGAGACACGCAAGTGTTGCTGTTTTGTTTCTACACATGCAGCTACAGCGTTCCAGCCCTTATTTCATTTGTTTCCAGATCATTAAACATTGCATGTGCCAGTGATGCTCTTTTAAGTCCCACTAACATTAAACTGGAGGGAGGAACTTAATAATCATAGGGGGAAAAAATGAAACATATAGCAGGTATATAAATGGTACAGAATGACTGCCAAATAAAAGCACAATTTTGCAGGTTACATAAACATTTACAGGCCTAATTTAACTGTGTGTTTACTGCTCTTGAAAGAATCACAGGCCTGCTGCTTAAACTGACCTCACAATACATCTGCACTACTACCAGGTCGCATAGTTTGCTCCTACTAAGTCATTTCCTGCCTGCCATATTAAGCTGTTTTAAAGACTAGGGTGCTGCTGTAATTCTTTTGGGAAGTTATTAACTTTACAACGTGCTATCAGCTTGAATGGTAAACAGCACCATAAACACACTCACTATAAACCCAAGGGATTTAATGCAATGCCTGTTTCTAATTTGCATTTCACACACAATAACTTGCAAAAAATATGAATTCTATGCAGAGTTCAAATATTAAAACAATCTGCGTCATACTGCCAGCAGCCGAGTCCATAATATTTTCCAGTCCCACTTTTAAGGTTGAGGAGATTTCTGCATTGATTTCTGTGTGGTCCAAGAAATAAGATCATCAGATGTTTCAGCCATATTTTGGCCCACTGTTATCATTGAAATTTGCTTTATCTTTTGACTTGTGCCATATATGGACAGATATCCAGCAGTAGCTATGCTTATTATCAGCTGTATTAAATGATGTTGTTATTATTAGCATTTATGAGCATTATTAGCTTTGAACTGTAGGAGAAAACAATGCAAGTATTAAAAAAAACAAAAAAAATTAGATATGGAAGTCATAACATTGTAAAGATGGGGGCAACCTATATGGTTGCTGATAAGCCTTTGGACACTGTACAAGGGTCCATACACAATAGTCACCCTTCTATTGTTCCATCTGCTAAACCCATGGCTCCTAATTACTTAATTTTGGCCACCTGATAGAAATGTTCTTCCAGGACAGACAGGTATCTGAGGCCATACACATCCACATATTTGGGCAGTAGAGACGAAAGTTGTCCAGACAAATCTAGGCATATAGGCTTTAGTCCTAGAAAATCCACCACAAACACATACTTGCATGGTGGTTGGGGGTTCATAATTAATGATTTTAATAAAAGCATTAAATAGATCTGGTTCTGAAGGGAACTTTTGATGTTCCATTTATAGAACATCTGCATTTTCAAGCAGAAACCCTAATATTACCAATATGTGTATTAAATAGGTTTACTGCCAATTGGGGAGGCTGCAGACGCACACAAATGACATATTAACCCAGAGTTTATCGCTGCCTTAAGGCATAGTGATAATGTCTTGAAGGGAATATCTCTAATTCCTAACCAATGTTAATACCAATAAGGTTGAGGTAATTCTAAATAACTTTACATTACAATAAATTCTGGACCATTCTTCAAAAACCAGTTTCAACACAACTTTTGAAAACTTCAAAAATGTGATAATATCACGATAATAGCTAGAAGAATGCCTAAACTGCAATACCTATTAAATGGCCAGTCCAAGCCTGTAAGTAAAGCAACCTGGGGTTTTTCAGCTGTTCCTGAGTCACAGCTCCCAGCAAGCCCAAGAATATAAGGATCCAGAGGTGTGAGCCTTTCTGTATCCCAAACTTTTATGGACAGACATTAAGTAATTATGCTTTCAGACTAAATATATGGCCAACACAAATGTCAAATTTTGATTTTAATTTCTAATTGCAGCAAATAGTTCAAGAACTCAAGAATTAAACCAATGTTTCTCCATTGACTTGGGCACATACTTTTATAGTAATTCATAGTACCAACATATATAACTTACTAGGGAGGGCACAAAGACTTTTGCATTCAAACTAAACACATAATAGGCCCAAAGGTCCAACTCAGCCTCCAGTCTGCCTTCAAAATATACTAATACTTTTGTAGTGTCATTCAGAAATTTAAGTGAAAATTTAATTTAAAACAAATAGAACCAGGCTTCCTCATATCTTTGTTTAAGAGAACACCGACAGTAAGGGCAGAGACACACAAGCATTTAGTCGCCCAGCGACAAATCACCTTTTCTTCGGGGCGATTAATCTCCCTGAACTGCCTTCCCACTGGTTAGAATGTAAATCGCCAGTGGGAAGGCAGGGGAAGGCAGTTTGGGGAGATTATTCATCCTGAAGAAGAGGAGATTTGTTGCTGGGTGACTAATATCCGAATCTGCCCTTGTGTCTCTGCCCTTAAGGGCAAAATACCACATATCAGTAACTGCTAGACGTAGTAGTTAATTTTAACTTTCTCTGTCCTCTGTGGGTCAGTTTACAGAGAGAAATGTGACATAGAAGACTGCTGGGAACTGCAACTTTCCTGCAAAGCGGCTGTGTTTCACTGGAATGTTTCAAAAGTGAAACTTTTGTCAACAATGTTGTTGCTCTGCTCATCTGTAACCATCTCTGAAGCAGCTGTGGTTAGAATAAACATGCAATGAAACTGAATATTAAAATACTTGAAACACAAACTTAATTGCTAAAAATCATCAAAGGCAGTTTCACTGAGGCCAGCTTTGATGACAGATGAACCCCAGGAAAACACAGGTCTTATTATTCCTACTGCCATAGTCAACAATTTCTGAATATGAACCAATCAAAGGGATCAGCAATAGATATGACAATTCAAAAGTTCATGTATCATAGAAATGAGAGTGTAGCTGAGGCAGCACAGAATACAATGTTTACAAGTATATGTCTCTGCTGTTTCATGAACATTGCTTGCAACTCAAGCTTTTTGCTGTTACAGAAACATCTTAGTTCAAATACTAGGGACTGGGATACTATGGCAGTGGTGGCATATTACTTTGTATCCCCTCAGTCTCATTTGATGTGACTTTGTTCCAGTGCTCCATTACTGTACAAAAAATGACAAATATGCATTACCCCTGTGGGTGGGACATATTGGAACTTCTTGTGATCCTCTTATAAGGAGCAATCACTTACAGTGGTTTTAAATGCAACAGAAGAGAACATCAATTCTGACCTTTGGGTGAAGTTTTATAACTTATAAGTCCATTGCCCTCTAAGGGGATAACCAAATTACAAGTCCTACCTTTTGTTGGCTCAGTCATAATGATGCAAACAACTGTTTAAGAGAATGAAACACTTTGATCCCTCTTTCTACTGACCATGAATATATTGGTCTCTTAAGGTAAACACATTGTGATTCACTGATTCCTTGGTGACCCAAGGTCACCTAACCTAAAGCATGACAAATTTTGTTGTTTTACAAGGAAAATGCACATATGGCAGTATCTGTATTGCTTTGGCATTATTGGTAAGGCATACAGAATAAATGTATCACACTGTGCAAATCAACCAATAACATCTGATTTTTATGCAAACATCATCTCAGGAGAGATTGTAGTTTACTTGGTGTGTCAATTCTGGTACCAATATTGTGGTTACATGGGGACTATAGATCCACTGCAAGGAAATAAAATTGCAGATGTCAACATCTCAGGGATGTCCATTCTGAAGGCCTATAATTCATAGCATCCTTCAGCTCAGGGGCATAACTACAGAGGTTCTATGGTTAAAGGGGCCCAGGAGGTATAGGGGCCCCATGAGGTCCTAACTCATGTAACATTTCAATAAATATTGTTAGAACAGGTCAACCTCTAGACATGTTGAGGGCCTGAACACCGGGACTACTTTCCAGGGCCCCCCTCTGGACCCTCTAATGATCGTAGGCATATAGCCAAAAATAGCCACGCTACACGCATGGGCGAACGTGTGGCGGCGCTCATGCACGTGGAAAATTGTTTTTATTTCTAATAGGGTTGGAAGAGGGGGCCTGGCCCAGCAGAGTCCCATAAAGGCTGGGGCCCACCGGGTATTTTCCCAGGCGTCCTGCTGGGCCAGTATGACCCTGGGCCTGAAAAATTATTTGCTGTGGGACCCAATAACCTCAAGTTATGCCACTAGTTCCATTATACAGGAAGTTGAAGCTCAACAGCAGTTGGATGTCAGCAGATTGGGAATCTCTTTGCTGGAGTTGGTCACACAGGGACTGTTAATGAACAGGGTGCTAGTTTGGAGAACCAAAAATCTTGCACTTGGCCAAACAAAATTTTTTCAAAGTATGCAGGATTATCTGCCTCCACGTAGCCAATGAAATATAGCTAATTGCTTGAACTCATTTTTAGTTTGGAACAATCGCATTTGATAAAATGTTAATAGACTACAGCAGCTGAACACAAGGCTCACACAGGAATCAACTGTCAGCCAGCACAAATGGAACCAAATTAGGCAAGCATTGCTTTGTTTGGTGCTAAAATGAATAGGAATTTTGATGAATTACAATATGAACACTGTACTATAGTGACAAATAACTTTCTATCCAAACCTTGAAATATAACTTTTTAGATGAGATTAATAGCACTTTATAGCTCCTTCTGGAAAAGCTCTGACAATACACAGATGAGTTTTAATCACAAAAGTCATATGAGGACAACTGCAAAAAATGAAGCAAAAAATGAAGCAATAAATGTTAAAAAGAAAATTAATGACATAGAGAGTTCTTGGCTATAAAACAATCTCCAAGAGCCAAAATACAGTTTGAGAACTACTCTGATACTGGCTGGTACCTAGTCAGACTTTGCATGGGGTATAAAAATATACTCAGCCACAATAAAAATATGCCACAGCCAATAAAAGCCAGTCTACTTATCAATGGAAATATCTATTCCAAATTAGGAAAAGGATTGCAGACTCCCATTTTCACTACATTTTATGCTTAACCACTCTCCAGGCAATTTGATATTGAACTACTGATACTGCCCATACTGTTAAGGTTATGCCACATGTACAAGGAGCAGATTAAGTGCTGAAATGCATATTTATATGTTTCAGAGCCAAAACCAGCTCCTGTGCCTGCACCCAGGCCGATGCAGAGTCTCCGGGTGAAGATACATGAGAGGGCTGATGCCTACAGAGATGCTGATTCTTGGTCTGTAATTATCCCAGTACATGAATTAGACCCATTAGTCAAAACATAACATAACATAACATTAGTCAAAAACTTATATTCATTTGGTGTAGCCATCCAAAAATATCCTTCCCAAGGTTTGAGTTTAAAATAAGGGAACATTTAGGCCACACCTGTTTGTTCAAAGAACATCCCAGTTACAGCAAGACATGCACCTTATCTCTCCACTCCCTCCCACTTTCTGTTGAAGAAATTATTATCCCCATCAAAGCAGCTGCCTAATACAGCATGCACTTCTGTTGGGGAGTACCAGTCTTGTTTTTTTTTTTAAAGAATTGCCCCACCAGCACTAGGACGTGTGCAACAGGAGCTCCTTCCCTCGGTCATGTTGTACATAGCACATGCGCGTAATGCACTTCTGACGTCAATCGCATTCACATAATGAGCAAGTTGCAGCATTCACTCATTATGCGCATGTGTGTGCTGCAACATGGCTGCTTGTATAGTTGGCCAAGTTGAAAAAAAAAAAGCTACTGTTACCACCAACCGGGCTCTAATAGTCTGCACCTTTGATTGGGGGATAATATTTTTGCCCAAAAGGTGCCCTTTAAGTAAAACTTATGATTGCAATCAACTAGTGTCACCTAGTTTGAAAGCTAATTGTAATTCTTTGATTATTGTAGTTCCAGTATTAACACTTGTGGATATCAATAGCCTACTAGAGCCATACATATCCTGTAAATTATATCCTTAAAATGCACAAAAGCCGTGAATATCTTGTAAATTATATCTTTAAAAAAGGTGAGTTCTGATGTAATCAGTTATAAACATGACTCAGTAAAACTTGTGTATTATAATAATAAATAAAGTACCCCCAGTTGCAAAATATGAGAATATTAGAAGCTACCTTGGAGTTCGATGACCTGTATAAAAACACTCAGCCTTCAGCATCGTGTTTTTATTTGGTCATGAAACGCCTCGGTAACTTATAATATCCTTATCATTTACAAGAGGGGGTACTTTATTCACTATATAATTTACAGGATACACATTGCTCTTATGTATATATATATATATATATATATATATATATATATATATATATAATACACAAAAGCCGTAAATATCTTGTAAATGACATCCTTATAAACGGTGAGAACTGATGTCATCAGTTATAAACGGTGAGTTCTGATGTAATTTCTGTCACATGACTCACTGAAACTTGTGTATTATAATAAATAAAGTACCCCCAGTTGCAAAATATGAGGATATTAGAAGTTAACTCGGAGTTACAATAGGGGGTACTTTATTCACTATATATATTGCTTTTTTCCGTTTCAGTGAGTCGTGACAGAAATTACATCATTACTCACTGTTTATAACTGGTTACA
Source organism: Xenopus borealis (assembly GCA_024363595.1). Classification (NCBI taxonomy): domain Eukaryota; kingdom Metazoa; phylum Chordata; class Amphibia; order Anura; family Pipidae; genus Xenopus; species Xenopus borealis. The sequence goes on from CM044439.1 coordinate 119,781,442, forward strand.
TCAGGATATAATTTACAATGTTATTCAAGGCTTTTGTGTATTATATATTTATAAATAGTGCTTAGCCAACAGTTATATTCATGACAGCATTAGTAGCTGTCACCAGTAGCTGCCTAGAAACAGGATTCACTGTTTCCTATAGGGATATAAAGAAAAGACTTTGCCCATAAAAACAAAACAATTTGAACTGGAAATGTGGGCCTGAAATATTTACTGGAAAGGTCAATACAGTACAGTTGTTCTTGTAAATGGTCATTCAAGTTTGTGCATAGTCATGCGTTGCTGTATACTGTATATAGATAGAAAATGTGCAATGTGCATTTTGTCAAAAGCAGCCAGTCAGTTTGACCTTGTATTCTGACCTCAATGCTATCGACATCTCATATAATAATGATGGGGAAATGTTTGCAGAATCTAAAGGATTCAAGAAATCCCAGTGTTCCACTCATATGCACAAAGGTTTGGGCCCAGGTTAAAGCTCCATATTTGAACAAAGCATTTTAAATTCTGATTCTTATTATTCATAATGTACACATTCTGCTCAATTAGTCGCACAAGGGTAAAAGCTGCCCCTCAGTTGACTGTCACATCCACAGAGTAAAGGACAATAACGATGAGACTACACAGGGACTACACATATAGTAAGGGTTGAATTTCGAATTCATGTGAGTTTTTTAACTCATGTGAATTTGATTGTACGCGAAATTCGAATTCGAATATTTGACTAATTATTAATAAAATCGAATATGTAAAACACCAACGAATTTTACCAGCTCGAAAACTTGAATCAAATTTGAATTGAATTCGACATTAGAATTCTCCGAGAAAAACTCGAATGTCAGAAAGGCTACAGACATCACCAAATCTATCCATGGACCTCTCCGGTTGATTTATATAGTAATTTGGCGAGTTTTCGGTGGTGAATAGTATAATTCTAATTCTTTAAGGGCCAAAGTATGATAAATCTCGATAATCTCATTTAAATCTCATTTGAATTGAGTTTGGATTATTCCCTAGTCAAATTTGACGGTTTTGATCATAAAAAAAGAATGAATAAATCTGCACAGACCACTTGAATCAATCCAAACTAAAGTTGACAGGAAAGTTCCTTATCCTCCCAACACTGGCTATCCCTTTCCATGGACCTAATAAATAATCTAACACATTAAAAGAAAGTTGAACACCAAAAAAACAGAGCTATGAATGCCACAAGCAATAATTTTGCCCAAAAGCAATAAATCTGATCAGAATCAAGCAAATCTTCACCAGACTGACTCAAATTTCAGCTGGACTGCTAGCAGCATCCGCATATGTGTCCTCCATGCACAATACAAGGGCTCCTCTGCTATCCAGATGTTTGGTATCACAGTTGAACGGCTCAATCTGTGCAATTTGTTCCACGGTGTGTCGCCCAGCTGGCCAGAGATCCATTTATTTAGGTGCCACTGAACTACAAAGGCCACTACATTGTTTGAACACATAGCAAAAAGCTAGACAGAAGAAAATAAAACAATAAAATTATGTAATTATTCATCTCACAGGATCTTTAAATATGGTCATTTACTTTGTGTAACGGTTGTACTTTACTGCAAAAAAAAAGTAATCTTACATTAAAGGTGTTGTTGACCTTTAAATAAGCCTTTAGTATGATTTGGAGAGTGATTTGATTTTTTATAATTTGTGGTATTTTAGTTATTTAGCTTTTTTTTCACCAGCTCTACAGTTTGCAATTTCAGGAATCTGGTTGCTGGGATTCAAATTACCTATGGATGCACCGAATCCACTATTTTGGATACGGCCGAACCCCTGAATCCTTCGAGAAAGATTCGGCCGAATCCTGAACCGAATCCGAACCCTAATTTGTATATGCAAATTAGGGATGGGAAGGGGAAAACATTTTTTACTTTAGGAGAAGGTAATTCAAAAACTATATAAGATGAAAATACCAAACTCCAAAAGCCATCTCCATGCTTGTTTATTAATCACTTCCATCAAGCGACTAATAAACACGCAGGGGATCTCCCTGCTAAACCGCCTTTAGAGTTTGGTATTTTCTTCTTATACGATTATTGGGAGAGGTGCCGACCCCTCCAACCATACTCAAGCCTATCGCTATTGGGACAGAGGAAAATATGCAGTATAATTACACATAGAAACATATAAAAGGCGTAACATAGAAAACAGCCAATTGAAAATATGCTTAGAAATAGCCATTCTATAACATATTTAATGTTAACTAAAAGTTAAACCACCCCTTTAAGCCACCTTATCAAAAGCCTATGAGCTCAGGAACATACCCCTGGTTACAACAACAAGTATAAATGGGATAAATCTCACTGACCCAGGAAACATTTCCCTTTCCCTTAAGTAGTCACAAATAATATCCCCTCCCAGAAACTGGCATTGGTTACAAGATCCTCTTGTCTTCCTCTAAAGCTCAGAAGTTTTCCTTTATTATACTAGTTTTTTTTTTTTTTTCAACTTTAACAAACAGTATTTACACTATTAATAAGGATGTTTATAAACAAGGCCCTTGTATGCAAGTAGCACACAGTCAGTGTTTTGTGATGTTGCAATAGTAAAATTCAGCAGTTCCTTTTCAGTCCCTGGGCTGCACTCAGTAGGAAATACACACATTTTCATGGATCGTCTGCCTAGTGCAATAAAAAGTCAACTCTGTAATTTGAAAGAAATGTGGGGCTGTTTGTCAAGTAGATCAAAGCTGGCACATGAATGTCCCTTCCAAGTGGCATTCCTTCCTGTAGGTGGCATATCGTGGTTGCGTCCAGATCTTCTCCTATTTCCACTTCTTTAGAAAAACCTTTCCTTTTCTCACATACCTTCTGTCTCTAGGGGCTGGACTCACACAGCCTATAGAGCTCACCAGGGTCCAACTCAAAACCAACTCTGATTGCAGATTAACTAGCTATAGTTTCACTGCAACGCTATACTTCAATTAAAGAGAGTCATGAAATAAATACTACAAATCAGAAGGAGCAATTTCAGACACAAGAAGAGAAGTTTCTAGTGGAAGGAAAACGGTACTTGTGGGGGGTTCAGTGTTATATCAATTGCAAATTGTGATACTTGGAAGTAAATGAAATAGGGGTAATATTAGAAAACAATGATTTGCATAAAGCATATATATATTTTTATATATTAAACTAAGCTATCTAGCATCCCCTAGTAGTATGTGAATGTATTCTGGGACTTGTAGTTTTATGAGAGTTAGCAACTAGGCTTGTTGCTTGGGCTGTATGTGGGAACACAAGTAGAGAAAGATGGCATGAAGATCTGCTGCGGCTTTCTAATTTTGAAGACCTACAGCTCTGACCATGACCTGCAAATCAGAGGAGGAGTGCTAGGAGTTACCCCCACATTAAACTCGCATACAACTAGTCTACATAATAATATATATATGCACTCCAAACAGAGTAATATAATATGCATATGCCTAGGTGCTGTCTCAAGCTTTATATATATATATATATATATATATATATATATATATATATATATATATATATATATAAATGAACCGTTGGGGAACCAGCACTCACGTCCCGATGGTGCAAAAAATCGCCTGGGTGCAAAGACAAACTAAACTAAATGTAAGCTGAAATAGAGTCTCGCACTCACAGGACTTAAAAAATGAAAAAACACCTTATTGTGTCACAAAAAACACTGACGTTTCAGTCAGCAATCTGACCTTTCTCAAAAGTGAGAAAGGTCAGATTGCTGACCGAAACGTCAGTGTTTTTTGTGACACAATAAAGTGTTTTTTCATTTTTTAAGTCCTGTGAGTGCGAGACTCTATTCCAGCTTTTATAATATATTATTATTATTATTATTAGCTGGCTGCAGTGTTATTTCGCATCCAAGTCCTGTGAGTAAGTTTATGCCAGCCAAGCACTATCCACTCTTTAAAAAATAGGAAGTTTTTGAGTTGAACTCTGGAGCTGCATTAAATCCCTGCTTCTCTTGCTCAACACTCAGCCTGTGACTTCTCCCACTCAACTTGTAAACTCCCAGCATCAACAGAAAACAAAACCATATGCTCATAAACACCATCTCCCATCAGTTCACGCAGGCTTCAGCTGCAAGGGATGGTGGGAGTTGTAGTTTGGAAAGCTTAAACACCACTGACTTTGCTGCACACTGAAGAAAGATTAAAAAAAAGAGAGAGAACAAAAAGGGAATCCACACATGCAGAGAAGCCAAACAAAAGAAAATAAAAAAGCTGTAAGCATTTAAATCCCCTGCAAAGTACATTGTGCCTGGAAATCCCCCTGCAGTAATTGGGCTGAGTAAAGTGCGAGAAGAATGAAATGTCAGAGTTCTGCCTCAATTTCTCCAATGTGCCCCCTGGATCCAGACACTTGCAATGTCTTTACAGATAGCTGGAGGCTTCAGATTCTTTGGTGTTTTGTTCTGGGAGGGAGTTGTGGCTTCACCTGAGTGACATCTGGCAGAACCCTGTGCCAGACAGTATGTGCCTCATAAGAACCTTCCTTCATCTCAAGTCTCTCCCCACTGCTTGCCCCCAGGGCACACATTTCCAGCAAAACCCCCCTCCCTGCAAGGCAAACTTTTCTGTTTGTTTTCCCACACGGCTCCTTACAGGTTAAACTACTGACAGCCATGCACACAGAATGACATTCCTGCCCTGTTTAACCCTCACTGCTGGCTAGCTTGCTCCAGGATCATTAGCCACTTAGCCCTTTCTCTGATACAGGGGAGAGAGAAGGTTACAGCAATGCAATATGCCTCAGTACACAGCTTAGGATAACTAGCAAAGAACAAGGATCATTTGGTAGAGCTTAAGTCCAAAAAATGGGTGTCTATATTTGCAATTCCCCTACCTACATAAAAGCATTCACTTATGCACAATAATTAGCAAGGATTGTCTGCGTCCATCTGCTTCTAACTGTACTACTTAAAAGTCCCACAACAGCTGAAGGATGTCATGCTGTAGTTTAACAACAGCTGGAGCAAATTACGTTGCTTAATGATAGTTAAAAGGAAAGGGAATAGCTATAAGTAGGGGTACCATTGATTTATTTCCCTATACATGCTCAGTAAAGTTTATGGGTTTAAGTTATTCTGAAGCAAAAGCCTTGTAGAGATTTTAAGTATAGGAGCTGAGACACTACCATTTCAGTAGGCATAACATTACATTTCCCCCATTACACACCATTGAAATAGTGCCCCCTGTGGCCAAAAGAGTATAATAAATGGAACAAAATGCCTGCTTGGCTTTATTCTTAACAAAGTGTTTTTGAGACATGCATCCTTATTTTATTTAACTCAAAAAAGCTCCCCTTTGCAACATCTGTTTTTTTTTCCCCCAAAAATCCATATGTGGTCAGTATGATGTGCCTTTAAATCCCCAGCCTGGTGTCTGTACGCACAGCTCAGCTAGATTTGGCAGGCTGCTCACAATACGTGAACCTCACCCAAATGGAAAAGTGTCAGAAAACTGCAGCAAGGATCCCGGACTGAGGCTGACTAGAGCCTTCCTGGAATGCTAGGATATGATGGTGGGAGATTACTAACAAACAAGCTGATATTTTTTGGCCTCCAAAATACACTATTTTATCACATATCATGTAAAGGCAACTAAAGCCAACATCTTTTATTGGGGGGCAGGATGGAGACTATTTTATTTTAATTCACTGCAGAGGTACCCCTCACACCACTGGCAGGCTTAGACAGCATCTTTCCAGCTCTGACTTCAAAGAAACCAAAGTGGTCTCAGCTAAATGGACATCTCCTGCAACTGCATGCAATTTTGTAGCAAAACCATCCCAATCAATGTCTAAAGCAACACATGGATTTTACGGAAAATCAAAGGCAAAATGTGACTTCATCCAAATGAGCTCGGGGGGGGGGGGGGTATCGCTGCAGATCCAGACAAAAATTGCATTGTAGAAAAGTTGTAAACTCATTGTAAACAGTCTGTCAAACTGAAATACAAATTCATGGGGAGCATGGGGGAGACAAGTGGGACCCAAATAACTTGATGTGATACAGTCAGATGTCTGTAATGTGAATGAGGCCTTCATGTCAGGGATGGCTGATATCCTTAGTTGTCACTCCTCCACCAGCCCCCAGCAGCCCTACTCTGGCACTGAAACAGACAATGTCTGAACCATGTCTGAGAGGAGGCAGAAAAGTAAACCAAGTACCAGTACCACAGAACCCTGAAGCAGAGTACCAGTACTACAGATCCATGAAGCAGAGTACCAGAAGCACTAAGGCATCCCTTTTTACAGACTCTTGGGAGGAAAGAATGTGCCATAGAATGATCAGTGGTACACCCAATGACCACCCCCAACTAAAACTTTGTCTCCCCCTCCCCAACTTGCCCTTGTGGCCCCAGTCACAGAAGACAAGCGCTGTAAAGATTGTGCAACCTGCGCCTCCCTAGGACCCTCAGTATCTCCCCCCCTCCCCCCATGGTTGCTGCGGGCATGCTGGGACTTATAGTTCAATAAGGGATGGGAAATCGCAGGTTGCACATCCGTGCTGCTGTAATCCAGGCAAAGGCAATGCAGAACTATCGCAAGTGATCTAAAGGGTAGGTGACACAGCAGACAGATCGCTGCGCTGAGATGCAACAGAACTTTTTTTTCTATTGATCTCGAACAAGACATTTCTCTAAGTCCTTCTTAAGATCCAACAAAATCACAAGAGCAGCGGTAACCGCGCGCAGAAGGGCTCCCCGGTCCGTAGGTCTCGCTGCGCCAATTGTATTACCTTATATATCGCTGAAATGTGGGAGTTTGCACTGCGGATCGTTGGACGTGCGCAGCTACTCCAGTAAATCCCTGGCAGCATGAACCCTATGAAAGGCAATGGAAGGGGCCTCCCAATCCCAGGCACCAGCGCCCAGCCTCCGCCGCTGCCCACTCCTCCGCCGCACCATTGGCTCTGCGGTAGCTTAGCAACAGAAAGGCCGATCCCGCCCACCCTGGGATGCCTCCAGCCCCCCCTCCTACAGAAGATAGAGCTTGGATCGTCTGAATTGGGAGATCTCATGTCCTCCCTCTTTCAGTGCCTGGAGATCCTCACAATCCTCTGTTTGCAGAATGGTTACTGCTGGCAACTGGGAGAACAATATACTGCTTCTGGAAGGTGAACTAGGTGCAAAAAGCTCTGATTCCTCCCAGTATATCAGGAATGTACACAAAATAACATTTCTTCTTTACCATGATGTACTTTGTGGATGTTTAATTCAGATGCTGAAGTTCAACACCACCATTAGAAATCACAGACCCCCTATAACAAAATTTTCTGGGCCTGCCCACACCACAGTTAAGAGTTGGGGCAGTAGGGCACATTCCAGGATATTTAGACGCCTGGCGACTAATCACCTCTTCTGCGCAGCCACAATCTCCCTTCCGCCTGCTTGAATGAAGAATAGCCTGCTCTTATGCACAATCAGGTGGAAGGCGGGAATAAGGCAGTTCAGGGAGATTGTCACTGCGCAGAAGATGCGATTAGTCGCCAGGCTTCTAAATCTCCCCAAATCTGCCCCAACCCTTGAAGACAACACAGATATCAGCGCTAAAAACAGTAAACCCCCTCACACACAAGGTATAAAAAGCCATTGATGGTCAGGGCCCCCTATAAATTGAAAAAAAACTGTGGCTCAGGGGCCCCCCATAAAAGTTTTTATTAACATTGGCGCTAGGGACCCCCATAAAAGTATTTTTAAAAATCATCGGTGGTCAGGGCACCCCTTAAGTTAAAAAAAATGTTGGCGCTAGGGCCCCTCTTACAAGTTTGGGCCCCAGAGAATATTTTTCAAAAAAAAACATTGGTGGCAGGAGCCTGTAGAGTATTAAAATCATACATTGGTGGATAGGGCTTTAAAAAAAAAAAAACTCACATTGGTGTTCAGTAGAATTTAACTTGTGGCTTCAGGACTTCAAGTTTAGCTCTTTCTGTGACTTTGAGTCTTCTCGCAGCTTCGGGACTTTGGCAGTTTTGGCTTTTCGGTGGTTCAGGACTTTTGAGGAGGCGGCACCCTTTAGGCCCGGGCCCAGTACACTTGTACTCCTGTGCCCCCTGAAGTTCATTGCATTTTGACTGTTTTCACTTATGCCCAGCTCTGCAATCACTGCAGATGAGTGTCTGGGCCCAAATATTTGTTGCAGGGGGCCCTAAAAAGCCAATGTAGGACACACAATTAAATTTAAATTCATTTGTCAAACCAAACAGCACATCATTACAATAACTTAACTGGATGGTACTGAGCCGCACAGCAAATTATTTTCCTGTCCCCCAAAATGTCTAGAAGTTTACTTGTTGCGGCAGGGGCCTATAGAATATCAAAATAATACATTGGTGGCCAGAGGATTGAAAAAAAAAAAAAAAAAAACCACATTGGTGTTAGGTAGAATTGAACTTGTGGACTGCAAGTTTTTCTCTTTTCGCCACTTCAGGACTTAAATTTCGGCAGTTCTTGTGACTTTGGGTCTGGCTTCAGGACCTCGAGTCTTTTCTGTGATTCATGACTTCAGGTCTTTTTGCAGCTTCAGGACCTCAGCTGTTCTGCACCATGGTTGTTCGGGATTCCAGGAGAGGTGAGGCGGCACGCCTTCGGTGTGGTTGAGGGGGGTCCGACTATTTAAAAAAGTGCAGCACAGCAGTACTCCCTGTGAATAAGGGCTTCATTGGGCCTCTATACCTCCTGGGCACCCTGCAGCCACAGGATCTCTGTAGTTATGCCCCTGCCTGAGGACTGGGACTGGGACAGGTACCAAGCTAACCAATTCTTAGCTAACCTTAATACTTCACTAGTTGCACATCTCAGTGTTTTTAAATCTACACCTTAAAAACAAATATGGGTAGCAATGCCTTATTGTATATACTGAACTTACTGCACCAGTAGAACAATTAATATGATAGTAATGATTCAGGTGTCCAAAGTTCTGCATGGATGGGGGGCAAAAGATTTTTGTTAGGAGTGTCAGTGATGCTGCACATGCTCAGTGGGCTCATGTCAGCTGTTGAGAAGCTAAGTAGAAAATTAAATGTACCTGTTATAGACGCTGATGTTATATGCCTGATTATTACATTCTGATGCAAACTGCACTGATTTTTGAGCTGCCATATAATGTGAATCTGAACTAACTTATCAACCTTGTAGTGTGACTTTTATATTGTATACATACAGTATATTATGACAAGGTCCATGAGCTCATGTAACTGACAGCAGTCCAGAGCATGTGATATGAAACAGAAAGAAGAAGATAGGGGCTTCTTCACAGTAACAGATGTTCATTGCTAAAGGGCTGTGGTTGCATTTGGCTGGTGCAGAACCCCAAAACATAGCATGCAGCATTTCTTCCCTGCTTATTTTAGTTCTTCTTTAAGGTAATTATGAATATTAATAATAACATCCGTTATATAACACTAACATATTCCACAGCTCTGTTACATAATTTACATCAGTCTCTGCCCCAGTGAAGGGTAAATATTGTCAGGAGCCAGATAATCTGCCTGAGTGTGGAAGAAAGGGTAGTACCCAGAGGGAACCCACATAAGCACAAGAAGAACATACAACTACCTTTCAGACAGAGCCCTGACTAGAATCAAACTCAGGACCCATTGTGCTTTATTATAATATCATTTATCCAGTATGCTCTCATCAGTCATGCTCCATACATTTGTTTCAGTTGTTCACCAGAAATAGCCTTTTTAAAGTGGACCTGTCACCCAGACACAAAAATCTGTATAATAAAAGTCCTTTTCAAATTAAACATGAAATCCAATTTAAATTTTTTATCAAAGCATTCATAGCTGTTTTAAGCTAATTCAAAAATCTCAGCTGTCAATCAAATACTGTCTGCCACTCCTCTATGCCTTAGGCATAGAGGCGGGGCAGATAATTACTTTCACTTTCCATTCAGCACTTCCTAGATGACACTGCTCCCCACACATTCCCCCAGTTCTCTTAACCATTTAATTGTGTAGCCAGGACATGGGGATAGACATCGGGTCCCCCATTCTGGTGCACAAACAAGATTCTGAGATGATACAAGTCTTGCCTTAATAACAGTGTCTACAAAATGGCTCCTGCCTGCTTACTATAATTATGAATTCCCAGACTGAAGAAAACAAGATTAAAATAATATATATATTGTAATCAATGTTCATTTTGCTTGACTAATGTGATAAAATAGGATTTTGAATATTTTTTTGTGGTGACGGGTCTTTAAAACACCTTTCCTTTTTTTTAATTTTTTTTACTGCCTTTTCAAAACTGAATTTTAAAGTTTAATGTTCCTGTCCCTGGTCTTTTAGTCTGGCAGCTCAGTAATCCAGGAGCAGATTCTGAACTGTTACAATTTGCTACATTAGTTGATACTTTTTCAGCAGCATTTGAGGAATATTAGCAACTGCTGTAACAGTTATAACAGCTGTCTTTAATGAAACTCAGGGATTTATCCTCCACCTACTCACCTTGCCCACTTTTAGCTGGGGTACCTGAAGGCTCTGATTTTGAATGTCCCCTATTTTCAATAAACATGGCAGGTCTTGGTCAGCTAATTAGCACATTTGGGTATCAGTGCCATCTATATGCTGATGATACACAAATCTGCCTCTGCTCTACAGACTTGCCTCTCTTTTGTCTTGTGTTACACAGTCTAAAGGTGGCCATACACAGAGAGATCTGCTCATTTGATGATGTTGCCAAATGAGCGGCTCTCTCCCTCATATGCCCACCTATGGCCCAACGATCGGATCACAATAGAGGAGATATGGGCAGTTGGATCAATGAACAGATACTGCCGTGATCCGGCGGAATTTTTAGTCCCGTCCGACATCTGGATGACTTTTGGCCAGATATTGATCGGTAAAGCCCGTCGGAAGACCCCATACACAGGCCAATAAGCACAGTCGGCAGCCTTTATCGGCCCGTGTATGGCCACCTTTACCGTGTATGTCCTCTCATTGCCTAAAAATCAACATGAACAAAACAAGTCATCTTCCCTCATTCCACTGCTGTTTCTCGCCTGACATCATTATCAGTGTGGAAAAAAACATATAAACCCAGTTCCTCAAGTTCACTGCATAGGAGTCACATTTAGCTCTGCCTTTTTTTATTCATTTACCACATTCAAACATTCACTAAATCTTGTCACTCTTGCCTTAGTAACATCTCATCGCATTTGATCATTCTTAACTCAATAGATTACAAAAATTCTCATCCATGCCCTTGTCATTTCCCATTTATATAACTGTAACTCTCTGTTCTGTGAACTTCCCTTGTCTAAACTGACCCTGATCCAATTCATTATGAACACTGCTGCCAGACTCATGCACCTCCCTTCCAACTCCACAAGTGCTGCCCATCCCTGCCGGCCCCTGCCATGGCTACCTGCCATATACAGGATTCAATCCAATATTCTTGTACTCACTTACGAAGCTCTTGGTAATGCCTTACCGCTATAAATATATATAGTGAATAAAGTACCCCCTCTTATAAAATATAAGGATATTATAAGTTTCACAACCATATAAAGACACGAGGCCGAAGGCTGAGTGTTTTTATACAGGTCATGGAACTCGGAGGTAACTTCTAATAGCCTCATATTTTACAACATGGGGTACTTTACATTAGGGTGAATTTCTGCAGGCGAATTTCATTTTAGCCAGATCCAAATCCTAATTTGCATATGTAAACTAGGAACGGGGAGGGAAATCACGTGACTTTTCATCACAAAACAAGGAAGTGAAAAAAAATGTTCTTGGAAGGAGCATTGAGAGAGGGACTTATCACCCAGGAATTGTTTACTATTCTCACTGTTAAATGGCCACAAATACCATATATTTACTTCCTCCCAAAGATTCATAAATCTTTAATTCAACCACCGGGGAGACCAATTGTTGCTGTATGTGGCTCCATTTTACAGCCATTAGCAGTATATCTGGATGTAATATAACAGCCAATTTTCGAGCTGTTACAACTGACTTTCTGAACAAATTATTGCAATATATATAACTATAATATATATAATATAACTGCCTAACAGAAAAGTACTGTTTTGTTCCCTGGATGTGTGTGATTTATATTCCAGTATTCCAGATGCAGAGGGAGTAGAATGTATAAGGAAGAACCTGACTAAACTGACTTTGAAAGCGCACAAGATTAGTTATGCCTGTGAAGCTCTAGAGTTGATATTGACAAAAAACTATTTTGTTTTCCTTGAACAATTTTACATCCAAACGATGGGTTGTGCAATGGGTGCTAACATGGTGCCAATATATGCTAATGTGTTCATGTATGAATTTGAAATAATTAAATAATTTGAATTGGAAAGAACACATAGTATACTATTGGTGCTACATTTTGGTGTGGGATGGCAATTATGAACAATTTAACCAAATGGTATTGGAATTAAATAAACTACATCAGTCAATTAAATTCACGTCTGAATGTTCTGACCATACATTGGCCTTTTTGGACGTTAGAATTGAAATGGAGGGTACAGAGATAATTACCACTTTACACTTTAAACCAACAGATTGTAACACCATCCTAATGCCCACCAGTTGCCACCCACCGGGAGTATTTAAAAGTTTGTCCCATAGCCAGCTCAATAGAGCAAGAAGAATGACATATAATGATATCTTGTATGATAAGGAAGCAGAGGGGATGATTAGAAAATTTACCCAAAGAGGATACAATGAAGGGCATCTGCAAAAAATAAGACAGGAACTTAAAAAAACGAAACGTGAGGATTTATTAATTAGAAAAGCTAAACAAGAAAGAATAAAACCAGAGAGAGTAACTTTTGTTTCAACATTTGGCACTCTAACGCCGCAAATAAAGAAAATCATACTGAGGCATTGGAAAATCCTTCAGAATGAAGATACCCCACAATTTTCCTATTGACGAGGTAAAACAATAGGTCAGCAGGTTTCTAAAAAAGTCTTAGAAAAGACTAAAGAAAGCGGCTTGTTGGCTCCTCTAAAAATGGGCACTTTCAGTTGTAATCGGTGTGCACATTGTACAGGTATTATATGGGGTGAGAGCATCGCCCATCCCAATAAGGGTACACCGATACAGATTAAGGGCCATTTTACTTGTGACAGCATGGGGGTGATTTATTTAATTAAATGCCCATGTGGATTACCATATATAGGGCAAACATCTAGGAGTATAAAAACCCGACTCAATGAACACAAAAGTAGAAAACACTCAGCTGAGTTATCTGTCGCAAAACATTTTTATTATGCCGGACATACAGTGTCCCAATTAAGATGCACAATATTGGAACAGGTTAAGCCCTAAAGAGGGGGTAACATTAGCCAACAGTTGCTAAGGAGGGAGGCAGCATGGATTAGGAGAGTGGATTCTCTCTCTCCTCAGGGTTTAAATGAGAGTTTTAATTTAAGGTGTTTTTTGTAGATACAATGTATCTTTTAACTGTTTGTATCAATAAGGTTTTTAAATCATGTATTTATTGTTACATTTTCTAGATAAGGAATTATGAGGACTACTCTTGAATCCTGAGTGTTTATTGAGATATGGATTGTTTACTGATTACACGATGAAGATGGGGTTAATGAATCTCATGGTTGGATCACATGGGTCATTGTAGCATTTAAATATATGTTCACTAGTGTGTGTGGCACCTGAGGAAGGGGTTGGTCCCCGAAAGCTTGTGCGCTTGTATTTCTGCAAATAAATGTGTAAAAGGCACTGTCGGCCGAGTTGGTGTGCGTCTTCTCTAACTGGACTACTGACACTACGTTGGGCTTGGAGGTGGCCTGGGATATGAATGCACCCAGAAGTGTGAAGTAAGTGGTGTGCGGCAAACTAAAAGCTGTTGGTGAAAAAATTTTTACACTTTTTCATTTCCCTGATCCTAATTTGCATATGCAAATTCAGATTCAGTTCAGTATTCGGCCAAATCTTTCACAAGGGATTCAGGGATTTGGCCGAATCCCAAATGGATTCAGTGCATCCCTACAAACCACATTATCCCAACAATGGCCTGTTTGATGCACCTGTAAAAAGCATAGTACAGGTATGGGACCTGCTATCCAAAATTCTCAGGACTTGGAGTTTTCTGGATAACAGATCTTTTCATAATTTGGATCTTCATACCTTAAGTCTACTAGAAAATAATTTAAACATTAAATAAATCCAATAGGCTGATTTTGCTTAATTTATTAAAATGTTTATTATTTGAATACAATGGAGTCTATGGGAGAAAGCCTTTCCATAATTCTGAGCTTTCTGGATAATGGGTTTCTGGATAATGGATCCCATACCTATTGTGCAGCTGTATGGACAGCTAACATCTTCCACCACATGGTCTTTTCTCTGAGATTTGTACCAGGCAATTGAAGCCGATCTCGACAGCAGCAGTTTTGCTTTGTGCTTATGGAAATCATTCTTACTACAGAATAGAACTATTGGCATGATCGGGAATTAAAAGGAACCACCTTAAACAGCATAGGGACCCATTTTGGGGGGCACTCACATAGTTTAAGAATCCTTATTTCAAAGGAAAATTAAACTCCCGAACAAGGTAGGTCAAAAAAAATATATCGTAAAAAGCAACTCACTTCAACCCTGTTCAAACACATAAAACATTTTAATAAAAATATACTTGTGTCATGGGTTAATCCTTAATAGTTTGTTTGATCATAAACAAATGGTTGGTAAGGTATTCATTATTTATTATTAATCTAATAAATGTGGGAAATGGCAGCTAATGCAGAGCAACAACACATATTTAAAACATCAAATGATTAAAAATAGGAACTTATATGCAATGTGATATGTTACTCCTTTCAGAAAATGATGATGCACTAATTATACCAGAAAGTTTATGTTATGACTATCCCTTTAAGTTCTACTAATTTCCGGCTACCTCAGATGCACCTGAACTAACAGTTTTACCATCTGGATCTCTAGACACAAAGCTTAGGTCAAAAGTATTGTACAGTATAATTTCACTGTAATATGCAAGCTGCAGAGTTATCCAGTTTCCCCTAAGAACTGTGAGATCTCTTTAAAAACAATACTGCTCTTATCAGTTGGCAATTTGAAATGTTCGCATGCCGGAAGTGTTGCTCAATCTCCAATGTTTTGGTAAAAGGAGAAACCGAGTTTCACAGTGCAGAAAAGAATCCATTTTACTTAGTTTATGCTTCAGAACTCAATGTATCAATTCAATGTATGACCTTTTCAGTATTTCCTTTGCTTGTGTTATGATGTATTTAATTGTAAATATCAAACAAAGAATGTGTGATAATATTATTTTCCATTGCCTGCAAAATAGATTGTTTTGTCTCTCATCCAAATCTCTATTATTCCAGAAGCCTGATGTCAACCTTGAACTGGTGGTGGTGGCACATTGACTGACCCGGTTGGTAGGTAGGTGTAGGTGACTGCCTTTGGGGCAAATGTTTTTGGAAAATAAAGTGGTGCACTTCTAGAATTAGCCTACCTGTTCAACCTTCCTCTGTTGACTGGTCTGTGCCAACTTCTAACTGTTACACATAGAAGTAATGGAGGGATGGAAATTTAGAAAGGGGGTGCAGAGTGCCACTATCGTCTTAGGTGCCAAAGATCTGATTTACCATATTTTATCATTTAGGAAAAAAAAACAAAGCACACAATCAATGCTAGCTTATGCATTCCTCTGTACATGGCACAATTCAGCAATTGTTTGGATGTAAGAGAAACCTTAAAGGAACAGTTAACTGTAAGAATAAAAACTGGATAACTAGATGTGCAAAATAAAAAATGTTTCCAATATAGTTATTCAGGTAAAAATGCAAACTATAAAGGCTGGAGTGACTTTATTTTTGAGTTAGTCAGCGACTTGAAGTGGGACCACATGGGACATAACTGTTCAGTGAGTTTGCAATTGATCCTCAGCATTCAGCCCAGATTCAAAAGCAATAGTTATGGCCTAAGTGGCCCTCCCTCAAGTCACTGATTGGTTACTGCCTGGTCACCAGGGTAACCAGTCAGTGGAAAACAAGGACCTTGGATTCTGGCTATTATATTAGATATCCAGTCACTCCAGCCTTTATACATTGTATTTTTGGCTAACTGACTATATTAAAAACATTTTTTATTTTGCACAGCCTATTCATTTACCCAGTTTTTATTTTTATACTGAACAATTTCTTTAAGAGTAATGGCACACAGGTTGTTAAATGGACCACATTTATCTTCCTAGCTGCTTTGACAGTTGCCTGAAATTGTTCTTTTTAAGTGCTTTGATTTAATTATGAAACATGGCAGTCTAAATGCTGTAACTGACTTAATATCTCAGTCAGAGTGAAAGACAGATCTTCAGCAGTGTATTCAGAACATATTTCAGTGTTAAGGGTAAACTACATGATGTAACTAGAAGTCACTGGGCCCTAAAGCAAGATCTTTTTTTCAGGGTCCCCATAACACCAGGAGGATGCCCTCCTTTGAAAACATTTACTGAAATTTCACATGTATTGGGCTTCCTTAGGTCCTGTGCAGGACCATTTTTTGGAACCCGTACCTGCAACCTTCTACCAGCAACCCACCGGGTACCACAGGATTTTTTAAAGTAACCCGCCGCAACCCGACCCACTGCAGGACTCTCTGGGTGCCCTACACCCCTGGGTCCCACAGTAGTCAGAAGGACTGCTCCACTTATTGTTACTCCCCTGACTAAACCAAATAGAACATATAACAGTAGCACCAAGTAGCTTTGCCATAAACAGTGCAGAAATCATTACACTGAAACGGTGAAATTGCTGATAATGCAATATGCACAGTTCTGTTTTCTTTGTTCTAGCTTGTGATACATAGTCTTTTGAGGATTTGTTAAAATAAATGCGGTAATGAGTCATAATACATAGCTGGATTAATGGAAGGCTATTTGGTAATGTTTTCCAGAGAATTCTGCCAGCACATTTGTAATGTAGATCCTTCTTTAAAGATTTGCAGCAATATGCAACTTTCGGGTTACAGCTGTGGCAGAACTACAGCGTCTAGAATGTGAGGAGTTATTAAAACAAAGAGAACTCAAAAAATATCCTGCCCCTTGTTTGAAGTGATAGACATTGCTGTCTGTGCCGCCAATAATAATGGTGGAAGAGTGTACATACCTGGGGTACTCCTGATTTATTTTAATAGCAGTGTCAAAAAGACATGTTCCCTCAACTTGCTATTGCAATGGATTATGGGTAGAGTCTCCGCAACCTCTCTGCAAAAAAAGTACTTGCCTTCCTATGGCAGTTATGTTATTCTTCCAAGTAGCAAGAAACAATTGTATCTTTGCTGCTTTAAAAGGGTTTTATTGTTTTTATTCAGATTTTAGCTATAGTTGAATGGGAACTATTAGTAAAGTCAGGATTTCCAAACAGAAGCATTTGATTGAACAACTAATTTAAAAAAAATGTGGGCTAAAACCTGGCCCCTTTTAAACCCTATATTTGTGTACACTGATCAACAGGATATTTTTGATGTTGTGGGGACAAAACCAAACAGACTTTGCAGTTGGACTGTCAGCCTATAGCATGGCCTTTTCAACAAAGGCAGAAGTATGTTTAATATTTTATTAAGATGAAGAACTACTGAAGACCTTAAAAAAGGGCATATTTTCTTATGATACCATGCACCCACTCTGGTAATTTTCTACCTACTCTTAAGCTGGCCATAGACGTAACAATTCCGATCTTTCTCGGAAAAGATCTTTCCAAGAAAGATCGTTCGTTTCAACACACACGTGTAGAGCTGAATAGTCAAATATACAGGTAGAAACAATAGAATTCTACTTGTATCTGACGATTCAGCACTAACAATGGCCGATGTTCAGGGAGCTTTCAAAGGCATCCGATCAAAATTTTCCGTCCAGTCCGATCAACCAGCCGACCGATATCTTAATCCTCTGACGATATCGGTCGGCTCATTTCCCACCATACACGCACCGAATATCGTACGAAAATTCGTTTTGTACAATATTATCTGTGTGTCTATGGCCACCTTAAGTTCCACATCTGACAGACCGTGTTCTAAAAATTAAACTAGACCCAAACTAAAGAGCTTGTTATGCCATTGGTAGTAGAATGATGGTTTGTTAAGTTAACAGGGTTGTGCCATGGGTCAGGTGTTGTTGGAATACTCATAAAGCAGCTGTGATTTGGGCAAATAAGCCCTGATCTCCCAACTATGTGCTAATCTAGAAGCACAGGGTCAATTTAAGAAATGAATGTTCATGGTGACATTGGTGGATTTTGGCCAGAAAATGCTAAGTTTTTGTACTGAAATCTGCTTGTCTCATGGTTTCTATTAAACCTAATAACAGGCTTCTCTGGTGGGTTTGGGGGTCTTCTCTCTCAGCTGAGTAACACTGGCATAGATGATGCTCTGTGTGCCATGAACTTGAAGGAATATGGCATACAGAAAGTAGTGTTTGTTTTGCTTGTTGTTGACCCATGAAATGGAAGAAGATTGAAGAGGAACATCACCCATGTGCTCTGGTGATCAAGTTGAAAAAAACTGTAGTTTTTTTCTTACATAAGTGAGAAAATTTATGGAAGGGCATGAAATACTAAGTATTATTGACTTAAGTGTGCAGAGAATCATTGTCTCACTCACTGGGCATATTAAAAAAAAAGACCTAAACATCATAGTATTGCCATTCCTTGGGTCAGGCAGCCAGAGGAGGATTTTATCATCTGTACCTCACTTCTTCACAACTCGGAAGGTGCATTGAAGCCAGAAGGCACAGAGGGGAGATAGACAAGGTGTTAGAGAATGTGGAAAAATGTCAGAGACTCAAGAATCCCATTAAGACTAAAATCAAACATAGACTACATAATGAACTACAGAACATCCAATTTACCACCATTTAATGAAGATCATGCAGTTTGTTGGCTAATAATGAAGAAAATATTTAAAAGTATTGTCTTTTTGCTCCATATTTTAAATACATTTAAACTATTTCAATTGTGAGCTGGTAACTGGGAATGAGTTTGGAAAAAGAGGAGCAGTGCAGAGGTTTACTAGAACAAAAGATCTTGGGAACTTGATGGTTTTGTCCTGAAAATCTACAGTGTACCATTGGATTTGTATTTTGTTTTGTTTGTGGTTTGATGGAAATCCCAATAGGGTCCTGAGACTAGTGAGAAGCCTAAAACTTGTGTTTACTGAGTCCAAAGACAAGGAATTGGTTTGGTTTTTTTTATTTAACTGCAACTGTCATGCATGCTGGAATCTTTGTAGAAGAGAGGAAATCTTTCATTCAAAAGAAGATAGTTTTTCTGTGAGTGCCTTCTTCAGTAACTTTCCAGGTACCTGTGGATATATAAAAAGAGGGTATAAATACATAATATTTTACAGCCATTTCTTTATACAACCTCTGACAATGTGCCTAGTTAGCTAAGTCCATGTACCTAGGGTCATCTTTATAATGTTTTGTATAATATTATGTCTAAAATACAGTATAAAAAAATGGTGTAAAATGAAAAGAGTGTTTGCAAAGCTCACGTGTACTTCTTACACCTAAATTAAATGATCACGGAAATTACAAAGAGTTAATAGCAGTATTTATAAATCTATGTATTTTCTTGAACACACGACTTATGCTGAATAATAAGACTTTACATTAAACCACACCAGACCCCCTTCCCTAAGGACAATGAAACATGGGGTGCTCCATTGAGCACAACTAAACCTCTGTTCACACTATGCGCCCTTCCAGTTATATCTGTCTATTGTACAAAAACAATGAATGGGAATACATTTTGCTTTACCTAGGATATAATGGGTAGCATCTAGTTCTAGACCTTTTTCTTTTTTTGTCCAGTTCCTTACCAGTCCTCAAATCTCAACTCTATTTCCAATTTCTATAAATGTGTGTTTTCAAGATGTGGAGGCCTATTTATAACCAGTGGGTTTTAGAGGTTTTTGAAACAACACAACTAAACTCCCTTTCTCTAAAACCATGATTGTCACAAACTTTATTAAAAAGTCCTAACTGAGTTGAGTTGTCACACAATAACTATGGCTTTTTCTTATTGCCACACAAAAGTCAGTGTCAAAAACACCTGAAAACCTCTAAAACATAGAATCAAGGAAAGATCGACCAAGGGACACTGACTTCTACATCGACAGGCTTTAGCTGGAGTATTTTCATATTTGGAATTGTTGCAGTTTTGTCGCATTATAACCACTTTGGATTTTTGACATAAAAAGCCAATCCAAAAAAGTTGCGGCTTAATAAATCAGCCTCTTAGAAGAGTCATTTATTATACCCCATGGTGCAAGTGCTAGAGCACTAAGGGGTGCATATGCACTTCTACTAGTTCTCACTTAAGAAGCACTAACTCGTTTCACAGGTCTCTGCCCTCTGAAAACACAATGGAGAACAGCAGTGTGCAAAGCAAAAAAAATAGGACTTTGTGTCCTGCATTGTAAAAAAAGCCCTGCAGTGAACTGGGATTTCTGGGATTGCTATGCAAGTTTCATTTTTCATTCTTTAAGTGATCTAATAGAAGTAAGGCTATCCAGCTGGAAGCATATAGGCCAGAAAAAGTACCTGTAGTACTATAGTGAGTAATTTTACTACTGGGCTATAGACTGCTTGATAAGTAGTATTGTTTTCATATGGTCTGCATGTGAAACATTCTCAAATGTGTACATTTAAAAGTTAAACTGCTTAATCCTTCATCTCTCATTTTCTAGACTACCCAGCGGTCATAAACCACACTATGCATTGATCTTGTTTTAGCAACAACCACTCTGAACAGACCTCTGTATACTATACTGTACAGGACAAAGCTTTAGTAGACAGTGCAAGGTGAAGGGAACTGCCCACCCATGGCAGGTAATTATCTGTATAAAGGGACAAATAATTTAATATAAAATGTCAACTGCCCCCCCTGTTCCTTAATTAGCAGAGACAAAACCTAAGTCAGGTGGGTGCAGGAGATTTAATGGTGGTCCAATAAAGTAATAAAAAACTGTGATCATATACTATCAAGGCCCTGAGGCCAGAGTTAACATCAGTTGGGACATGAGATAGAATTGTAGCTACAGAACTGCACGTATACACCCTGTCTGCAGCTGGCAGATATAGACCACAATGCTTACACCATTTGCCCCCGGGAAACTGTTTGATTGAGAAATAGTATTCCAGCAAAAATGCACCAGTTACAGGAAGTGTTTCTGGAAATACTTGTACGGTGAATGCTTTATAAAAGGTATAAGAACTTGGATAAATAGATGTGACATTTGGAGCACTCTTTGTCATACTTTCCTCTAGTCTGAAGGGGTGGCCTCTGGTACAGTAATCGTCTATTTTTCTATAATGTCCTTGTAAAGTGTAATCATGTCCCCTCACAAGCATCTTTTTACAGAGAAAGCAACCAAAACCATGACAGTCTCCCCTCATAATTTAAGTCTTCCATCCCTCTAACCAGTTTAGTTGCACTTCTCTGCACTTACTCCAGCTCATTTACATCCCTCTTAAGGAATGGAGCCCAAAACTGCAACACATACTTCAGTGAGGCCTTACTAGGGATCTATAAAGAGGCAAAATTATGTTTTTGTCCCTTGAGTTAATGCCCTCTTTTATGCAAGATATTACTTTATTTGCTTTAGTAGCCAAAGAATGATGACACTGCCCAGAATTAGACAACTTTGTATCTACAAAAACCCCAAGATCCTTCTCAGGTAAGAAAACTCCCAACACACTGCCATTTAGTGTATAACTTGCATTTATATTATCTTTGCCAAAGTGCATAACCTTGCATTTATCAACATTGATCCTCATTTTACAGTTTACTGCCCAATTTCTAATTTAGTCAAATCACTCTACAAAGTGGCAGCATCCTGCATGTAACCTATAGTTCTGCACAATTTAGTATCATCATAAAAAATAGAAACAGTACTTTCAATGCCCATATCCAGGTTGACAAGCAAAGGACCAACTTACAGCGTTGTTCCAATTAGAAAATGCTCCATTTACCACCACTCTTTGTAGTCTATCTTTAGCCAGATCTCTATCCAGGTACAAATACTATGTTCCAGGCCAACATTCCTTAAACCATTAACCTTCTGTGTGACACTGTATCAAATGTTTTTGCAAAATCTAAATAGATCATATCCACTGTCATCCCAGAATCAAGGTCCCTGCTTACCTTCTCATACAAAAAAATTAAATTAGTCTCGCAAGATCTATTATGCATAAAACCATGACACAAACTCATAGTATTATGAATGCCAATGAGTCCAGTATCTTATCCAATAATAACCCTTTGAAAAGCTTTCCTACCACTGATGACAGACTAACCAGCCTGTAGTTTTGAGGTTCAGAACAGGATCCCTTTTTGAATACTGGCACCACATTAGCAATTCGCCAGTCTCTCGGCACAATACCAGAATGAATCCTGAAAAATTAAGTAAAGCAGTTTGGCAATCACAGAGCTAAACTTGCTAAGTACCCTGGGATGTATACCATCATGTCCCGGACCATTGTTTTTTATTAACATGCTCTGGTCTCTTTTGAATTGTGTTAACCACGCATCTTTACTTGTATTACTAGAATTGGGACTATTAAGAATGAAATCTTCATTAAATGGTTCCTCATTTGTGTAGACAGATAAATAACAGTTCAGAATCTCTGTTTTTTCTGTTCTCATGAACTAGCTGACCCCCCTCTGATATTAAGGGCCCTACCCCTTCCTGTTTTATTTGTTACTATTTACATATTTAAAAAATAATGATGTATTATTTTGCAACTTGCTGTAATACCATTTTCCATCTCAATTTTAGCTTGTTTTTTTGCATGATTTATTGGCCTCCTTGTACCTGATAAACACTTTGGCTGTCCCAGATAAATTAAAAGCCTTAAAAGCATGTCTTTTCTTACCCACCTAAACACCAAAGGGTTTTTTTTTTCAACTACGTTCCTTGCTTACAAGGGGAATATACGGACTTTTATTTACTAAACAGCATTTTAAAGACATTCAATTTGTATTCCATGTTGCAGAGATGCCCTTATACTGCTAAAGTTTGCATGTCTAAAATGTATTTTTATTGTTAAAGCCCAAAACATATCACCATCTTTAGAAACATGGATATTATATTTTAATTTACAATTCTGGTGTGTAAGCTTTCTGTTTCTTATAATACTATGAGTTACCAGACCTGGTGCAAACTTTATGACTTTTATTATTTTACCCCCCAAGGTATCAATGCTAAATAACATGTGGAATATATAAAATATTCTATGTCTGGTTATGTCGAGCATTTATCTTTATTTTTCTTCAAGTACTATTACACCTTAGCTAAATTGACAACAGACTATCAATATTATCTGTGATTTTAATTTGTAGTAGGAGGTTACTGGGTCTCAGATGCTCTATTTTAGTGCTATATAATGCTGTGGTACCACATGTTGGGAGGTCATTGGTACTGGTTGTGCTCTATAGCAGTCTCAGCTAGTATAGATAGCTAGATCTGGCCAGTCCTTGAAATCAATGAACCGGGATAAAGGGAGACAACCAAGTTCCATGTAAAGATCAAATAGAAAGACCTTAAGGAAGACCATTATGGGGATACTGCACTCCTGAGACTGGACACCTTGTGGCTGAATACTACAGATGAATATTACTCCGTATGTGAGCAACATCTGAGAAGTTTTACAATGTATTTTATAGTAAAAGGTCTTTTGATGGGAGTCTGTTGTGAAGATCCATTAAAAAAAGTCATTAAATGGGTAGTTACATATGATATTGTAATATTCGAAGAAAATTTGTACTTAATTTCCCTATTTCATTTTTGGTTGTTTTTCAGATATTTAATTTTAATTGTGATGCATCCCTCAGGCTTGGAATGTCAACTTCTATCCGTTTTCTGGGGCTAGCATATACTGTAGTTATAAGTCTATGGAGGAATGTAGTAAAATTCGCAAAGAGCAAAACTTTGCGAATAAAAACCTGTCACAATGTAACATTTTTTGTTACGCTTTTATTGCATTGCAAATCTTAATTGCGTATTGTGAACCGTTAACACCTGCTCTGGAGTTTTGTTAAATGTTTTGTAGCAAAAAATGGTTTGTGATTTTATTATTGCATACACTGCGAGTGTTCACAAAAGCAGTTTGGTCGCAAAGTTTGAGAGGAAGTCATTGAGGTCTTAATTAGTCAGAAATGCTGCAAACATGTTCGTTAACGGGTGCAAGTGTGTTTGTGTAAATTTTTTGCTATAACAAAGTATATTACATTCACCCCTAAAAGTCTGAATACAAGATCATTAACAGAGGGCCTGACTTAAAAGACAAGCAATGATAAACAAAGCTGACCTTACATGATTGATCTACATGTTGGTTGCTGTGGGGTGAGTGGCCCAGGCAACCAGGTAGAATATTAGGCTGCAGGCTGGAACTAGGCAAAACCAGTAATTACAAAAGCTGGTTAGTGTAGACCAGGAGTGCCCATACTTTACTAATGTGAGGTCTACTTCTAGTGATGATGCTCCATTATGATCTACATCCATAAAAGCATTGTTAGCATGCTGTTCCATGGAAAATATTACTTACATATTATACTGATTTATGAGAAAGCATAAAATAGGAGGGTGATTTAGACAAGCTGTTTGTTGACAGTCTTGAGATCTACTGATCACCAGCTAAAGGTCTACTGGTAGATGATAGATCCCATTCTACCTTTTGGGCACCCCTGGTGCAGACCCATCAATAACATACGAATTTTTTTTTAAGAAATGCCAAATGCATTGAGAAGCAGTAAAGTTTGTGTAAAGATCAACATGTAGACCCTTCCTACAGTACTACGTTGAGGAACCGCCTGAAAGAGTTGTGTGTAGTACATGGAACAGTCAGATTAGTGTTAAAATATTCATTATTATTTTATTAGGCAGGAGTTGTGCCCAGATGACTTCATGTAGGCAGCTGCAAGGATACACCAAATGGAAGCAGTGTTAGGCAGTGAGCAGTGCAGGGGAGAACAGTGTTAGTGGATATAAAAGGATCAGCAGACAAAGCTGGCAGTTTTGTCTGCAATTTTTGGGGTAGAGTTATGGAATTGTTTCTGTGAGATGGAACTTCTCCCCTCAAGTAGTCATCTTTAGCACAGAAATTACCATCACCATTCCAGTCAAGCACATTCCATCATCCTTTCCAAAATGTTTATTTTATTAATTCAGCTTTGGCTTCAGATCCGCAATGGATACGAAGCAACCTAATGATTGTATATTTGCTTAAAAAATTGTGTTGCTGCAGCGGATGTTGTGATGAAAGGAGCAGCTTGAGCCACCCACCATGTTCAAATAGCTCCACAATGTTATCTGATGCTATATATTACTGTATATAGATCATTGGCTGTGTCAGTAATGTGGAGGCTGCTCTCTGAATTGCAGATGTGATGCCTGGCCAAACTGAATAAAAATACACTTTTCTATAATGCATTAAATCGGGGTTTTCTATATGAGCTGCAAACAGGGGCCATATATCAAACAAACATCCCAAGAGATGGCCTGCATCTGACCTATAAACAAATATGATAATGTTAAGTTCAAGAGGGCTCAGCAACTTGTCCTTCACCTGTACAAACATTTGCTAAATACAAAGGTAGATAGCGTAGGCGAGAAACAAAAATACTCCCTTGTGAAACAGCTCTGCAGTTGAATAGAGTAATTAGCATTTACTGTGGGACCATGAGACTGCCATTTCCAATTGCCCAATTATTTGAGATGTGTTACCTGTAATACAGCTATGGGATCCATTATGTAGATCCATGTTATACAGAAAGCTCCATTTACAAGAAGGTAATCTCCCATAGACTCCATTTTAATCAAATCATTCAAATGTTTATTTTTTTTTCTGTAGTAATAAGTGGTATCTTGTACTCGATTCTAAGATGTAATTAATCCTTATTGGAGGAAAAGAAATCCTATCGGGTTTATTTAATGTATACATTTTTTTTTTTTTAAGTAGGGTTAATATTATGTAAATATGTAAATATGCCTTATACTGAAAACCCAGGTCATCAGTATTCTGGGTAACAGGACCTATACCTGTATCCCGAAAATCTGTTCCCCTCCACTGAAGTGCTACATTCTAAGTGCTACATTACATATGTTTTAAACTACCCATAGTTATAACTTTATCCTGGTTAATGTCCTACTTCGGATTAGTATTTTAGTTCCTGAATACAATTTTATGCATAGGGTTGCCACCTGTCCGGTTTTGACCCAGACAGCCTGGTTTTTGCTACTCGTATCAAAAAGGACTGCCCGGGTTTTCCAAATTAGAAATAAAAAAATTAGAAAACACAGTTGATGCAAATCGCTTTGTATTGTGGTCAGTGAAACCCTCAGCACTGATTATCACCTGAAGCCACTACTATTTCTGTACACTTGGTACTTTATGAGCCCAATGATACCTCCTTGAGTTCTCCATCCTGTGTAGGGGAATATTATTTATCCAGAGTTTTAGTATAACATGACAGGGAAGATTTACTAAGGACCGAATGGTCGAGGGTTGTCGCCCTCGAATTCGACTGGAGAATATTTGGCGAATAAATAATCGCCAAAATCAAATAAAATGTTCGCTGGCTTTGAGCGCATTTTTGACTATTCGACAGAAACGTACGATCGAACAATTCTAGGAAAAGTAAAAAAAAAAATGCTTGAATATTTGCCAAAATCGTAAAAATCGAAGGTTCGAAGCATTCGATCCTACGATTGAAATTCGGCTTAGAAAAAAAGCCTATGGGGGCTTCCCATAGGCTTCTTTTGCAATTCGGTAGGTTCAATCTGGCGAAGTAGGCAGTCGAATAAAAATTTAAAGGGCAAGTTCTTTGACTGGGGAATAGTCGAGCGCTCGGATATATATTTATTTGATCTATCCGATGCACCCGAATATTCTATATTCGATGATCAAAAATACTTAATTTGCATATTTGAATAGTTGCACAATCGAATTGAGACTATTCGAGACTATTTGCCCGAATATTCGAATCCTTCACACAAATTTAGTAAATCTGCCCCCATATCTTCCAATAAACAGTACACACCAGTTCAAGGTCTCTTCTTATTAACAATTATTAACATGGCTAAAAGAAGTACTGTACAGCCTGTAAAGATGGGGCAGTCAACCAAAACTATTTCCATGATTCTATATGCTTTATGGATGCACGGTCACATAAAGAAGTTAAGAACATGTGCAGCTTTTATAAATACTCTAAGGTCTACAATTTACTAAAATGTACAGTAATTGCAAGACAATCAATCAAAAATAAAATAAATAACTTCCCCTTTAAGGCAGGGCCAATAGCAGCTTAACACCAGGGAAAGCCGTCTGACTCTGTGCATATATCTTGCCAACACCCAGGTAGAGAAACACTTGATAATAAGCCAAAAGTAGCACATGTAAGAAAAAACACTCAGAAGGTGGAGATCTGAAAGCAATCTGCTAAATGGCCCCCATAAAAGAATGTCTTTTTGTTCCCATCTGGCCATATATCAACTGAAAGAACTCTGAAAGATAAACATGACCTCCTAGTTATTCTCAGTTGGTCTGCCAAGCTGCCAACATCACTGCTCATAACGTTTTTTAACAAAAAACCCAATTAACTGTATATCTGGGAGTAAGAAGAAAAATTGACGTACTCAATGTTGACTATGACACCTTGTCTTCAGAGGCTATCAGAAACAAGTGTCAGACCTCCCAGTGCACACCATAGACAATGAGCTCCTTCTAAGATTTATTTGAAATTCCTTCTTCTTCCCTGCCTGGTCCTGATCATTCATCTCCTTACTGCTTGAACTGAGGTGAAAAAGTAGAAAGAATCCTATTTGTGTCCTTCACAGATTTACAAGTATGTGACCTGTAGGGGCCCCAAAATGAAAATCATGTATATGACTTCTCTTGGCTGCCAATTCAGCTTCTGAAAACACAGCACCTTGCCTATGTATTGTTTGTCATAGTACATCACAACTCCAACATATTACCCCACATTATTTTATATATATATAATTCTCTGATCATCTGGCAACCTGCAATCCTTTCTTCATTCTCCTTTCCTGTTCTCTGTAACCCTCTCTGATGCCTCCACCTTTTTCATGTGTATAACTATTCTCCTTCTCTTATCCACTTATCTCATCCAGCAATCTTCTCTCTCCTTTGATCTTCTATATACTCTTTTAATGTGTGCTTTTTAACCTTTCCATTTTATTTGCATGCAGAAGTGGGGTGGAGAAGACAAAAGCTCCAGTATTACAATTAAAATGTTCTGGGATTCAAAACTCCTGCATTCCCCTTAATCATGAAGCTATTTCACAGAAATAAAGAAGTGGAGGGATAGAATTTCAGAACTGATTGTTTCTGTTGGCTTCCTTCTTTGCATCTGAACAATCTGCATCCTTGGGTGCCCTTATGGATGCTCTAGGAACTTTATGCAGTAAGACTTGGTGGGAACTGAACTACCAAGTCAGGACCATGTCCAGAACTTCAAGAAATAAGATCCAGCAAAATCTGCTGATGTGATATGTGGTGGGAATGTCCTATGATTCAAAACTACTGGGTTACTATAATAAAATGTATATCTAAAGTGACGGCTGTGGACCTCCCCATTGACCCTGGGATGGCACTCTTGTCAATACCTCCTCCACAAACTATTATTGTGCGGAAAGCATTGGTTGCATTTGCCTTAAAGGTGGCTAGATCAGTTATTCCCAGGTATTGGAAACAAAGTCTCACTCCGCCTTTTGGGGATTGGATAAAGGAACTCAACTCTATTATGCGCAATGAAGAATTGCTCTCATATTAAAAAAAAACACAGGACAACTTTGTCCACACATGGTCGACATGGATCGTATTTAGAGAAACCCCTGAATATACTGATATGCTTGTCAGTTGAATGTGTAATCTGTTTTTCTGTCCCTCCTTCTGTATACCCAGAAAAGCAAAGGGTGGCCTTGAGATAATTAATAAGATACATACTCGGATTTAGCATATCCCCTCGTTTACTGAGAGGATAACCAATGGTATTGTATTGGAACTGTGTCCCTCCCCTTGTTGTTGATACGTAACGTTCAGTGTTGGACTGGGATCCCAGGGGCCCACCAGAAAGCCTTAGGCTGAGGGCCCACTTTCCAAACTATTATACCTCCTCTCCACACTCAACCCTACTCTATTTTCACTACATACTGTACTATACTCTATTCTTACATTAATAAGCCTCTTTGTTGCCATAAATAGGGAATAACCATGAAATTTGAAAAATTTTTAGAAGAAAGAAGCTCACTGACACTTGGGCCCACCGGGAGTTTTCCTGGTTTCCCGGTGGGCCAGTCCGACACTGGTAATGTTCATACATAACTCTACTTAAAGGAATATGGTTAAAACTTTCTGTACTCACTACTATGGAAACTATACAGGTAATCAAGGCTACACCTAGATTTTTACCCTGTAAAATGTGATAATGCATAATTAATACACTCAAGTTATGTATGCATGTAACTCTTCAATATTAATCTTGATGTTATATGTGTGTACTTTACATTTCAAAAACAGAAAATAAAGAATATTAAAAAAAAATAATAATCTAATAATGGTATAAACACTATCACAGAAGTAAATATTGTGAATGCTGGGCCCCCTTATATCTTTTTTTTCAAGAATCAGATCCTGGCAGAGTCAGCCATATTTGGCTTATCATATCCAAACAATAACGTTTTTGGGACCAGATAGGATAGGACAGGTGATATATAATGAGCACACTTGCTAGCTGTTCACCTGCCCAAGAGGATAGGGTATGGATCGAGAAACCCAGAGCTTCCTGGTTCGATTCCAAGCAAAGCCTTATGGTGATGTTCAATGGCATTCCTTATTGGTTGGTATATATTACATATAGTAGTATAGAAACCAGACTTTTGCATATATATCTATATGTATATATATATTCGTTGAAA
Organism: Xenopus borealis; assembly: GCA_024363595.1. Classification (NCBI taxonomy): domain Eukaryota; kingdom Metazoa; phylum Chordata; class Amphibia; order Anura; family Pipidae; genus Xenopus; species Xenopus borealis. The sequence goes on from CM044439.1 coordinate 119,811,404, forward strand.
ATTGTGGTGAGTGCCGATGCTGGATTAGACTACACGTGTGTGTGTGTATGTATAGGCTAATCCAGCATCGGCATTCACCACAATTTTCAACGAATCCCAGGTGCTTCTGCCACAGTTCAAAAGGTTATAGTTCAGTTATAGCTGACTTTGAGATAAACAATTAACTGGGAAGGAAATGTGTTTTTTTTTTTACTTTGGTAGTTAATTGAAACTTTTTTTGTAACATGCTTTCAAATTTAGTCATTTATGAGTTGTTACTTATGTTGCCATTTTGCAACAATATCAGTGTGGCTATATGTTATCAGTGATTCAATAGTTTTTTTAAGGTATTAAGCATCACTTTTTGAACAAAGTTCTAGCTGGATATTTTGAGATGTGTAATTTGATAGGATTTTATTCACTATTGGATATTATGTATTGAGTGAAATGACTTATACTATGTGTAATAATTGAATCATTAATTTTAGTGTATGCACTCTTACCAGATGTTCCAAATGATTTAGGGTGCGTAGGTCAATATTGTTC
>CM044439.1:119917078-119927129 GCA_024363595.1 Xenopus borealis
CAATTTATGTTTTGGTAGCCGAGGATGAGCAGAGTATAACAGTGCTTAACCATTCCCACAGCCACTACACTTCAACTCTCATGCTTTTAAGTTGTGTATGAACAGTATAACTCTGTGCACAGTGACACCTACAGGCCATTTGTATAAACACCACATCTGTACAAAGATACTACCATGCAGTAACTCAGAGAATGTGGAAGAAAAAGTTATCCAATCATAAGAAGCAGCAGGACTGTCCAATTGGTAGCCCATGGACCAGGTGTGGCCCTTCAAGGTATTTTATAGTCTTCTGTCTGCCTATGGGGTGCATAGATCGTTTAGTATGAAATGTATTTTGCCCACAAACATGTAGTATGCCAGCTAACTGTCCCACCACAAAATGGAAAGAGTTGGCCAGTGCTGAAAAGCATAACTACTCCAATAAGCCCACCAGAAGGGGGTGTCATAAAGCCTATTCTCAGGGAAGATACCATTAAGCAAATATCTACAGTTTCTGGATAATAGCATAAATCATATTAGATGTAAAAACAGGCAATAGCTTTACGTCCCATTTATTTATTAGTTCACCACACTACTTAGTCCAAGTTTAATTAGCGCTTCAGTGCTACTGCTTTGCTTGTTTTCCTTTGCTTTCAGGGTGATAGCAGGAAGTGGAAGTTGCACCAAGCTTTGCAATAACACTTTTTGCAGACATTTCACAGAAATGAGAAGCTGTATATTTCTCTACACTTCTTTTTTCAAGCTTAGCTTTATTTTAGTTATAATCAGGCCCGGATTTCTAATTGGGCCCCCAAGGCCAGTGGGTCCTGGTGCCCCCCCTGCAAGCGCGTCCCTCTCGAGCGAATGCGCTGTCTTGAGATGGAGCACTGGGCATTACGCGTGCAGCAGTTTTGTTTTTGTCACCCTAGGCTAGGGTTCCCACCTGGATGGTATTTTTGATGGTTGATCCCAATGTTATTAATAGGATAAAAAGATAAATATATAGGACGGACGGTATTTTTTTCAGGAAAAGGTGGCAACCCTACCCTAAGCCAGGCCTTTGTGCCTGGTTGTAATTTAAAGCAACAGCACTGCAAACAGATATTGCTAATTAAGACTTAAGATGCCACATTAGATTGTAAGCTTGTTGGGCAAGGATTTTTTCCTTGCTTTGAAGAAACAATGCTTTTATCTTGCTAACATGCTTATTTATTATGAGATATACCGATTCAGAATTTTTATAGGTGGATAATGTACACCCTGTTGCAATTTACAGCGTAAAAATTTGGAGTTTTATGACCAAGGCATGCAGGTTAGGTCTTTTAAAAGATCTCCCCCATTGTTTTCAGAAATCGGATAAATGACTTGCCACTTGCCACTTGCCACAGGCCTGCTTGCTCCAAATTGGATACCGTTGCATTCAAAATTGTTGAAGTAGACATTTTTTGGCACTCAGTGTTAAAATGTCATCTGTGACTCTTTAGGTGTAGTTCTTTGATCTAGCTTAGTGCACCATGGGGTAAATTCACTAAGCTCTGAAAATTCGCTAGCGTTGGCTTCGCTAGCATTCACCGCACTTCGCCAGGCGAATTTTCACCAGCACTACGCAAATTCACTAAGATGCGAATTTGCGCTCAGGGCGGCGAACGTTAGCGAAATATCGCTACTGTTAGTTTGGCAGGCAAAAGTGAATTTGCTAAGTTGCGAATTGACGTCACACTGGCGAATTAGCGCTAGCGTTAGACACTTCGCACTTTACTGAATTTGCCCCTATGTATTGCTAGCTCCCTTGCTATAATGTGACCAAAATACCATGCCCCAATAATGTCTCATGATGTTCTCTGTTCTCCCCAGAACTGATAAACACCTCCACCACTAGAGGGAAGCACAGAACCAAAAGAAGATTTTTTTTTTTGGCCCGGTGCTTGCTTGTAAAAATAATTTATTGTTTTGCTCAAGAATAAAGTTCAAACACTTAAGCTATCTGTCACATTATTGGTTTTTAAACATTCACTTGTTTTTGGCGACTCGTTTAAATCAAATTATATCATATATTGTCCCAACTGTGCCTATGAGACATATATTCTGAAGTACAAACTATGCATCATAAGTACAGAACCAAGGAAAATATTTTGCGTGGCCCATTCTTAGCTACATTTCAGTTGTTCTTTATTTTTACAGTTTTTTACATTATTTCCAGATTTCAAATGGGGGTCACTGACCCTTCAGCCAATAAACTATTTCTATGTGAGGCTACAGTTTTAATGTTATATATGTTTTTAATGTTACTTTTTATCACATATATTTCTATTTAGGCCTCTTGTATTCATCTTCCAGTCTGTCACTGAAACCATTGTCTGGTTGCTAGGGTAAAGTCTCTCCTCCTGGGATTGGTAACCCAAAACATAAAAAAAAAGCATTGTACTAAAAGTCAAACAGCAAGGAAGTCAAATGAAATTAAGCTAAAATATACACTCCATAATCTGAATGCACTGACAGGCACAGCATAAGCATTTAAATTGGGGGCAAATGTTACTTAAACAGTCTGCATTGTGATTATTGTGAGTGTGATCACTGAATGTTTGTTTTATTCATCAAAACTGGTCAGACATTATGTTCACACAAGAAGGTGTATTTCTGGCTGGAGATTTGTGTGCAAAAATAAGGAACAATAAACAGGACATTGTATCATAGAATAGCAAATCTATGCTAGTTAGACACTTCTCAGTTACAGATTTTCACTTCCTTTACTTATCTGCATTGAACTTCTCTCTAAATTAGTGTGGTGTTTATAGAATGCACCCTTGTTAAAAATAACCATGTGATACTTGTTTATTACAGTTACGATATCTGTCATGAACAGGGGCATGAATGATTTTACACTGTGAAACCTTCATCTTTATCAGTTGGTGAGTACTGTTGCTACTTTGTTACAGATGCACACACACATTGAAATACTTCAATCTAGCATGAGCCAGAGTAACTGCTGCTACAATTTGCTTTCTCTTTAATTTGTCTCCATGTTAATAGCTTAAGGTGATAATGCCATCACATAATTAACCCTTTTATTTATAAAACCATTTTTATAGAAGATATAACAGTGAAGTGTAGCCCTGGGTGGGAGTCCGCAAGCAGCAGTGTTGTAAATGTTCATGAAACTCTTAGGTTGTTGGCACACGCTGCTACTGGTGGAGATTAGTCGTCCAAATGGCTAGAATGTAAATTGCCAGCAGGATGGCACTGGGATAGCTTTATTTTTTCCAAAGTCACCCGAAGTTGCCTTATGAGGAAACTTCAGGCAGCTTCGGAAACCGAAGAGTTCTGAGTGCCATCCCACCAGCGATTTAAATTCTAGACTGCGGGAAGGCAGTTTGGGGAGATTAGTCGCCTGAAGAAGAGGCAATTTGTCACTGGCCGACTAATCTTCCCAAATAGCAACATGTGCCAACACCCTAAGGATAGTGGCAGACGAGCAGGCGACAGTCTCCCCAAATTGCCTTCCGTCTACCTTCCATGTGCCTGAATGAAGAATTGCCTGAGCTAATGCACTTGCGAGTGTATTTGCGCAGGCGATTCCTTATTTAGGCACACGGAAGGTAGACGGAAGGCAGTTCGCCAGGCGACTAATCGCCTCTTCAGCCCATTGACTAAATCTCGCCGAATCTGCTTGTCTGCCACTAGCCTAAGATTACAGTTAGGGTTGCCACCTGGCCGGTATTTTACCAGCCTGGCCAGTATTTTTGATGGCTGATCCCGATGTTATTTATAGGAAAAAAAAGGTAAATATATAGGAAGGTCTGTATTTTTTTCAAGAAAAGGTGGCAACCCTAATTACAGTCACACTTTTTATTCTTTTTATCAGTGTTGGACTGGGATGCCAGGGGCCCACCAGAAAACCTTAGACTAGGGGCCCAACTTTCCAAACTATTATTCCTTCTCTCCTCACTTAACCTCTTTATTCTCCTATTCTTTTAGATCTACTTACTATACTCTATTCTTCCATTATTAAACCTCTTTTTCCACATAAAGAAATAGGGAATAAACATGAAATAGGCCAAAGTGTTAGACGCAAGAGGCCCACTGATACCTGGCTGGGCCCACCGGGAGTTTTCCTGGTATCCCTGTGGGCCAGTCCAACACTGCTTTTTATGATTCTTTTACAATTAGCAGGCAGAGTGCAAAGTGCAAGCTTGATTTCCATTTAGGAGCAAGCCTTTGAACTCCAGAATGAATGCAATGCTGCCTGCATTCAATAGCCTATAGCTGGCTTCAAGTACAGGATTTCAACTTGCCTGAAGGTGCAAGGTGCAGAACACAGGTATACCCTAACACAAGTGCTCTCTAATTGAGCACTGTGCAATGTTGCACCTCTTAGTGGCCTTGCATTTGAGTCCAGGACATTAATTTAGTCAAGGACTAAATTTCCCTTCACTGTCAGAAAAAACAACAATTATCAAACTGGGGTAATAGTACTCATTCCTGCAGAGAGGAGTACAGCATAATAAAATCGTCCATCTGTTTTAAGTTAAATCTGTCAGTTGTGCCAAACATATAAAATCCACCCAAACTAGAACTTGAACTATTAGAAAAACTATTTTATTCAGCATATTGGAAGCATTTTTCAAAGATTCCTATTTTCTAAAGGTAGAAAAATGTTGCCACAGTGTTTAGTGAGTTTTTCCAAGGCCCCAGTGCCGTTTTCTCTGAAAAGGAGACTAGCCCAAAGAAAAACTGAGATCTGTTTCATTGTAAGGGTAAGTACAAATTTGACCCCAGCAAAACGAGATTTACATCCTGCTCATTGGTCTTACTGCCCTGACAGGAGGAGCTTCAGCCTGTGTGCACGCACAGCAGGTTTTGCTGAGAAAATGTATTCTTGAATGTATGCTCCTTGTGTGTCGGTGCAGTTACACCAATGAGAAGACATCCTGAGCCAGGTATAGGTCCTTTAAACCTGGCCATAGACGCAAAGATCTAACTGCAATAGCAGACAAATGATTGGACATCCCCATCTCCCGACCTGCCACTAACCATTCAGATCAAATAAAGTAGTAAAATAACAGATCAGCCGATGTTCTGCCCCTACAGCGATTGCACGAAAGTTTATGTCCAACAAAGCTGGTGACAGTCTCCCACTGAAAATCGTCAGATTGGCAATACATGCATATGATCGGCAGCCATCAGAAATCTTCTAACCTGTCCGATCAACTGAATGACAGATCGGCATGGCAAGACAAATATCGGGACACTCCATGCGCGGTCTGAAAATCGCACGAATCCTCGTTTCGTACGATCAGATCTTGGCGTCTGTGGCCAGCTATAGACTTTAAACTCCACAGGGACAGAGATTGATGGGAATGAAGTAGACAGCATTTCATTATTAATTGTAAATTTAAAACACCTTAATGTAATCCATTGACACTTATAAAATATTGAAGTTTTCTCCACTTTCTTAGGAATTATACGGTTGGCAGTGTGTGGCTGCTGCTGAGGAACATTTTTGGTGTAACTTTAATACATTCTAATTGTCTCCTCTTAAATAATACATGAGTTTTTTTTTCTTCATGTACCAGTGGTGTCAGATTATTCATAAAATAAATTAGCATTTCCAGATATCTATCCTGGCAATGTTTTAATAAAGTGTCATTATTTCTTTTTCTTTTTGTATAAAACATTTTAAGCTAATATTGAATTTTGGATATTTCATGCTTTTATGAAAAACAATTTCTCTTGTCAAAAAACTGTCATTGATCTCAGAGTTGGGCTGGGCCAGGCAAAATACCTTGTGTTACTAATGTTTGTGCCTATAAATCTGATCCAGATTGAAGGAGGTAACTGGCAGGGACTCATCACCAGGCATGGAATTATGTGACGTAGAGCCTGCTTTGTTGAAGAGCAGGCTACACAGGCAGAGTGAGAACAGTGTTCAGGTGGCTGGGGGTGTCAAAATTGGAGGAAGGCAGCTGTGATTTTACAACTTACAAGTAGACATTACTGCATAACTAAACTAAACATAATATAATAGTTCAGGAGCAAGTTGCCAGTGCTGCACTATAGTCAGAAATTAATAATATTGAAGCATCTGGTGTGTAAATAAATGCTGAGCTGTTGGATCACAGATATTATGACTAATATCATTCAGGTCATTTTATATGTAAATGGTATTGGTTACTCTGCAATAAACTTAGTGAATACTAACACCTGAAAGGATGCAAAGATCCCCATTTTGTCTTTCACTTGCTATCAGTAGTGTTGCTGGCATCTCCATTTTTCAGAACTACATTATTTAGATGAAATAATGACTTGCCACACACAAATGCAAACATAGACACCTGTGGCTTAAAAGACTATACAGTAAGGTTAGTCAGGCAAAAAGGGCCATCAGCCATTGCATCTACAATAATTTTGGAATTGATGAAACAAGCACACCTTTACTGAAAAAATGTCCAAAAATGTGTCGCCTGAGGTATTTAACAGCACCTAATGGCCTTAGTGCATTTTTAGTCCTAGAAACTGTACTCACAGGGCATTGTATTGATGGATAAAATAAAATAAAATAGTTTTAGCGTTATTTAGCGTTAATTATTTAAATTTCTCTGCTAAACAAAAATAGCGGATCTGTGGCAAACCCTTCAAAGAAAGTGACGACTATATCAATCTTATTAATTATTGATTCTGAAATGTTCGAACTTTAATGATCTGAGAATTATTTTTACAGTGCGTAGGATTGCTGTGTTTGTACATTACTGTATTTCTTGTTTGTATCTCAGGAATGATACAGTGTCTCAGAACTGACTTTTCCATTAATAGAACGGGGAGCATCTGCTATACAGTCAGTTCAGCTGCTTTCTGCAAAAATAGAAATACAATTGCTGCAAAAACATTCAAACCAAAATAAATGCACCTCTATGTCAATAACAAAAATAAAATCTTAGGAGGAACAATAACATTACAAATTACAAAAATAACAAATCATCAAATGTTTAATTTCCTTCTGCAAAAGCATATTGTTTGTCAAGTTAAGTCAAATTATTTATTCAGAAAAGACCAGGACATATACTCATAAAAATGTTCAGTTCATGTTCGCTTTTGTATAAGAAACAAAGTCCACCATGTAAACCACTATCAGAGGAAGGTTGGTTGTTTGCTCAACAGCAGGGAAACTGGATGGATATCTGAGATCTGCTGGCTTGAAAGTATATGATACAGTAATCCATAAAACATGTTTTATTTGTACATGAAAACAATTGGAGGATGTACAATATTAAACAAAATTACAGAAGCTATAGCTGCTTTGCTTGGTGATTGCAATGTACTTACTTTGGGCACATTCAATACATAGTAGGTACGTCCCAGTGCTGTAGCTTTTACAGAGGTTTTCTTTGAAAAAAGAAAAATATTTCTTATCTGATGTTATTCCACTTCAGCTTCTGCCTGGATCAGTGTGCTAATATCAATACTTAAATGAAATCTTGTAACCATGGATATCTGACCTGATATGTCATGTATTTATCTAGACAGTCTGTCTTGAAAATAATATTTTTCTGGTTATCTTATTGTAAATACCGTTTTATACTTTTGGAATCACTATTCCTTTAGTATTATGCCTTTTCTTGTTTTATTTTTAGTGAACACTATCACACTACATGATATACAGTATTTTACCTAAAAATATTCAGAGATCCAGTGGATTACCTATGGAGGATCCAGTCTGTTACATACAGTTGACAAAGGGTGGTGGCAAATAGGAAAATTAGTCGCCATGCGCAGGGCCGCCATCAAAAATCACTGGGCCCCATACAGCAACAAATCCCACCCCAGATCCCACCCACTACACAGTAAAATGTCCATACATACACCAGTGCTAAAAATGGTAAACCCCCTCACTCACAAGTTATAAAAAGCCTTTAGTGGTCAGGGCCCCCCTTATAATTATTTTTTTTTTAAATGGCAGCCAGGGTCCAACATAAAAGTTTTTTAAAAAAACATTGGTGGTCAGGGGCCCTGTAGAATACTTTAAAACAATATTGGGTTCAATAAAATAAAATAAAAAAACAACAACATTGGTGTTCAGTGGAACTTACCTTAGGTTTTAATTCAGCTACTTTGGTTTCCTTAAGCTCTTTTTGTGGGTTCAGGACTTCAACTTCAGGTCTTTTTATAGCTTTGGGTCTTTTTGAGGCTTCAGGACTTCAACTTCGGGTGTTTTCGTGGCTTCGGCACTTGGGCGGCGAATTAACTTCGGCGCTGTTAACTAATTCACAAAGTGCAACACAGCCGAGTCCCCCTTCAGGCCCGGGCCCTGAACAGTTGTGCCCCCTTGATGGAGGCCCTGCCCACATTGTTAGTTATCATCTATTAAACATGCCTTTAAAAGAGTAACAAATTATTTTAGAATTTGCTGCTTTTGGTGTGTTATGTTTAGGAAAAGCAGACAATAGCAAAGCAGTTTTGTGTGGGATCTGTTATCCAGAAGCCCATGAGCCAAAAGGGTCCAAAATATATGAAAGAACTAAGAACCACAAATACATATTAGTAGAGATCCCGTTTGCAAAAAAAACCCCCAATCATTCCGGATAACAGATCCCACATGTCAGCCGGAATCCAACTAACTGCTCACTCCAGATCAACGCTAATACCAAGAATACATCATAACACAAACCCAGGCTTCCATTAAAGGGTTATTCAACCCCTCCCCCGCTAACCCTCAGCCCCCACTCCCCCCCGTAGGCTCTTGCGTACAAACGTAGGAGCTAGAAATCAGCAACAGAAGATTTTGCTGTGGCCTATAGCTAATTAATGAAGCGTGGTCTTCAGCCAATCGTAAGATATAGTAACGTAGGACAACCAACAGCAAAGGAAAGGTGGGTGCCGGTGCAACGTCGGGTCTTCTGCACTTCGGTGCTGTTGAGGGGGGCCTTGCTAATTCCAGAAGTGCAACACAGCCGGGCCACCATTCAGGCCTGGGCCTGGTACAGCCATTCGGCAAATCTTCTCTACTGTAAGCGAATAATCTCCCCAAAAATGCCTTCCCGCAGGCAAAAATGCAACTCATTTCCCCGTGTGCCACCACCCTAAAGCTTGCTGTTTACGCCCAGATTTGGTTGGGAATTTTGGTTAATTTCCATCATACAGCCCAATCAGTGCATGTATGGCCAGGCATATCCAATAGTATAGATTGGAAAAGGACAGTTTTAGAAATGTGGATGTCTGCCATTCTTTACTTGAAAGCATCATGCCATTCAAACCTTCTTATGAGGCATTATGCATACACTGAAATAGCTACATGTTTCTACCTGTTACTTATATGTAATCACTTTACGAATACTGAACATGCTGACTCATTTCCTTATACTGTAACCCAATCTATTTCAGACTTTTTTGATTCATACCATTTTTGTTCTACTTTTTGTTGCCAACATCTGATACTGACATTTAAGAAATAAATTAATATATACAGTACATATGTCAGAGCATGTGCAACATACTACTTCAGGTAGTACTTAATGAAGTGGTTAAAAATAACAATAATAATTAATAACATTAATTGTCAACAGCCTTAAAAATAATGACCTATATCTGTTGGATTACAAGTAAAATAATGCTGGCTCCTCAATAGAGGATAAAGGCACAAAGACATGAAAAGGGCACCTAACAAGTAGTATTTGTACTCTAGGGCCAGCCATCAGATCACAGTGAAGAGAAAATGGGAGATCTGACCAAGGACCACATCAACCAACCAATGTGGTCCACGATGGGATTTATAAGCCAGTCTTTTGGCAAGATATTCATCGGGGAAGCCTGTCAGAGGGCCCTATAAACTGGGGAATGAATAAGCTGCTGACTTTATATGTTGCCATCTTATATCTGCCCATGTATGGGGTCCTAAAAGGAATAAAAACCTTCCGGGGCCTATCCACTGAGGTCGCTTCTCTGGAAGGACGTGGGTAGCTATCACTGTGCTCCACACTATCCCCTATTTTATATTAACTAGGAGTACCATATGTCACATAGGGTTGCCACCTTTTCTAGAAAAAAATACCAGCCTTCCTTTGTTTTTATGGTTTTTCCC
>CM044439.1:119953937-119966240 GCA_024363595.1 Xenopus borealis
AAAACAACTCAACTTTTAAAGGAGAAGGAAAACTACCTAAGCAGTTTATTGCCAATAGATTAGCCACAATAGTGCATGCTATAAGACTATATTTATTCTGCAGAATGCATTACCATACCTGAGTAAACCACTCTAGAACTCTGTTTGTTTAGGCTAGTAGCTGCCATATTCGTTTGGTGTGACATCACTTCCTGCCCGAGTCTCTCCCTGCTCACTTATAGCGCTAGGCTCAGATTATAGCAGGGAGGGGGGAGGGAGATAGGAGCAAACTGAGCATACTCAAGCCTGTGCCCTGAAGGTTTAAGTTGAAAGAAGGTTGTGTAATACAGAAGCCCATGTATACACATTTGTCAAAAGAAACACAGCATTCCTTTTTTTTTCGGAGAACTCAGAGCAGCATTACTTTGAGGGTTTACTGGTGTATTCATGTAGACATTTGTGGTAAAGCTTAATTTTAGCCTTTCCTTCTTTAATAAGTAACCCCCTAGATATTGATTTCTATTGAACAAGCAAGCTGGCCCCATTGTTTTATTATGTATATTCCTTTCTATATTCCGTCCAGCTGAAAAACATGTCCGCTTGTCTTCTGGGGCTCCAATTGACTTTAATTGGAAATGCTTAACAGCACTGTGTCATCTGACCCTAAAAATGCTTACCACGGTGTAATATCTGCATGGATCCAGGCTAATTTGCGTGTTTAACCCTTCGGCTAATGATAGTGTTTAGAATGGCAAAACAAATTTGCAACCTTTTGTCCCCCAGCAGTTTGAAGCGGCGCTTCGTTTCCTGAAGTCCCCCGAAGTTGCCTCATAAGGAAAGTTCGAGCGACTTCGGAAAATGAAGCTCTGTGTATGTCATGCCGTGTGACTTTTCATTATAGTCGGCACAAGACAGGGGGAAGCGGTTCGGGGAGATTAGTCGCCCCAAAAAAAAAGGCGGTTAGTCACCAGATGACTAAATCTCCCCGAATCTGCTCGTGTGGACTGACCCTAACAAGGACTCCAAGCAACTCTGACCCAAATTGCTGTGTGGGGGTGGATCCTGGAGCTTGTAGCTTACCCACATTTTGCTGGCCATAGGTTTCTCACTGCTGTTTGTAAAGAGATCCTATCTTCTGGCACAGTAGTTAAATGTGCTTTCTTAGTATGTGACATGGGTCACTGTTAGCAAAGAGTACATTTTCCCTAAGAAACTGATTCAGATATCATGGGAAGCATAGAGCTCCTTTGCAACAAAAGATCCATTAATTTACAATTCAAGCTTAATTCTTCCACTTTTTACTATGAGCCATTGGTCCTCTGAAATAGGACCAATTCCTCTGAGCTGTCTTGAGAAATTCCAAATAGGGCTGACTTACCAAGGTCCAGTCCATGGTGAAGGCCCCACTAAAACAGTATTTATTTCAATAACGGCTGAAATAAAATATGGCTGCCACCATCATTTCTTACTGCTGCCATCTTGTTCTACTATATCCATTATTCCATAGAAGGTATATAGTACAACCTACTGGCAACAATAGGACAGGATGGTGGCAATAAAACCTCCTTTCCATTGTTGTTGAAGTTTTCTTCCAGCAACCTTTGCATTTGAACAGAAAATTCTTTACAATATTCTACAACACCTCCAGGGAAACAATTCAGTGGTTGTGAGTTTTGGGATAGTTTTCCTATTGATATTCAAGTTTTTTTTTTTCCTCACAGTCTCTGTACCGTGGGGTTTGTGCAGCACAGTGAGATATTTCCAGATTTCATTTGTTGACAACTTTATTTTTATTAAAGGAAGTTGCATAACGCTTCAGTTATGAAATAAGCCTTCTAAAAAAAAAAAGTATGCATTTGCCATGGGAAGTTTGAACTAAGTTGCACAGAACTTTTACTGTACTACTGTAACAACCGCAATGAATTACCAGTCTACATTGGCTCCCTTCAGGTATATTTATTCATGAATATTTTTCTATTGTGACCAAATGAGTTTAATGTTAAGTTTTTTTAACCTTTTGTTTTGTTCTTTGTTCTAATGGTTGATTTTGCTTTTTCACCCTGTCCATCACCTCCATCCCTTTTGAACGTTACTATCAAAGGTTATGTAAAACTGAGAAAACCAAATGAAAAACAGTGAACCATGCAGTTTATTTTTCAACATTAATTTATTGCTAATTTCCTACAGTTATAGGGTATCATCTAAGGTTGTATTCGTGTTTATTTCTGTGGGGTGAGTCCCACAGACATAGGCCACATTTTACATGGAGGCAGAACCTCTATGGATCAAAATGTCTAAGCAGACTGACCGATACTTTTATGTGACAAAAACTCTTTCAGTAGTAGATGCTGCTGCTACTAGTAGGTGGAGATATCATGCAACAGTGGGCATGGTCACATTTATTTCCATAATTCTCGCTGAGAGTTCCAGAGAGACCTTCATAGGTCTTACTTTGTATGATTGAAATGGTAGGGAAGGTTTAACGAAGTAAGCTTTATCAGAACGGTCTATATAAATATACCAGTAAACCAAGTAATGCTGCTCTGAGTCCTCTGTCAAAAGAAACACAGTATTTCTTTCCTTCTATTGTGCATATGTGGGCTTCTGTATCATACTTCCTTCTTTCAACTTAAACCTCCAGGGCACAGGCTTGAGCATGCTCAGTTTGATCCTCTTTCTCCCCCTCCCCTCGATGAGCCCAGAGCTATGAACAAGCAGGGAGAGACTCGTGCAGGAAGTGGTCACGCCAAGCTAATATGGTGGCTGCTATCCTAAACAGAGAGATGTTCAAAAACTGTTAACTCCGGTAAAGCATTCTTCATAATGAATGTAGTCAGGGCCGGAACTAGGGGTAGGCAGAAGAGGCACCTACCTAGGGCGCAACCAAAGGGGGGCGCTTGGCAGGTGCCTGTCTTCTGCCTACCCCAGGATTGCTGCTCTCCCATCCCGGGCTCGGTCCCCTTGACCCCCCCGCCGGCGCTCTCTCCCCACCCCTCTGTGCAAACGTCGCATTCACGTGGTCAGCGCTCCAGGGGAGAGCGAGCACGGAGGGGGGGGGCGCGGGGAAGTGCGGTGGCGCCTGGGGCGCCAGGTGCACTTGGCCCGGGACTGAAAGTAGTGTTCCTGTAGCTTTCCTTCTCCTTTAAATGAACAGTTATTAAAGACATGAAAACTAATATATTTATATATTTTACATATCTAGTATTTCCTTTTGAAGTAGTATTTGAATTTACATGTTTTTAGCTGTATTATCCATCTGTTGCAAAAACATGCACTCATCTATTCGCTCATATATTGCATTCAGTGGTGCATTATATCATTCTTTCTCATGATGTGGCCAAGTGCCACTTGGAAAGGTGACATATCTATACTATGGCGCAAAACTGGATCAAACATTTTACGTTAAAGAAGAGACTGCTACGGAGGCATTTTGTTGCCCACAGATTAGTTACAATAGTGCAAGCTAGAATGCTATATTTATTCTGTAGAATGTTTTACCATACCTGAGTAAAAAGCTATAGAAGCTCTTTGTTTGTTTAGGATAGCAGCTGCAGTATTACCTTGGTTTGGCATCATTTCCTGCCTGAGTCTCTCCCTGCTCACTTATAGCTCTGGGCTCAGACTACAGCAGTGAAGGGGGGGAGGAGCAAACTGAGCATGCTCACGCCTGGGGCAAGGAGGTTTAAGCTCAAGGCAAGAAGTCTGATATAGAAGCCCAAGTGTATACTATAGAAGGAAAGAAATTAGGTGTTTCTTTTCACAGGGGACTCAGAGCAGCACTACTTTGAAGGTTTACTAGTATATTTAGGTGGACCTTTCTAATAAGGCTTACTTAGTTTTAACCTTTCCTTTAAGCCACTAACAGCCGTGTTGTACTTCTACTTTCTGATTTGATGCAGCTATTTAAACATATTTTCCATTTCATGATGTCACTTGCCCGGCAATATAGCTATTTAGTGCATGTTCTTATCTACAGAATGTGTGGCTTCAGATTATTATTTCTTTTTCAATCACCTTTTTACTGCAATTAGATAACAAGCTAGAGATATTTTGCACTGACTGTAATTATGAGCTAAATATCCAAACAAAGGCACATAGGCAAACATTTTGGAGCCTAACTTGCCCTAGCATCCAAGAATTAAATATTACTACTTGCATAGATATATAGGAACCTGTATCTGTGCCATTGCTAGAGCAGAATCGGGCACCACAAGGTGGGAAGAATGCAAAACACGAAACAAACTCTCACTCCACGGGGTATATTTATCAAAGAGTGTAGTTAAGAGTGAAGTTCCGCTACTAGAGTAAATTTCTGCCACTCTCCATTCATTTCTATCAAAGGGGGAACTTTCACTTCACCCATTGATAAATAGGCCTTTCAAAATCCCATAGAAATGAGTGGTGGAATTTCACTCTAGTGGTGGAACTTCACACTTTTATAAGTTTACCCCCAAGTGTCTTGAAAGTCTTCCAACTATATTAGGGTGCATATGGCATTCTGTAGGCAGCATGCAAGGCTCACCCAGCTGCTTCGAAAAGGGAGTAACTCAGCAAATTTTTGCCCTGGTACCTTAAATTTTCCTGACTCGTTGCCACAATTTTGAGATCTATTTAAGTGAGGGCCAGATTTAGAGGTGGATGCAAACACTGAGCATTGTCAGACCGCTGGGGCCCCAGACTAAGGGGGAAAATGGTAAGTTTTTCAGGGATGGCAAGCTTGTAGCCCATTCACTTTTATTGAACTATACTTGTTAGTCAATGCAGGGAGTTGCAGTCTCACATCAAATGGAGGGCTGCAGCTTACACTTACCTAACCTATACTAAAAACATCACTTAAAAAAAAAAAAAAACTTTTTTTTTTTGTAAAGGGGCCCAATAGAAACTTGATTTGTCACTGGTTATATTCAGATGCTGCCTTATCTGTGTTTGTACATTGCTGCTGGTTACTGTACTTTGCCTTGGCTTCTTATAATGTGCCTGTACGTATAATAAGTATGTAAGAGGGGCAGTACTCCATCAAATATGCTATGACTTATTTATTAAGCCATTTTTTGGGCTTTATTGATAATTTAGGAAAATGGGCAGGCTTGCAAATGTTATGAAGAAGTTAAGGGAAGCTGCAGCTCATCTTCACTAATTGCTAATCTAATTGCCCATGCTCTTTACACAAGCAATATAACCTCTACACTTCCATGTGTGGCCCCTCATGTACTCTCCATCCTTTACCCAGTGGGTTGATTGGTCGGACAGCATAACAGATTGGTCCGTGTGTGACTCCTTGTAAATAACACAATTGTTAAAAGCTAATTTGACTTTAGCACTTTTCATAGCATTCAGTTGAAGGTAAACATGCTCAGCATCACATGTTTTCCCTTGATTGCATATTGTCATGGAGACAATCTGTCACAAATTTCCCAAAGATTAATGAAACCATCCGTTAATTTGCAATGAGAATTTAAATGTCGGCTTAACAAACGCTGCATATTAATACCCTTGTTTAGATTTTATTAACCCATTCTCTAGGAAACCCAAGGAAAATGGAGGCTGATCCGGGGGTTTATACATCCCAACAGATTTGCCAGGTGGCGTGAAGAAGATGGTAGTGTGAACTCTGGATTGGCAGTTCTAGATGGGGCTGATTTCTCAGGGAGACCAGATTCTCTAGTAGTGGTGGGGAGGAGAGCAAAGTCAGGCCTAAACAGATTGTGGTTGTAGAGTGAGTTCAGGGATCTAGTCTCTAAGATTAAAGGATGGTCCTCCAATATACTTTTTTGGAAGGGTTTGGGTTACTAGAGCACTTGGCTGGTTTTTTCTTGTGGTACAACCTCTACAATTTTGAGGGATTGCACCTCAATGGAAGGAGGTCAGGCCTAAGCAGATTGTGGATGAAGTGGATAGGGCAATCTGTCGTCCAGATCGCTACAAACAAACCGATTGCCGTCTACCTGGTGCCATTGTTCGGCATGTGATTGATGTGGGCTGATTTTTCCTTGGGGTACAACCTATACAGTTGTGACGGATTGCACCTCAATGGAAGGGGGTCCACTGTGCTAGGGGAAAGAATGGCAAAGAGGTTGGAGGAGTGTTTAAACTAGGCAAGTGGGGGTGAGATTAAGAATTATGGGGAAGCTAGGGTAGACTGGACAGTGGGATTAGTAAGGGGTCATGGAGGAGGAGTGAGGGGGCATACAGTTTACCAGCTAAGGAGGTACCTCTGTTGCAAGGAAAACAGACTAATACTAACTTAACATATAATCATATTCTTCACTATGTAATGCAATTTTAAATTGTATGGCAGTAACCTATGCTGTATGCTGGCAAATGCACAGAGTTTGTCAGGTAAAATGGGAGACCTAGAATTTAATTGCATGCTCAAAAAATTATGATATAATTGGTATCACTGAGACCTGGTGGGATGAAACATGTGACTGGACTGTGAATTTAAATGGTTACACCCTTTTTAGGAGGGACAGAGGGATTAAAAACAGTGGAGGAGCGTGTTTGTATGTAAAGCCTGAATTAAAGCCATGCACTAAAGAAATTACCATTGCTGGCACCGGTGAGGTTGTGGAATCCCTCTGGGGACAACTTTTTATTACAGCTTATTCAAGAACCTACTAGGAATAACTCTCTTTTGGATCTTGTAATAACTAATAATACTGAACTCATCTCTAACATTTGTGTGGGTGAGCATTTAGGGAATAGTGATCATAATACAGTATGGTCTCCTTTGAGATTCTGTTGAAAAGGCAATTCTATAAGGGAGTAACACACTAAATTTCAGGTGTGCAAACTTTTACAGTAGAAGGGCATCTCTGCAACATAATAACTGGGAAATGATTTTCACTGGGTTAAACACAGAACAAAAATGAGAAGTCTTTAAAATGCTGCTTTGTAAGCAAGGAACGTCATTGCAAAGCAAAACCTTTTTAGTTCAGTAGAAGTGTTGGTATTGAGGTGGGTAAGAAAAGACATGCTTTTAAGGCTTTCACGTTACCTGGGACAGCTAAATCATTTATAAGGTACAAGGAGGTCAATAAATCATGCGAAAAAGCTATCTGGCAAGCTAAAATTGATTTAGAAAAGGATATTGCTGTAAGCAGTAAAAATAATCCAAAATTATTTTTTAAATATGTTAATAGTAAAAAAAAAAATGAAGCAGGATGGGGTGGGACCGTTTATATCAGAGGGGGTCAGCTGGTTGATGAGAACAAGCAAAAAGCTCAGATTCTGGATGCATATTTTTCATCTGTCTACACAAATTAGGAACCAGCTGATGAAGGTTTCCTTATTCATAATCCCCAGTGGCGTAACTACCAGGGGTGCAGAGGGTGCAATTGCACCAGGGCACCACCCCCTTGGGGCCCACCGGAGCCACAAAATGGTTCTGGCAAGTGGTTATCTAGAGGGAGATTTTACACATGCCATCAACACTCCAGCATGGGATTTATAGAGGTAAGGGCCCGACAGGGGGGCACAGGTGCCGATCCTATACCGGGGCCCACCAGGGTGTAGTTACGCCACTGATAATCCCAATTCTAATACGTCTAATGATGCATGGTTCACACATGAAGAGCTTCAAAAGAAACGAGAACAAGATAAATCAGATGGAATTCTTCCCAGTGTACTTAGCAAGCTTAACTCTGTGATAGCCAAACCTCTTTACTTAATTTCAGGATTCATTGAGGTCTGGCATGGTGACGAGAGACAGGCGAATTGCTATTCAAAAAGGGATCCCGTTTTCAGCCTCAAAACTATAGGCCAGTTAGTCTGACCTTGGTGGTAGAAAATCTTTTCGAGTGGTTAATGAGGGATAAGATTCTGGACTTCATAGTAAATAACAGTGATACAGTTCCACACAGAAGGTTACTGGTTAAATGAAAGAACGTTGGCCTGGTACATAGTATTTGTACCAGGGTAGAGAACTGGCTAAACGATGGACTACAAAGAGTGGTGGTAAATGGAACATTTTCCAATTTGGACCAGTGATGTTAGCAAGGTACAGCAGGACTCTGTACTGGGTCCCTTGCTTTTAAACTTGTTTAATGACCTGGAGGTGGGCATTGAAAGTACGGTTTCTATTTTTGCATAAAATGATAAAAAATTGTGCAGAACTATACGTTCCATGCAGGATGCTGCCACTTTGCAGAGTGATTTGTTTAAGCTTGTTAGAGGGATGGAAGACTTAAATTATGAGGGTAGACTGTCCAAGTTGGGGTTGTTTTCTCTGGGAAAAAAGATGAGGTGACATGATTACACCTTACAAGTACATTGGAGACACATAGCAGGGGACCTTTTTAGCCATAAAGAGGATCACCGCAACAGAGGCCACCCCTTCAGACAAGAAGAAAAGAACTTTCATTTGAATCAGTGTAGGTGGTTCATTACAGTGGGGACAGCGAGGTTGTGGAATGCTCTGCCGGGTGAAGTTGTGATGGCTGATTCTGTTGATGCTTTTAAGATGGGCTTGGATGTTTTCTTGGACAGACGGAATATCAAAGGCTATTGTGATACTAAACTCTACAGTTAATATAGATATTGGCATATATGATTTATGGGAAAGTATGGTTGGGTGTATGTGTATAGATGCTCGGTTTTAATTTGGAGTTATTGAACCTGATGGACTTTGTCTTTTTTTCAACCCAATTTAACTGTTACAATGTAACTATAACCAAATTATAGCTGTAGCTTAGTGATTACATTTGTTATAATTTAAGAAACCCTTTGCCAGTTCTTTAGTAAAGGAGGATATTAGAAGTATGACTGGTATTAAATCATTTAGCCTGCAACCTTTTGTTTGTTAATGTCCATGGAACTTGGTGACGTCCGATATCCCAGGCAAAATTGTCACTGCTTGGAGGTTATACACCAATTTCAGGATTTTACCGAATCCCACATTTTCATTGAATCCTTTTTGCCTTGCTGAATTGAGTCTAACCTTTTAATGTCAATTGACTTTACAGCACTGAATTGACTTTTCCTCAATTAGTGTTTCCCCTTCACAAAACCATTTTACCGAGATCTTTAATTCTTTGTTCATGGGGCTTAAAACCCTGTAGTGTAATTCGGTTTATAAGGGCAATGGCACACACATTATTATATAATAAAAAAAACACACACAGCAATTACAGTTCCTGAACCTTCTGTCAGTTGCTTTTCAATGTGATGGATGGGAAATATAGTATGAAATATGTATATGGTTCACACAAATAATTCAAGGGATTATGGACAAAGGAGATTTCAGTAATGGGAATTAAGTTTATGGGTAAGCCCTGAGGTTCTGCAATTTATTCCATCCAATGTACTCTCTTCAAGGAACTGTATGTTCTCCCTGTCTCTGTATGGGTTTCATCCAGTTACTCTGATTTCCTCCCAAACTATAAAAACTATACAGGCATGTAAATTGAAAGGCTAAAAATTGGCTCTGTTGTGTGTGAATGTGATGGGGCCTTAAGGCTATAGGGATTTAGATTGTAAACTTCTCTGGAGCAGGGGCCGATATGAATGATCTATAATCTCTATTAAGATCAATGGAAATGAACGAAATATTTTTGCCAAAAACTTTGTGGTCAGTGGATGTTTTTCCAGTAGCTTTGAAAGGATTTCACTGAATTGTGGATCACAGACCCTTTCCACTTTTTTTTATGTATTTGCTATGCTCTTCTGTTGTACAGCCCTGAACAGTAACTTCATATTTGATTACAATAATTTACTCATAAGGGTCAGTCCATGCGAGGAGATTCAGGGAGATTAGTCACCCCAGCGATAAATCGCCTCTTCCTTGAGGCAACAAATCTCCCCGAACTGCTTCCCCCTGTCTTACACCTGCTAAAATGAAAATTGTTTGCGGCAATTCACACGAGGCGATTCATCCAAAATCACCCGAAGTCTCCTTGTGAGGCAACTTCAGGCAATTTCGGAAAACAAATTGCTGTGTGTGAATTGCCACAGGCGATTTTCATTTTAGCTGGCACAAGACAGAGGGAAACGGTTCGGGGAGATTAGTCGCCCCAAATAAGAGGTGATTTGTCACTGGGGTGACTATTCTTCCCGAATCTCCACGTGCAGACTGACCCTAAAAGCAGGGTGTTAACTGTTGTTCTCTTGTTTGAAGTTTTCGGATTTTTTTTTCTTATCTGTAGCTAAGCTGTTTGAACTTGATCACTTATTCTGTGCAAATGTAAAATTGTTGTCAGTGGTAACAAATCTCCTAATATTGATTCAGTTTTCCATATGTTATCAGAAGTTGAATGTCAGTGCAGTTGTATAACCATGACACAAACCTTCCTTCCCCTGTGTGAGCACTTGTGTTTTTCAGCCTAATGACCCATTAGTGTTGAATTGTTATCAGCTGATCCTGCAGGAGTAAAAGCTATTATCCTTATCTCTAGGACTGGGGAACCACAAAGAAAATTACTGGATATTGAAGGTGTTTATGAGAGTTCCCTGTACATGCCAGTGATTTCCTATTCAAAGGGCTTAAAATTTGTAAATTCAAAGAATAGGTTTCTTATCATTTGTGTGCATGTTGTGTATTTGGTATAGAGTCCTGAGCAGAACCAATTTCCAAGACCTGACCTCGCAGCCCACGACCCGAACCACAACCTGCATATTTATCCACTTTGATCCACTACCCGATCTGGACCCTTAACTGCCTTATCCACAACCCGACCCGCAACCTGCCAGCCACCATCAAGTAGGAAGTGATGTTTCTGCAAACCGGAAGTGACGTCAAAAGAGGGCAGGGACAGAAACAAGTTTTATAAAATTTTAAAAGGAGTAAAATATAGACAATAAAACTTAAGCTGAAGATAGAAATTTAGATGAGATCCGTAACCTGACCAGCAGGCCCGCATCTATACCTGCACCTGAAAATCCTACCCTCATTCCGCAGGGTACCCAATTCTTTTGCAGATAACCCACAGGTACCCAACCTGCTGAAGGACTCTAATTTGGTGTATACTTTTGAAAACAGTAATTTTTGCAAAAGTAATTTCAATTTAAATTTGGGGTAATTAGAGGAGGGTTACGATTAGTCCTTTTCATATCTGTATTGCACTATTTGGTCATACTGTATGATCAACATGAAATTTTTTTCAATTTGAGTCAAACCACTTAAACCATCTTGGAAAGTGTCTATCACATGCTCAGTGGGCTCTGAGCAGCTGTTGAGAAGCTAAGCTTATGGGTCGTCGAAAATTATCAAGCAGAAAATTAGGTTTGTCTGTAACAAAAGCTGATGCTACACGACTGATTATTTGCACTTGTTTCTGTGCTGCCTTGTAGTAATTATCTGTATTAATTACTAATCAGCCTTGTATTGTTACATTTATATTCTACGTGTACTGTATATTGTGAGACTGTGAGTGGGTCCCTAAGCTCAGTAAGTGACAGCAGCACAGAGTATTTGAATTAGTGAATCCGCAGAAAAGAAGATGTGGAGCTACTGGGGCATCTTTGGAGACACAGATCTTTACTGCTTAAGGTCTGAGGTTGCCTTGGAACAAGTGCCCAAAACAAATGTACAACATTTCTAGCCACATCTTTAGTTGGGCTTTAGTTCTACTTTAACTGATGCCTATTCAAGCTTATTATATGCTGTTGCTTATCCAACACCAAGCCAAACGTACTATATCATATAAGCTCTATGGGACAGTGTTTAAAGTCTGTTTTACAATGTTTAATAATGAAACAAATAAATGTTCCTTTGTAACAGTTGATGGAGCAAAGCAAGTGGAGTTGCCTCACAAGCTCTGGCCACTGGGTGTTCTTTTTGCCAAATGTATTAAACTCAAACTTGAAAGTTATTTGTTGTGAAATAGTTTTTTATTCCTTTTGATCTTAGAGGATTTATTTCCCTTTTAATATATATTGTATCTAAATACCACTATTTATATTTAGCAGAAATAGGATTTGCAAAAGGTCGTTATTCCTTAATGCATCATTTTGTGCAATAAAAAATGTGGTAATTCTACATTACAGCAAAGCATTATGCTACTCACATTGCAATATATTTTGATAGAAATAATCATAACCCATAATTCACAAACATATATTAAATGATAAAAGCATAAAATAGTGTGATAATTACCATGAAATTTAACACATCCTAGGGTCAGGCTTTACAAAACGACGTCAGTTCTGTTTGTCTGTGGGGACAAGATGGGAGTTTTCAGTCTGATTTTTGCTTGAAAATGCAGAAGAGAATCAGGTCTGTGATCTCCTAGAGTGAGTTTTCCAGGAAAGATCAACTCTAGATAGATTAATAGAGGAAGACGTAGTGAGGCACTACAGATTAAAGGAAAACTATACTCCCTGAACAAT
>CM044439.1:119988732-120002810 GCA_024363595.1 Xenopus borealis
TCTTAGCAGCAATGTGTTTCTGAATCTGTACCTGCAATAGATTTCCTTTGAGTCGTGTCATATGCAGCATTTAGCCACAGCACTGCCCATGAAAAATCGCTCAGATTATTATTGAAATATATTGAGAAGCAAAAAGTGAATATAAGAGAAATATCCGTTTAAGTGCATTTGAACTTGCCCTATATATTTTACAGGTCATGGAGTAAGGTGCAATTTCATTTTGTCATAGCTGCATTTTAAATTAGATCTAATATTTGTACATCCTTTGCATACTAACAGAAGTGTCTTCTTTCCTGACCAGGTGGTTGGTTGTAAAAGATTCATTTCTTCTCTACATGAAGTTAGACACTGGAGCTATTTCTTTTGTTTTACTGGTCGATAAGGAATTTACTATAAAGATGGGCAAGAAAGAGACAGAGACCAAATATGGTTTACGAATTGACAATCTCTCAAGGTGAGTTTAAAGTTAATGGCAGGATTATTGATTCCCTGACAATTTGCTCTTGGATACACTACAACAGAGGTTTTCAGCCTTCTTGAGTGCAAGAATCCCAGTTTAGTCCAGCATGTAGCCAGGCCCCCCTTAGGTCATAACTGTATTAGAAGTACATACCGTACATAACATGTTCAGCTAACTTGCTATAGCTTTGGCATGGATACTGGGTGGTATACCAAAATGAATTAGTTCTTTGTGTTACCTGTATGGCACCTCAACTTATGTGTATGGAGCTGAATCTAAATTCAGACTTTGGTATAATGGGCTATTAAAAATAATTTCAGATTAGATTTAAAAGGGTTTAATATTTTCTACACTAATGCTGCATATAATTTTTTAATTTTAAAAATGTATATAGAATTTCTCTATCCTGGCCACTATACATGATAACATTGTGTATGTCAGCATGATAACATTGGGTAATTCTCTGCCCCCCCTCCCCAGGCTTTAACCAGAGAAACTCCTCCTCCTCAAAACTTTAAATACACCCCCCCCACCCCTTAGACCCAGACTCTTTTTATTCTCTGCCTAAGGGTAGTGACATATGAGCAGTTTTGGGGAGACTAATCGCCTGTTCTTCTGGGCAACAATCTCCCCGAACTGCCTTTGCGTGTCTTCTCTTCCTCTATAATGAAAAGTTGCATGTGCTTAGCACACACAGTGCTTCGTTTTCCAAAGTCACCCGAAGTTTCATTATAGAGGAAGGGAAGGCAGTTCGGGGAGTTTGTCACCCAGAAGAACAGACGATTAGTCACCAGGCAACTTAATCTCCCCGAATCTGCCCGTGTGTCACTACCTTTAGGTGTTGCCAGAGAGACTTTTTTTTTTCTTTTATGCACCTTTCTTATCTTGTGCTGGGACAAAGTCAGTGCTGTGGTAATGCCTCATCAAAGGTGTTAATAGCACTGTGTGATCCAGATGTGTATTTAGGGACTTTTTCCATTCGTGTCTCTTCTGGTGCGTTCCTCCTCTAAATTGGTAAAGATTAGGTCATTGCTATGAGCAATGTGCTTTTTTCTCTTCTTTAAGATGGCACGTGCAAAGGTTTTATTCTGACACCAGGACACTTTTGGCTTAGTTTTCTGTTTGTCCTTCTGCCTATAGGGTTCCTTTCAACCCACCTGCAGGTTAGTATTGTCCTTAGGTCTGATCTTGCAGAGGTAGTTTTTTTGTGGGCTATTTTAATAGTTTATTGTTTTGGTTATTGTTTTTTTTTTCAATTCAGCAAAAATCTGTCGAGGCAAGAGAGAAAATGGAGTACAGTGTTTTTCAATCCCACTTTGCCTAATAAAAATTTCTGTGCAGATTGCTTTTGCCTTCTGGCAGATGAAAGTCTGTCTCTTCTGCCATGTATTTTGGAAGCTGTTGCACAGGGTATTTCCAGAGCCTTTGGGTTTTCTAATGCCATTTTTGGACCGGACATTTTTTCCTTGGATGAAGATTTTTCATTTATCAGTTTTCATAATATATCTGATTCTTCAATGTCTGAAGAGGAGGATAAGTGAGGCTTCTTCCAGCTTTGACTTTTGCCTAGTAAATCCTCTAAGGCAGTTAAGCTTATTTTATGTGTGGAGTCTACTTCAGAATCCACAAACTAATTTGACTCTGCCAAGTCAATAGAAGTTTTTTCCTTGTTTTCAAAAGTTTCAGATAAATTCTGAGCTGCAAAAGGTCTTGAAAATGATCTCATTCAGCTCATTGTCATCTAGATTTTCAAATTTATATCCATTTGCCCCACCTGTAGCTGATCCAGCGGTGATTCATCTGACTAAAAGAACCACTCCTTCAGTAGATGATTCCTCTGTCCTGAAGTATGCTATGGATATGAAGGTGGAAGCTGGATAGAGAAAACTTTATTAAAAGAACAGTAACATTAAAAAATAAGTAATAAAAATATAATGTAGTGTTGCCCTGCATGGGAAAAAACTGCTAGGTTTGCTGGGTTTATATAAATAAGCTGATGTGTAGCAATGGAGACAGCCATTCAAATGAGAAGAGGCTCACATCAAAATACAGATAAGCTCTGTAGAACATAATAGTGTTATCGGTTTTCCACTATATAACCTGTGCCATATAGCCTTTTTTTAATTTCTGCCATTGCTACACAGCAACTTATTTATATGAACTATAGTAGTGTTTCTGAAGCAAACACATCCGTTTTACCACTGCAGGTAACTAATCCCAAGGCAAACTAGCTCCAAAGGGGGTGAATGCTCAGTCTATTAGGCAATGGCCTCCTCTTCGGCAGCGGTAGCAGATATTTCAAAAGAGAAGATATCCTAAACAACAGGTTGGAAGTCAGCTAGAACTTTTGGGAATCACTGTAAGCGAAACGTGAAACCTGTAGTGGGAGGGGGGGCTTGCTTCCAGAGTTCTGCACTCTTTTGTGGCTCATTTAAGTACACTTTTAAGGACATTCAAAACTAGAATAAGGCTATATATTTATTTTGTTTACTCAACATAAACATGAACTTGCACCACAAAGCCTAATAAATCAAATTATTTATTCTTTCAAAGTTGGGCACAGGGGGCTGTCATCTTGTAACTTTGTTAAACATCTTTGCAAGACCATGCACATGCTCAGTGTGGTCTGGACTGCTTAGGGATTGTCATAAATTGTCAAAACAGCACAAGTCAAATAAAATCTGCCAGCAAGACTGATTGATAATTAGAATATGCAGACTGCACTGTGTCCTGTGTTGTCATGTAATCTAATGTGGATTTTATAGTTTTTGTATTGTTTAATACAAACTTTCTCCAACTCTGCAGAACCAGTGGCTGCAGCAAAATAATCCTCCAAATACAATCCCAGTTTCTGTTTAAATCTTGATCCATGATCTTTGTCCCTGGAGTTGGAAACATTAAATGGGAACGTAAAGGCAAAAATAAAATCCAATACAAATATCAACACAGTCGCTGACTGCTCTACAGGAAAACAAAGCTGCTGAAGTTCTAAAAGGCTGGGAAGTAAGGCGGTGGCTCCCCCTCCTGTTCATAAGTATGCTTGTTTTCCTGCCCAGCAGTTAGAGAATGTCTGACAATACCTATCCACAGCAGTAAATGATGGGAGAATTTCACTGCATACAGTCAGGTTTCTTATAAAAAACGGTGCACATTTATTAATTAACGTATATTGGAGATAGATTTATTTTTCATTAAAGAAAGTAAAAATGGGATTTAATTTTTTTGCCTTTGCTTGTCCTTTAAGCATTGGTTTTCTGTCCCTCCATTTTTTGTTTTCACTTTTTGCTGGATACTTCACAGTTTTTCATGTTGAAATATAGTGGTCAGGAAATAGGAAAATTGTTGTCATACTTTTTGTAATTTTCTTTTCCTGGCCACTCTCAATGTCAACATACCCTCCCTTCCTTAGGCTATATTATTAGAGTACTGGATCTAGGAGGTGGGGGTGTATTTTAAAGAAGAAGAGTTTCTCTGGTTAACGCATGGGGGCAGGGAACTGCCCAGTGTTTTTATATTGACGTTGAAAGGGGGCAGGAAAAGAAAATTGCAAAAAGTATGACCATTTCCCTATTTCTCTTGTTCCGTTTATTATTATGTTGACCTTTGTGGGTGTTTCTAATGGAATCCCACAGTCTGCTAAACCAATAGTTAGTGCTACTGGAAATGTACAATAAAAATCTCTTAACACTGTTTTAGAAAAGTGCTCATATTACAACCCTATCTAAGCCTAATGTAGTAATAAAAAATATATACATTTTCTTGAACACATGGTGAATATATTTTTAAAATACGTACCAAGCTGAAAACAATAACACCTGATATTGTCTACTACACCGTCTCAAAATAAGATAATACAATACCATGCACGGTTTTTCTATTTCTCCTTTTAATAGTATCATTCAAAAATAAGCACCAAGTTTCCTCCAGGCCTAGTTACCTTGGCAACCAATTAGCTTCCTTTATAGAATTGACTTGTAAATGCTGCTTGTGGATTAGTTACTGTTGGTTATTAGACCTGCAGAAAAATTTGCATCCTTCATCTCAATAAGCTAAGTAAATCAGCAGTGAAACTGCATATACTGTAACTTAGCAGCCTTATTTAGCAGACATAGCAGTGCTGAGGTACAGTTTCCCTTTTCTGCTCCAGTACTTGTATCTCTTCCTTTTTGTATTCTTCAAGGAAACAGAGTAAAATCATTATAGAAAAGTAGTATATTACACAAAAGCAATGCAAACTGGCAAATTTACTTCTGTTTCATAGCTATACAAGACTAAATAGAGGCAAACTTAAAAACTGTTTGCTCCATGATGCACACCAGTAGCAAATACACCCCAGATGCTATGGGCCTAAATAAGAACAAACAAATATGCAATTGTTCAATGCCAAATGCTGATTTATGTATTTATTTATTTTAGGACCTTGATATTGAAATGTAACAGCTACAGGCATGCCCGATGGTGGGGTCAGGCAATGGAGGAATTTGTAAGAAAAAATGGCAAAAACTTCCTTACTGATCATCGATTTGGTTCCTATGCAGCAATTCAAAATAACACTCTTTCAAAATGGTAAGTGCCACAAGATATCACAGAAGCACAGAGCTGCTTTGTATTGCTTCAGTTCAGTGCATTTATGAAAGCTGACTAAGACAAATGTTTCCAAAGAGCACAATGTACACCTGTGTTCAATGTGATCCTAGTAAACAGTTTTTTTGTTTTTTCATGCACTAAAACATGCAGAATTGGAAACTGAATCTTTTCTTTTACACTTGATACCAAGTCCTTGTTTTTTTTTTAAAACAAAACGTTATATAATTTCATCAAACTATAAACCTGAGAGATTGGCAGCTACATAAGCAAAGGTATTTGATTGCTTTATTCAGATAATTATTATTTTACACTCCACTGATTCCAAGAGGTGGGGACACTGGGGAAAAAACCTGTTGGGCATCAAAGTAAGTTTAAGGTGCATATGAGTTGGGGAGAGTTGGTGATGGGTGAGCAAGAGGTGGGCAGGGGGCCCTGGGGTAGTAGCCCCGGTGGATCTTGCACATCCCAGTGTGATGCTGGACAAGAGAGGAGTAAAGGTAACAACAAAGCAATATTGCGTTCTTAAAATAACCTTTGTTTTTTTTTTTTTTGCCCTATAGATGTTTATATACTATAATGACTCCCTTTAATGCCCTTGTGCTAAAATGAGGTGTTCAACAACAGCTGCTAAGCAAAAAATTTGGTCAACACTGAGCTATTACTGTGATGTTCCTTCTACAGTTTTATGTTGATATTAGTATTGGACTTTATGGGGTGTTTTACAGAGTGCAATTAAACTTAATTTTTTTTTTTTTACTTTTTCATTCCTGTACAACTCTCAGGCTTGTAATTTAGTTAGATGTTCTAGATGCTAGGTCTTTAGCAACCAGGAAGTCAGCATGGAATATCTTTAGGGAATGGTCTAAACACAGAAGATAAGAGATAATAATAATACATTAAAGACTAACAGCTTGTATGTTTTATGTTTGCTTGATTTAGTGACCCCAACAACTAGATAACATTTTCAGACAGAAGAGGATGACAAACCTATTTTTAAAAAAATGTATGCAAAATAGGAAATGAAGGATAAAGGTCTGTCGGTATACTAAAATTAATTTAAAGGTGAACTTCTTCTTTAATGGGTGACTTTCAGTTTTATTAGCTCATAGTACAGATTACTTAGAAACGATAATCTAGTAATTCTTTATAAACATATACTTTCGGAATTAGGAAATCAACTTGGAACAGTTCATTGACCTGAGATTTATGTGCATAGTTTGCATTCTTGTTGATGCCAAGAGCTAATTAGTATTTAATATTGTAAGTCACATGGCGATGTTGGAAATTATACTTACATGGCAGCAAAAAAGTTCCGGAAATGTGCATTCAAGAATGAGTATAATATCCTACCTATAGTGTAAGGCAGTGATCCCCAACCGGTAGCTCGCGAGCAACATGTTGCTCCCCAAACCCTTGGATGTTGCTCCCAGTGGCATCAGAGCAGGTGCTTATTTTTTAATTTAAGACTTGAATGCACGTTTTGGTTGCATAAAACCCAAGTGTACTGCCAAACAGAGGCTCATGTAGGCTGCCAGTACACAAAGGAGCTACCAACAGTCAATCACAGCCCTTATTTGGCACCACCCAGGAACATTTTTCATGCTCGTGTTGCTCCCCAACTCTTTTGAAATCTGAATGTTGCTGACGGGTGAAAAAGGTTGGGGACCGCTGCTGTAAGGTATTTTGAAAAAAACCTGTTCTTTATAAAGCTGTGTTACCATATATATTTTTTAATTGTCTCCCCTGGTTCACTGTAGGTATGTTAATGCAAAATGTTATTTCAATGATGTAGCTGATGCAATGGAAGCAGCAAAAGAAGAAATTTTCATCACAGATTGGTGGTTTGTATTTTACATATTTTGACATTTGTGTTTTGTGTTTAAAAATAGTGTTTTTGCCACTATGCCATTATTTCATAAAAAATATATACAGCAGAACTATCCTTGGAGGTAATTAAAAAAATGGTTTTTAACCAGTGGTACAGTATAAGGTGATTCTTTCAAACATGTTTCAGAAATATACTTCATTGCTGTGGCAGTTTGGCTAACTGGTTGAGAAAAAAGTAAAAGCAGCATGTCCCAGAAATAACACTACTTGAGGTGCACTTAATGCATCATTTTTTTTCATTCTGAGCCACATACTGAATTCTTCACCAGAAGAATCAAATCCAAAACGGTTTTATCACCAATTGGTGGTTTGTATTTTATAGTTTTAACATTTGTGTTCGTTTAAGAACAATGTATTTTGTGTCCTTGCTTGAAAGGCTGAGCTTAGTACCTTGCACCAGAATAAATATCTGCCACAAGTACAGGGCAATGCTTTAAGAGGTGCAACAGATCTCTGTGCAATTCTGGTACTTATTTCTTGCTTTTATTAAGTTGCACTAAATGTATGAGGGCTATCAGGGGATGCCTATATCTCGCTAACTTCCCATCAATACATATATTTAGGGATGCATACAGAAACTGGCTCCAATATCCAACCAATATATTTGTTCAATGGATATCCATTCATCAGTTGAAACTGCTGGAAAATGTAATCTTCAGGTGTATGCCTTATATCTGGCTTTGCGCTTTGTAATCTTTCCCCGCCATTATAAAAGAAGCCTAATAGCTGCCATATATATTGTTTAGGAGGCATCCCTGACCTTGTGGAACATGATGCCAACTACTCAAAAGGGTTCACTTCATGTGGAGATTAATGGGTGGCATTACAGATTGTCTTAAAGAGGCTTTTTCATTGAAAATTGTATGTTTTATTAGAAATATGTCAACCATTGCAATTCCTTTTTAAGTATTAAGTAGCAGTGGTTTTCAAGTGGCCGACAGGTAGATTTGTCGCCTATTATTATTTGTGGGTGACTGTGGGCGACAAATATCATGAAAATGCAAGTTTCTTCTGGAGGCAACTTCAGGTGACTTTGCAATATGTTTGCTTTACACCTGATGAAATTGAGAAGCATTTTGTGTGTGTGTAAATATGATGGGGACCTTAGATTGATGTGAATGATATGTAACTTTGTCTTTAAAATTTATTGGCAACACATTAAATTTTTTTTTGTCAGCATACTTTCTATTTAAACAATCTGATATTTATTTCAACTCCCAATTTAGGTTAATAGTGATATAGCAAGCAGTAGAGGATATAATACTACAGGGTCCTTAATCCTTGAACATTTTCAATTTATTTCCTAAGGCATGGGGTGCCCACTTGCCAGACTTTCTCATAGATATAAAATGTCTGTATGGAAAAAATATTGCATTTCTTTGCACTTTATGTGAACTGAGCATACTTTCCCACATTCCCACATCATTGTGGTTAAGTTTCTACTGACAGAATTACCCTTGTGCTTTAATAGCACGGCCTTGTTATACATGGAATTTCCTACAAGACTTTTCCCATAACATTAAGCAGGCTGTGCCGGCAACCTTGGCAACTAATCAAACTGGACCGTGTAAATAAAGGGCTCTTTGTCAGTTGGATCACATATGGTCTGGGCTCCAATTTTCCAACATCTTATAAATTTAATTATATGTTGGCTTCTCTAACATAGGATATGTGTGGGGAGCAGCATCGGAAAGATCACCTCAGGTTGGCCAGGAGCACAGAATCACCCCTGTAATGAATCGTACCCATATTTATTTATTTATTTATTTTTAAGATATGTTTTACTTTTTCTCTCCATATTATTACTCTTTATGTATTCAGTGTTGACATAGTCCACAGTGCTTTACAGAGATTACATATCATTCACATCAGTCCCTGCTTCAGTAAAGGTAGCAGTGTAATGCCCTCACAACAAATGCAATAGTCCTTTTTATGTGTAAGCCATTACCTGTCTAATTAAATTTGTTTCCATCTCTGTTTATATTGTAATCAGGTGAAGGTTGGATTCTCTGGTTTATATGGATCAGAAATATAATGTAACTGGAGAAGGAACAGAAGGAAGATAAAAGAAACATGAATTATTGCTAGGGGCAATAAGATCAGATTTAGAGATGAATTTTAAAAGTAAAATGAAGTTTGTTTCTTCCAGAAACTTAATCATTCAATTTAAAACGGAAGCTGTACATTAGTATTTGACATTTCTCTTGCTTATACATTCAGTGCTTGTTCCTTTGTTGTGTCTCAAGGTTGAGTCCAGAAATCTTTCTCAAGCGTCCTGTTGTGGAAGGAAACCGATGGAGACTGGACTGCATTCTTAAAAGAAAAGCTGTAAGTTCTTCCAACTGCTAAAATACAAATACATTTTTATAAAATAGTACAAAGGAATTAAGTTGGCCAACAGTATTAGTTTTATGTTGCCAAATTTAAAAAAAAAAAGAAACTTGTTGTACTAGAGATGTCCGCTTTCCCAAAAGCAAATTCAAGCTTTTTTCGGCCATGCTCCTTGCTTCCCTCTGGTTGGAAGAAGTATACATACAGGTGACTTGCCAAAAATTCAGAAGGGAAAACGTGTGTTCGGTAAACCCTGCTTCTCCATTTCTAAATGAATAATTTTTAAACTAACCTACCACATAGTGTTCTATACAATGATTTATTCTTTTGGATAATTGACCTTTCACACAGGTGGTTTAATGCCATAAGCATGTAGGCATTCTTGAAGACTGTTCTGAAATCATGCTCTGTAATGCCTAGACTGATGTAATTTACAACAAATAAGAAAAATCCTGGTATTGACTGACTAGCCATTGATCAGGTGCATGACCAAGCTCATGTTAGTGCAACACACATCTCTAAGGCCATGGCTGATGCTATGAGCAACCACATGAAATGAGAAAGAAACTGCTGGGCTGACCTGAGAGAAGCTCTACAACAAAAGTAACCCTAGAAATACACTTTATATTTGGTCTTCCCTAGCAAACAAAGGCTTTAGCAGTGAAGAAAAATCCCCTAATAATTGATTTGGGCTTTTGTCCCTAGCTTAGGGGCCAACTAATATATATAGATATATATAATTTTCATTTTTCCGTTCAAGACTGAATACTATTTGATGAAGATTCATATTATGTGTTGTCGTAGAAACAGTGAATTTTCTATTGATCAATGTAAAAACACTTAAACTAATATTTTGATGATTTTCAATAATTACAAAACTCTACAACCGCTCATTAAGCTCACATTCATTGTTGTCCATACACAAGCCAGCTTATTATTAATTGCTTATTTACTCATGCATTGTTGACCAAGTCTGTGGCCTTTTTTTCGGCCCTTGTATGGGTAAAAATTAAGCCCTTGCCTAATTAAACCTATTATCATGTATGTCTCATTTACATATAATTTGGTCTCACTGGTAATAACCAGTGAATAAGGTTGGTTTGCAGCGGATAGGTCTTGATGGGCCTGCTTTGTGCATCTGATGATTTGTCTGAAGGGTTGCCTTGTTTGGTGACCTGGATAGAAGAGTTGTTCGTGGTCTGTTTAACAGAGAACCCTTCCCATCATTTTGCTAAATTTAGCCCCATTCAATTGGCTCCTGGTGAAGTGAAGATCAACCCCCTATAATAGTGAAAAAAGCAGAGGTTGGTTGCACTGCTGTATTTGTGCTTGCAGCTGTACAGTACAACACCTTGTTCAACAATTACATCCAGCTAATAGTGCTTTTGCCAAACATAGTTTGTATATGTATGTATATTTTAGCTTTAAACGCTGCAGTCCCTTATTAAATGTTTTTTCCTCTTCAGTTTTTAGTGTTTTTCTGTTTTACTAACTCACAATACAAAAAAGGGTGTTTTTTTCATTGTGTCTGCACAATATCTGGTCCATGTTAAAGGTAATGCTGCTAAAAATGTATGTACTTTTCACAGCAACAAGGTGTGAAAATATTTGTTATGCTGTACAAGGAAGTAGAACTTGCACTGGGCATCAACAGCGAGTATAGCAAGAGGACCCTGCTGCGTATACATCCGAATGTTAAGGTACAACTGCAAAAAATTACTTTGATTAAGCAAAACCTTTTGACAGTTGACTTACCCTATATTTTGTATGTTTTACTACATTCCATAGTAACTCAAGTTACATTTTGTAGAGAAAGATTTGGCTTATATGTTCACATTACACAACTGGAAGAGCAGGTTGGGCAGGAATTTCCCTAATTGTATGCAACATACATACTGTTTATTGGAGGCATTATTGTCATATTATTGTCATATTAGTGTCATAAAGCTGACTCTGTAAAGGCTTGTCCTGATTTTTTGTAAATACACTTCAAGATTTCTCTTAAAAGATACAATAATCTTTTTTTTTATTATATTGTCTTGGAAATTGAGGCTTACAATTAAATTAAAATTGCAGGACTTATGTCTTTTGCTTTAGATAGTCTCAGTAAATTAAAGCTGCCAACTCAGCCCTATGGACCTGGCCCACAGATATATGTCCAAAAATCAGGAAGAACTAGGATTACATATTTGTTGATGCAGTCCTCCTCAACAATCTGCATTTGTGGAAATATTGATGGGATTGTTGATCCAAGGGTCAATCAGCCTGATATAGACCAGTTGGGCATATCAGGAACATATCTTGCTTGTAATTGATCTCTCCAATTTAGTGGCTATTTAGATGTATAGCCTTCTTTACATAATATCATGGGCTACTATGATACTAAAATTAGTATAGATATTGGATTTGGTATATAGTTTATGTGAGTGTATGGAGTAGCCAGTGTGAGTGTATATATACAGTATGTATGGACACTGTTTTTCATTTGGAGGGGTTGAACTTGAAAATGCTCTAACATTAGAATGGTTTAGTGAAGGGATTTAGTGGCCTAAAAAATGTTTTGATTTTATTAGGCATGCAACCTTTATCATTTCCTATTAATGTTGTCATAGCTTGTATCCAGAGATAACATTAAGCTATTTGTAGTACATTGTTACACAGAAATTGCTACACAGAAAGATTTTCCACTTGTAGTGTCAGGTGTACTCTGATTTCCCACTGCCAGGGATAACATCCAGTATAGAAATTCCAATACAGCAACAACTCGTGAAGGAAATATGTTTTATTGTGCTACAGGCAGGTAATTTTTGGGCTTAGCACCAGCCACGTACAGTATAAGCCTCAAGCCTCCTATAATTTTAAGCCTCAAGCCCTCCTATATTTTGCCATAGCTTGTAGGAAGGAATAACATTAAACTATTTTTATTATATACATTTTAAAGTGTTAGGGGCAAAGAACAAACAACCACAAAAAAAAACAGATATGTGCTTGATGTGGACTTTGCTGCACTTCTGACACACCTCAGTGATTATTGAAACCTTTACTATCATCTAGTGAACAAAGTTTATCTTTGTTTTAAGTAGCTTCAGTTGGATGTTTGTGTGTTTAATGTCTCTAGGTTATGAGGCACCCAGATCACATGTCCTCCTCCGTGTACCTTTGGGCTCATCATGAAAAGATTGTTGTGATAGATCAGTCTGTAGCTTTTGTTGGAGGAATTGACTTGGCCTATGGAAGATGGGATGATGATGAACACAGACTAACTGATGTTGGCAGTGTAAAGCGGATTGTAACAACACAGTCAACAACTGCAATAAATAAGGTAACCATATTGAAAAAAATCTGCAACAATTGACTATGTCTAGCCCCATGTCAGATTTCAAAATGAAATATAAAAAAATCTGTTTGCTCTTTTGAGAAATGGATTTCAATGCAGAATTCTTCTGGAACAGCACTATTAACTGATGCATTTTGAAAAAAGAAATGTTTCTCACAACAGGATCCCTTTAATGTCCATACATTGGCAGTGTAATAATGAGCTGAGTTGAACTTCTAATAATTTATAAGAAGACCATTAACCCTTTTAGTGTCATACATTTTAGAATTTACAGGCCTGGCTCTCAAAATAAAACACCACAAAGTGCCAAATAGCAGACTGAGTATATCTACTAGCTTAGCAACAGATGAAACAGCAGACAAATTGAGGAATATTGGCCTGTAATGTATTTGTATTTGGATAGAGAACCGTCTAGGATACATTTCCAGTGTGATCTGTGCCATTTTTAAAAAAGCTGACCTTGGCCATTAATACGTTACAGTAGCGTGCCATTGTCAAAGGTTGAAACCGCTAGCGTATTTATGCAGTGGTCGACTTTTTCTTTAAAACTGTTGTGCAGATGGCGCCAAAAACACTGCAAATCTCTGCATGTGTGACTTATGCTGAACACGTGTCTTTGGTCCCTTTAAAAAATAATCAGTTTTCTTTCTTTTCTTTTAAGATCCCATCTGATTCCACTCTGTCATTGAATGGTGATAATAGGGCAGGGAAAAGAAGTTTTCAAGTTCCAGGCAAGAAAGACGAGAATGCAGTGGATTCTTCGAGAATAAGAGGACTGGGGAAATCTAAGAAGTTTGCAAAATTTAGCCTTTACAAGCAGCTCCACAAACATAACCTTCAGCACGCAGACAGTGTGAGCAGCATTGACAGCGAATCTCGTAAGTGTGTCTTTCCAAAGATTTGTATATACAGGAAGAGAAAGCTGCAGCAAAATGTCTCTTGTTTGTGTGTTATGGAGGTATTTAGTATCTGTGATGTGTATTTAATATATATACCATTCTATCATATTGTAGGCTGCTATAGATTAGCAACAAAGTGCCATCAAATGCATCCCCACCAGCAATTTACATTATTTCTGATGGGGAAGTACCTGGAGGAGATTAGTCATCTGCAGAAGAATAGATTTATTGTGGGTGAATAATCTCCTCATCTGCCACCAGCCTAAATGACCACCTAAAATGTGTTTTATATGCATTTAAATATGATGTAATGTTCGCCTGCAATGGTAAAAACAATGCACCATTACAGTGTATATTCCTAAGGTCCAGTGTAGCCATAGGGACAAAAAGACACATGTTTACACCGCAAATAACAGATCAGATGTGTAGTATACAATTATTTCAGTTCTTAAGATTGCCATGTATATTAAGATCCACTTAATTGCCTGAATTGCCCACATATTGGACCATATCATTTGGCCCCCAAACCAATGATTACATCATAACGGGCACCTGTCTGGTGAAGAAGATTTGGTTC
>CM044439.1:120014894-120026534 GCA_024363595.1 Xenopus borealis
TTGTCAACAACAGATACAAACAGAAAGATCTGACCATGAGGGGAACAAAGACAAGTTAATAATTTATCCTGCCTACTCCAGTATGTCGGTGTTGGGTAATGGCTAAAATATAATTTTTATTATTGTTACAGAGTAAACAAAAATAAATTGATCCCTGCAGTAATAGTATATATAGAGACTGTATAAATTTCCGGCCAAAGGGCATTATGGTGGTTGTCTCGCATAATGCACTTCATATTATCATCCTATGGAAAATGAAGCTCCACATGTGAATTGCCGCGGGCTATTTTCATTGTAGCCAACGCAAGCAGTTTGGGGAGATTAGTCGCCCAAATGAAGAGGCGATTTGTCGCTGGGGCGACTAATCTCCCCAAATCTCCTTGTGTAGACCTTCCCTTAACCAGTCCAAAGAGCTATGAGACCCAAGGGAAGAATGCCAATGTGTACATGGTACTCATTATCTACTGTCATACAGACTTAGTGGCAGACACAGACCAACACAGAGAGGGAGAGGACTGACAATGAGCTTTTATTGTTTCCAATAATTGAGTTCATAAACTATACACTAAAGTTGAATT
This sequence comes from Xenopus borealis, assembly GCA_024363595.1. Classification (NCBI taxonomy): domain Eukaryota; kingdom Metazoa; phylum Chordata; class Amphibia; order Anura; family Pipidae; genus Xenopus; species Xenopus borealis. The sequence continues at coordinate 120,015,473 of CM044439.1, forward strand.
AAACTAGGGATGCACCGAATCCACTATTTTGGATTCGGCCGAACCCCCGAATCCTTCCCGAAAGATTTGGCCGAATACCGAACCGAATCCGAACCCTAATTTGCATATGCAAATTATGGGTGGGAAGGGGAAAACATTTTTTACTTCCTTGTTTTGTGCCAAAAGTCACGTGATTTAGCTCCCTGGCCCTAATTTGCATATGCAAATTAGGATTCGGATTCGGTTCGGCCAGGCAGAAGGATTCGGCCGAATCCGAATCCTGCTGATAAAGGCCGAATCCTGGCCGAATCCCGAACCGAATCCTGGATTCGGTGCATCCCTAAATTAAACTACAATAAACCTTGGTGCATTTGCAACCTCTCTCTCAGGGGCGTTTTAGGGGCTGCTGCTATTGCGCTCGCTGCAGTAGAAGAGCCGGGAAAAACGGAAACACGGCTCTTAAAGTTACCAGAGGCGGCTTTTTGCCGCCCCTGGTAACAGGCCGCTCCGTGCCGCCTGAGGCAAGAGTCTCACCTTGCCTCATGGCCGGAGCGGCCCTGCTCTCTCTTTAAACTGGTTTGCACCCTAAGCAGGTCTTTCCTATCTTTAATCCTGACCATGTCCCCATAGAGCCACTTAATGCACACAAGTTTAATATGTATTAACAAAAACCCTGCACACTTCAACTGAACCTGTATGCATTTGTTTTGTGTTTGCTTTATACAAATTATTTAAGGGGGAACTATAACGGAAATGAAAATTTAATATAAGCTTCCTCATACTGAAGTAAGAAACTTTCAAAATACAATCAATTAGAAATTCTATCTTCATGCAGCAGTTGGTTGTCGGATAAATGATGCAATATATCTTATAGGGTACTCCCTTTCCTAGCAGATTAAAGCTCACTCAAATAACGGTTTCCAATACAAACAAAATCTGCATGTAGAGAGACATGATGTCTGGTGATAGATGCATGACAAGAGAATAAAGAGAAACAGATGCTGAGAGCGGGATATTGAAGATAAACTTGATTATTTCAGAAATGGAATTTTTAATTGATTGTATTTGGAACTTTCTTATTTCAGTATGCTGAAACTTATATTAAAATGGAATTTTTGTGATAGTTCCCCTTTAAATTAGCTGGAAGCTCATCCCTAGTGCTTGGCTAGATGTATGTAACTCCTTGGCCTTGGGTTGCATCCTATGTGGGTAGCAAGACATATTTTCAGGGATATTTTATTTTAGATACTAAAGTAACCTTAATAATCACAAACATATTATGAACCCATGTCCTTGACCAAAATTCCTTGCCATAGGGTATTGCTTGAGATGGCACTTTCTAGGGGTGGCAAAGAGCTGCCTCTGGTCATTTTAAAATGTTCAATCTTCTTCATCTAGAAAACGGTCTCATTTAGTGCAAAACGCTGAATTGCACTGTAGGTAAGCAATGCAGCCCCTCTTTATGAGTGTAGGGGGTCAGTTTTGCCTTCAAATGTTAAAAATCTGCATTTCTCATTCTGTCCCTGATATTCCAATGTGTGTTTTTCTTGGTCTTTAATTTATTTAAACAATTCAGATCCTTTTCTCCCCCTGGTGGCTACATTTATATTTTTTATATTTATGTGCATGTGTCTAGCACCATCACCTGGTTATTAATGTATTTTGCTTAGACATTATTTTGCTGGTACGTAGGGATATTTCATGCATTTTTCATGCATTGGCTGGGCCTTCTAGTACCTTCCTTTTCTGATGCATTGCTCTGGTATAAGGAAATGCTGATGAATGTTAGGTAACAATATAAAAAATCAATGCAATGTTATTTTCCTTTATGTCAGAGCAATAAACGGTAAATTATTACAGTTTAATATATGTTTTTAATCTGTTTTCTGAAGTCATTTTAATTTGTATACTAGATGAGGGCACAGTAATATGTGATCATTACACCTACCACACAAGGTCATGTGGTACATTGTCAGTAGCTTCAATTCATTGTATATAGTGACTTGTTTACTGCCCTTCACCACTTTACCTTTCTCTCAGTTGCTGTTCTGATTGAGCCTTTTCTTGCAATTAAATATTTATAGGACCATTTGCAGAGGAGAACATTCCATAATTGGACAACTGAAAGCAGAAAGTGAGTTATTTGTGTTATTAATTCATTGGTCAGCGCTGAAGTGAAGCAGTTGAATTGCTCATTAATTGATTTTTAAATTGATTTATTTGCTTTATATAATTTAATTGAGGCGGGTAAGTTGTTATTTGTAATACACCTATACAGGTATAGGATCCGTTATCTGGAAACCTGTTATCCAGAATGCTCTGAATTATGGAAGGGTTGTCCCTCATAGACTCCATTTTATCCAAATAATACAAATTTTTAAAAATTATTTCCTTTTTCTCTTTAATAATAAAACAGTAGCTTGTACTTGATCCAAACCAAGATATAATTAATCCTTATTGGAGGGAAAACCAGCCTATTGGGTTTATTTAATGTTTACATGATATTGTAGTAGGTATGAAAATCCATATTACAGAAAGATCCATTATCCAGAAAACCCCAGGTCCCGACCATCCTGGCCCCAAACCTGTATCAGGTGGCCACCACTTGGAGGGAGGAGTTCAGGATTTGTTTCGAGGTTATTTCTGCACTGACTTTTTTTGCTGCCATTGAACAGGGTTTAGCAAAGCTGTCTGCCAATAAAATAATAGATGATAAACAGGGTGTTTATTTTCAGCTGACATTGACCAGGCATAAGTGTTCTTCTGTATGCATATACTGAATAGTTACCAGTCTCCATAGTGCTTCTATATTATTAACACACTGTAAGCAGCACCAGATTTGCCGGCGGGGCGCCCCTGGGCCTCGTTGTCCTGGGACCTGCCAGCACTACCACACGCAGGCACAGAAGCGCATGCGTGTAAACACCATACAACCAGGGAGCAGCGCATCCCCAGTGCTCCCCACAGAGCGCCTGGGCAGCATGCCGCCCCTAAAAAATTGCCACCCTAGGCCCGGGCCTTTGTGGCCATGCCACAAATCCGGGCCTGACTGTAAGTGACTATTTAAGAATACCCAGCGGCTCATTTATAAACCAGAGCAGTGCCACATAACAAAAAATTAGTGATTCGCTTTTTTCACTCAGCTGCTGGAGGTTGAACACTGAAAGCAATCATCTGATTGGTAGCCATGGGTTACTGCTCGGGCGTAAATTTGCCCAATGTTTATAAATGACCCCCCCCCCAGTACTGTGCGATCTAACTGCAAGCAGTGGGCACCCTTCTTCTGCCTGTGAGCTACACTCCAATGTGCCTTCTACAAGTTAGCCAGTCTAATGAACAACATTTTCACTACCTGCTGTTTATAGTTGGAAACCAGTGGATTAACTACATATCCTTCTGCGGTTTGAGAACCCACGCGGAGCTGGAAGGGAATCTCGTCACAGAGCTGATCTATGTGCACAGCAAACTGCTCATCGCTGACGATATTACAGTTATTGTTGGTAAGTGCTCTGCTGCACCAATGTATTTCTGTTGTGTCACAGAAGTAAAGGCTTACTATAACATGATTTGTGTATGTTTTGTACAGTGTTCTTCCAGAGAGCCACAAAGAAAACATTTACTCTTATCTCTGCTTTTCATTTTCTGGTTCTTGTAATATTATTCTTCCAATGCATTTTAATGGTCAGTTTCTATTCAAAATGAGTTTTCCAATTCTGGAAAAAATGTTCTCTGAAGCAGTAACCAGTCAGGCATTAAGCAAAATAATTGGCTCGATTCCGTCAGGAGACGGAACCAGAATGCAATCACACACGTATTCCCAAGTAACAGCTCTATACAATAATAATAAAACAATTCAACATTTAAACCTTTAAAATGAATGCTATTACCAGTTTCACAATTCTGCACTTTAGCAATGTTTAGTGTAAAGATTAACTTTTCCATTTTCTTGTGTTTAAGATTAACTTTTCCATTTTCTTGTGTTTAGGAAGTAGCACTTTCATGGGACTGCAGTATTTCACTGCATGTGTATATATATATATATATATATATATACTCTACCTGTCCTGCTTGAGAAACACCAATGGGCAGACATACTGTATCAAGTTTTTATAAACTCCCATGAACTCGACCAATCAAAATTTATTCTAAAAAAATAACTAGAATTTTTTAAAGTCTGGTGAATACTATGGACCCGAAAACTTGAGTCGAATTGAATTCAGTCCGAGTTTATCAAACTTGGTTTGATAAACTGCAAACAACAACAACAAGGCTGCAAACAACTCCAAATTGATCCCAGAATGTCTTCTAGAGGCTAAAACAGCAATTCGGTAGGTTTCAGGTGGCAAATAGTCCAATCTGAGTTCTTAAAGGGCCAGTGTATGTTTAATGAAGTGTAGAAAATAGAATTCAATTTTTTTTTTTAAACAGTATTTTTCGAATAGTAACTATTCCCTAGTCGAATTTTAAATTTTTGGACATAAAAAAAACTCAGAAATTTGATTTTGAATTTTCACATCAACCCTTGATAACTCTGCCCCCAATTGTTGCTCTGCCATAAGTAGAGGAGACCATAAATACTTAGATCTGGGTTTGTAATGTCACTGATAGGGTCAGTTTTGACCAATCATCCTGCATCGCTTTAGAAAAAATTGAATGTCTACACTAATAAGCTCATAGGGGCAACTGCTTCCTATCAGTTATGATCCAATCTCCTTTTACAGAACATCGTCCAGGTTCACTTCCTATAGTAATGTTTCTTCATTTCTGAACAGAGATGTGTCTGTCACCACTATGGGGGTTCACTCACCTTCCTGTACTGAGCATCACAGCTCTAACTGCCCACCAGCATAGGCGTCTGCCGAGTGAATGGGAAAAGATTGCTAATGCGGAGCTTTTGGCTTGCAGCAACACCGATTTATCCCCGCAACATCGCTTGCTTAATATAACTATTAAAAACTCCAGGCAGGTTGACCGGTCTGCTTATGGAAAATGGAGAATTGATTATATGGATTTGCCATGTTTATCAGTCCTCCTCGACACTGGTGACTTATGGCTAAATACACCTTAAAGGAAAACTATACCCCTCAAACAGTGTAGGTCTCTATAAAATCTATTGCATAAAATAGCTCCTTTGTAAAACCCTGCTTCATGTAAATAATTTGATGTTCCTATAGGACTGGCACTTCACTCCAAAGCTTGATGCAGTTAAAAATATATTTTATTCAACAAAAACCATCTCAAATGATGTAGCCATGCGCATTTCGTGCCTTAGTGGCACTTAATCATAGGCTGGACAATTAAGTGCTACCAAGGCACAAAAAGCATAAGGCCACATCATTTGAGATGGTTTTTGTTAAATAAAATAGATGTTTAACTGCATCAAGCTTTGGCTTTGTGCCAGTCCTATATGAATGTCGAATTGCATTCATTTGCCACCTAAAATCTGAAGGACTGGGGCTTGTGCACCTGGACCCCCAATACGTTTTTGGAAGTTAACCCCGTTTTCATGCTACAATCAACACTGTACTTTTTTTAATTATTCGATGATTACTAGTCTGTAAAAGCTTTGATTCATGGAAACCATATTCATATTAATATATCTTTTTCTAGCAGTATGTGCCATTGGGTAATCCTAAATAAAAAAGTTGTGTACTACATGTGTTCCAGCCCCAGGATTCACTGTGCATACAAACAAACCAAACAAACCATACATGTTAGGTTACATGAGCCAATTAACAGTTCTGTCTTTTACTTCCACAATTCTTCCTGTTACTGTTAGAGTTGACAATCAACAAATGGATGTTCAAGGCAAGAGATGTAAAAGGGAAAAATTTACTTAAAGGGATACTGTTATATGGATGTTTTTTTTTTAAATGCATCATTTTAAAAGTGCTGCTCCAGCAGAATCCTGCACTGTAATCAATTTCTCAAAAGAGCTAACAGAGGTTTTAATACTTCATTTTGAAATCTGACACGAGGCTAGACATAGTGTCAGTTTCCCAGCTGCCCCAAGTCATGTGACTTGTTCTCTGATAAACTTCAATCACTCTTTACTGCTGTACTGCAAGTTCGAGTTATATCACTTTTCTCTCACCTCCCTTTCTACCCCCCCAGCAGCCTAACAAAAGAACAATGGGAAGGTAACCAGATACCAGCTCCCACACACAAGATAACAGGTGCCTGGTAGATCTAAGAATAGCACTCCCATGTCCCACTGTGACTCCTTCAGTTACATTGAGAAGGAAAAACAGCCTGCCAGAAAGCCGTTCCAGTTGTGCTGGCACAAGTCACATGGCTAGGGGCACGTGGGAAATTGACAATGTCTAGCCCAATGTCAGATTTCAAAATTGAATATAAAAAAATGTTTGTTCTTTTGAGAAATGGATTTCAGTGCAGAATTCTGCTGGAGCAGCACTATTAACTGATGTGTTTTGGGGAAAAAAACATGTTTTCCATGACAGTATCCCTTTAAAATATAAGATTATTTAAATATAAACTATCTGTTGCTTAAACCTTCATTTTGGGGTAATTTTCCATTTATTACATCCCACTTTGCATCAAGTTCACCCCTTTGGAGGTCTATCCGATGGAACAGTCCCATGGACACATGACATTTTGTAGTTATGGTCTCTATCCCAAGTGCACCTCAGCACCCTAATATGAGTATGAACAGTTGTATCTATTTGATCCAATCAGCGCCATGTTTCTATTAGTTTTGCTCCTCGTGATGATCAGCAATTAGTCACTTGTTTTTAAGTAAATGAGACACCGGGTGGCACAGAAGGTTGCTGTTTAGTTGGTTTGAATTGAATGAGAAATGAGGTGCCTCTGTCTTGATACAACTGGTCAGTGCTTTACTTCTGACACCTTTAAAGATGTTGATGCTGTCACAGCCCTGCCACCAGCCAAATTGCATCTAAGTGGAGGAACTAATCCATTGCCAATAATTCCCTTCCTCTAAATCCAGAAAAACAAACGCAATAGCAAAGATTTCAGGTACGTGCCAGCTTCTAAAAGCCGCAAACCAGAATAGGGGTCACAATATTTTTTTGTTGAAGTCAAGACGCGAACAGTTTTTATTCATTCTTCTCCGTTGGAATCTTCTTTGTCTGTGGGAAACACATTTTAGCAGTGGGATGTCAGAATGTGCTCCATCTGTCTTGAATGAAAGTCAAGTTTAGCAATTAAACCTGATGAACCTGTTATCTGTTCTTCAGAGAACAGAAAGTGCTTTGAAATGTGATACGTTTTTGGCATATTCTGTACTTGCACATCACATTTTCCTCAGACATGTTCATAATATTGCATATTTCCAGGGGGAAAGCTGTGGAGCTGAAACCAAAATACACACATTTGCATATTCTTTTGCAATGCACAACATATCAAGCACTTAATGCTGGCTTCTTTACTGCCTTGCTGTATGTCAGAAGAGAAACCACAGCTTTGTTTCAGTGGCGTATATGATCACCTATAGCTGGTGTCTCCTCTCCTCTTACTAGATGTTAAGTGTAAGGCTTTTATTGCCCAAATAAGTCACAGCTACAATAAACACCTGTTTTTGTAGGGGCACAGGATGCCCACAAGGATGTTTTCTAAACAATATCAGTACTCACCAAAGCTTCTCCCATCTGAGAAGCCTGCAGGGCCCTTGTCCTGTAGCATACACTGGCAGTGTCATTAGTTGTATAGGGAACTTTTTCCCCAGTTCTCTGCTGTGACCTCACATAAATTGGCAAGCATCTTCCATATGCTCTTTAATGACCTGATTGATTGTTTGCCTAAAGGTGGACATACACCAGCCGATAAAAGCTGCCGACAGACCAAGGCGGCAGCCTATTGGCCCGTGTATTGGGCCTTCCAACGGTATTTACCGTTCGATATCTGGCCAAAAGTCGTCCAGATGTCGATCGGGTGGGACTAAAAATCCAGTCGGATCATGGCTGCACCCGTATTTCTTCTACTGTGAGCCGATCGTTGGGCCCTAGGGTCCACGAACGGATCACCCCGATATCGCCAACCTCAAGGTGGGCATATTGGGGGGAGAGATCCGCTCGTTTGGCAACATCGCCAAACAAGCTGTACTCTCAGTGTATGTCCACCTTAACTGGTGCACAGTCACCTCAGGGCTCTAACCCTCTATATTACTCCTTGTTGGGACAACAGGCTGCTCACTAGCCCTCTCTAACTTTCACTCCTGGAGTGAACTCGCTCCCCCTTACTATCCGCTAGCTAGCCCTCATGGCACCAATCTCCCCAAGGGTCTGGCCACTTTGCTCTGCTGCAGGGGTGCCAGGTTTACATTTCAAAACCAGCCAAAGCCTTAAAAAACTAGCCAAAAGCCATTTTAAAAGCAGCCCAATATAGCCCAGTTTGTTCAATGAAAAATCTTAATAAAGTACTAAAGTACAAATGCAGAAGGAGACATCATCACAATCCCAGCTCTTAAAGGCATACAAATACGTGTAAAGAAATAAACATGTATACCACTATAGTTGTATATACACACAAAGCAGTGCATCTATCAAACCCTGTAGACTTTTGCGATGGGAGGGGTTTCATCAATAAACGTATGCATTAAAGTGCATAATGCTAATTATTTTCATTATAAAAATAAGCTTTATTTTTACCCCTTTACATGTGCATTCTGCAGCTTGCATTTAATGGCATCCATTAGTAGGAGAGAGAGTAAATTACTGCTCAGCTGCCCAGGGCTTTTTCATTTTGTGAAGCATAAATGTAATATAAACCTGCTTTGAGGCATGCCTCAGAACTGTCCTGTTTTGAGCAGGTCAATCCTGCATTTGACAGCTCAACCTGAAGTCCTGCATTTGTACTGAAATGTCCCGACTTTCTCTTTGATCTCCTTCACTGAACAGCCACAAAAAGATAAAAACTTTCTAACCTAATTGGCTTTTGGCAAAGAGCCCAGAGCAGAAACTTTTTTAACAGTTTTAGATAAGGCGGTCTCTTGGGAAAACTAAGACTCGAAGGGCAATTCACCTTCATTAGCAAAACTGTAATAACACATAAAAACCACAGAAATGTGTTCAAACTTTCATAACCTGGCAAATTTTGTAAAGTGAACATGGTAATTAGGGGGTGTCAGGCCTGGAATGGCAATCTGTGGGTTTTGGCAAGTTGCCATAGAAAGTGACTACTAAGTGGGCTGGTTTAGGCCTCTGTGTAGTAGGAATGGCAGGGCCTATTTTGTGGCCACAAAACGGGCATGGCCCACCGGCATCAAAAAATGTTGCTGCACGAAAAATCTTGTTGTGCCTTTTTCTGTTTCTAAAATGTTGGCAGTTATGTTTATTTAAAAGATAATGAAGTGCACATTACAGTGGAGGAGTACAAATGTCCCAGGGAATGCTGCATCTGGCCTACAGGCCCCTACTTGGGAAGCTGGAGGAGCTCTTCATGATGTTCTGTCCGAGCAGGGACTAATAAAAAGCTTTAGTTTAGAGTTTACTGAGGGGTCCTCAACATTTTTTTTACCTGTGAGCCACATTCCAATGTAAAAAGATTTGGGGAAGAACACACGCATGAAAAAAGTTCCAGGGGGTGTGAACTAAAGGATATGATTGGTTATTAAGTTGCCCTATGTGGGCTGGCAGCCTACAGGAGGGTATATTTGGCTTTAAACCTGGTTTTAAACACTGTTCTAAATCCTGATAGTGATCTGTTCCATATTCTCTGGGCTGAGAAGTGAAAAATACAAATTGTGGGATCTTCAGTACATGTGAAACTAAGTACAGATAAGTTATCGGAGTGAATCCTCTTCCCTTTCACTGGTACTTACTGTATGTTATTCTCTTATAACACTCCCTGATATACAGTACAGCACTATGAACTACTGGGATGCCAGGGGCCCACCAGAAAACCTTAGACCAGGGTCCCAACTTTCCAAACTATTATTCCTTCTGTCCTCACTTAACCTCTTTATTCTCCTATTCTTTTGGATCTACTTACTATACTCTATTCTTCCATTATTAAGCCTCTTTTTCCACATATAGAAATAGGGAATAAACATAAAATAGGCCAAATTGTTTGAAGCAAGATGGCCCACTGACACCTGGGCCCACTGGGAGTTTCCCTGGTATCCCTATGGGCAAGTCCAACACTGGGCACACCCCCTTTTCCTGGCACACCATGCACAAGCCAGAGTAGTACAGTCTGCTCCATCACAATATCTAGTGGGAATAATTAAAAGATTGTATGATTGATATAAATATTTATATGGTTGTTTTTAATAAGGGAGTAAAGAACATGTTAATGTATTCTGCCTATTTCATGAGGAAGTACCCGATGCAGTGTCAGTGAATGGTATTTAAATCTTTCATTCCTCCCACCTTAGTTACCTTAGTCTGTTTGTAATAAAAGATTATTGCTAGTATTCAAATCACAACTCATTAAATGATCAGTAAAACCCAAATTAAATTAGCACCCTGTAAATCAGTTAAATGGCTGGTGGCATTAACTACTGCAAAATAGAGCATATGGCTGTGATCACGGTCTATTCTGCCATTTTATTAGCGTATTTGTCTCGTGGGGTTGTATAAAGCAGATCCATATTCTATTACTTGCTTCCTATATCTAGAATACTTGCATTGGGCACAGTATGGATGCCTAGTCCTGCTGCCCAGTCTCATTGCCCTCAGCCATATGACAGATTTAGTGCAGTAATGAATACTGAGCTGCAGCTGGAAATTCCTGAAGTAAATGCATCACTTTCATACAGAGGGGATTGATGTGCAAAAATATATATTAAGCCTTTATATTCACACTATCGCTAGACTCCAGAACCATTCTTTCCTTCCATAAGGAAATAAACTGTGACAACTCCTGGCTTTGCTATGAGTACTGGGAGTTGTTGCAACCTGATTGGTTGGAGGGCTGCACGTTTGGATCCCTGGCCCAGCATATGACATATGGCTCTCTGAATTGATATGATGTTAAAGGGGAAGTATGGTGAAATACAATCCATTAAAGGGATACTGTTGTGTGAAAAAAATAATTTTCAAAATGCATCTGTTAATAGTGCTGCTTCAGCAGGATTCTGCATTGAAATCCATTTCTCAAAAGA
>CM044439.1:120065178-120076145 GCA_024363595.1 Xenopus borealis
TTTTACGCCACTACATAGGAGGTGGTAAAATTTTGCAAATATTCTCACGTAAATTTTGTCTTTCACACATTTCGCTGTTTAGTAGACCAGGCGTTAATGTGTACGTAGCCTTATTTTCAGCAAATGTGATAACTGGCAATCACATGTTCTTGTGTGTGAAAATTTACCGCACTTTAGTAAACAAACCCCTATGTTTTATATTCCAGAGTAAATACATATGTTTAATATGTTTCCTTTATTATCCACTGTGTTACGCTGTAAATTGAAACAGATACATTGATTATGTTAGTATTGATTCTTTACTGTTATGTAGAAAGAATTCTGAGGTAATATTTTGCCCTGCCATGGTCCCATATCATGGTATTGTTATTTTGTCACTATTTGGTTAAAATTCAGTCAAATATTAGAAAGAGTATTCAGTGTGCCATCAAAATAGGCCCTGGCATTCCAAGTACATAGAGGCCCAAATAGTCCTCCACCAGCCCACTAAATAGTGACTGTCTATGGGACCTTACAGCAGCCCCTCTGCCATTTGCCAAAAAATTAACAACCCCAAATTGAAGAGCCACTGACACAAATACATGAATCAAGAAGTCACTGGGACATCCAATTCCGGGGTTAGCGCAGGAGGGGTTGAATTCCCCTTTAAAGCTTTTCCATGCTTCCCCAATTTTTCCCACAAACTTAACTGGAGCAGGTGGATGTCTGTCCTTATCTGTGCAGTTACTGCTACAGTCACAGGCTGAGATGGGTCTGCTGCATCCTCTGTACCTCTTGCAGGTTCTGAAATGGTTCTGAAATGGTTCAGACTCTGTCTGCTGACTGGATTCACTTCTGGTACCATGTGTTGTACTCCTTAATAATGGTATTCTGGATTTTGCAACAGCAACTTTTTTATTAAAATAGTGCATGAAAGAAGCATGGCTCTCTGACTGTACAGCTCAGTTGCCTCTCCTTCTGGAGCTGGCCCTGCCTCTTTTTCTATAACAAACTTTATTAACAATTATCAACACAGTCCCAAGCAAACAAAATCCTCCTCTGTATCCTCCACATGTAGTCTGCTACTTGCCACTCAATGTATGAAACACGCACAGCAATCTTAGGGCCAAACTCAACCTGCGTGATGCAACTGCCTACACATCTGCTCTGTTCCAGGAGCAAGTATAAATGTAACAGTAAAAAAATAAATTCAGTTGTTCCCTATGCTGGCTGCTTCTATACTGTTTCATTTTCAGTACAACATGGAGGCCTTAGCAGTGGTGGAATAATTCCCCTTGCTTCGGCTATTTGCAAATAGATTTTCAGCAGGGTTTACTCAATTTATTTTGTTTGCACTGCCCTGGCTGAAACTTACACCAGCATCAGATCGATATGTAGCAGTTATAGAGCTGGAATATAATGTATGCCATTGTGATGTCTTTGAACAAGATAATCCACTATAACAAGCAAAACGTAGAGCTAATTCAGTAAAATATCTCACTTCTGATCTCTGATCAATAGCCCATCAACAGGTGAATGAACACTTTAATGGGAGAATTAAGCCCTAAAAATCAACTCTATTAAACTTTTCAAAAAGATTGAATAGCTGTCTGTATATAGCTGATATCACCCTGGGGTAACGGGGTTATAGTTTAGTGCTTTCAGTATTTGGGTTGGTATTCTTATTTCACAATGTAGCATTATTAAAATACAAATATGATGTCATGAAGGGAAATATGTCTATAATGAAAATGACACATAAAATATAACATTATATTGACCTTTCTCCCTACCACCCAACTTTTACCGTAATGTAGTAACAGTAGAATATGTATGGGTCCTTTATTTTAGCCCTTGTGTCCCGTGATTCCTATTTAGCTTCTAGATGGGGAATGGCATCATTTTTACCAGAAGTGGAAGTAATTCTATCCCACAAGCATTTGATGTTGACAGTTACCATGTATATGTAAATGGTAAATTAGGCAAAGGCTTTATACAAACTCGCCTGCACACAGGGGAAAATAAAAAGATCAGTTTGGTGTAAAGTGATCCATTTCACCCTATAATAACTGTATGAGAGGCATACATCAGATGTAGCAGTTGGTCACTGGTACACTTCTTCCATAATGACTCCACCATCTGTCTGTTGGAGTGATGTACCTTTAATTTGCTCTACTATAAGCTACTTTATTTTCCTGTTCTTGTAACTCATAGCAAACAATCACAAGTCAGAATAATGAAAATAAACATCTGATTAGTTGCTATGGGATACAGGGCCTGGGCAAACCTTTGGGTCTTTTATAGAAACTGTAATAAAGGCATACATTTTAATAATCTTTATACAGAGACAAAATCATTAAGCAAATAAGAAAAATCAATGCACTGCTACATAAAGATTAACACGTTCATAGTTGAAAAAGCAGTTATTATTGTGTAGAAACTGTGCAATAATAGGTTATTTAGCTCCAAGGCCATAGAAAATGTACTCCCCTATTAAAGGGGTGGTTCACCTTTACGGTAACTTTCATTATGTTATAGAATGGCCAATTCTAAGCAACTTTTCAATTGGTTTTTATTATTTATTTGTTATAGTTTTATAGTTATTTGTCTTTTCGTCTGATTCTTTGCAACTTTCAAATGGGCGTCGCCGTCCCCTTCTAAAAAAACAAATGCTCTGTAAGGCTACAAATGTATTGTTATTGCTACTTTTTATTGCTGATCCTTCTATTCAGACTCTCTCCTATTCACATTCCAGTCTCTTATTCAAATCAATGCATGGTTGCTAGGGTAATTTGGGCCCTAGTTACAAGACTGCTTAAAATGCAAATTGAAGAGCTGCTGAATAAAAAGTGAAATTACTCAAAAACCGTAAATAATAAAAAATGAAAACAAATTGCAAATTATGTCAGAATGTCGCTCTCTAAATCATACTAAAAGTTATCTCAAAGGTGAACAACCCTTTTAATGCCAGGTTCGCAATACCTAACTCTTCTCTGTATAAGGAATGTACGAGTGAGTATACTTGAAAGGGAGGGGATTATTTTTCCCCTGTCATTGCCAGTGTGAAACAGAGGCTCTTATAATTAGGGCCAGACAGACAATCTGCCATTCAGTTACCACTCTGATTACAACTGAGGTTTTTTTTTTGTTTTCTTTTAGCACTGCCCTCTAAAAAACAACAGTGGATAGTAAGACACCAACTTTTTATGGTTATTATGTTAAGTATAATGAAAATGTAGACATCTTGCAAGCAAGACATTTTCTTCTTATTCTGTATGTAATGTAATTTTTGTAACTGATAGCTAAATAAAAGAATTAAAAAAAAAACAGGAATAGGTTTCCATTTACATAAACCTCACTATGTTGTCCCTTGTATAACAAGTGAAGGAATATTATGTAGGAAACAGTTAAAGAACAAGTAAACCTTTTTTTTTTCTATCTTTAAATTTGCTCTAAACAGCGCCCCAGAATAATGTACCTTAGTCCCTGCTGCAAGTCTGCTCTGGTTTCTGTGTTATCAGCAGCTTGTTTCCTCTTCTTCCTGGTGCAGAGTGAAGCCCCGCCCCATAGCTTTCTGAGCTGACCTTATCTCTGTGACTAGTCCTGGAGATCATTTGCATACTATGACATAGCAGAGACCAGTGTGTGCAGCAGCTTTTGCTTGGGGAAACTAGCTTACTAATGAAACACTGGCTCCCTCTTCCTCTCTATTGTGGAACAGCAGCAAATGGACTGCTCAGTAAACTAAGGGGCTGGGCTTCACTCTGCACCAGGAAGAAGAGGAAACAAGCTGCTGATAACACAGAAACCAGAGCAGACTTGCAGCAGGGACTAAGGTACATTAATCTGGGGGGCTGTTTAGAGCAAATTTACAGAAAGAAAAAGAAAAACATTTACTTTTCCTTTAAATTAGCAAGCAGGCTGGATCCCATGGAATAGGACTGCTGATCAAAGTCTGACATGAGAACATTCACATTTATGACATAGAAGTAATATTGTCAAGGCTTCGCATCTCTTTGTTGTAAACATTACTGATGGTTGCTTTATAATGGAGGGAATTGAAGAGATTGAAAGAAACCATTAAGTGTAAGGGGCTGATATAAAAGAAAAGCAAGGAAGAAAAATCTGCAGGAAATATATATCAAGACTCTCTACCACATATGTCAGATTGAGCTGATGCACTGAGTGTAATGTGTAATTGGTGGCACAGGATGCCTCTAAAGATGCTGCTGCCTCCTTTATAATAATGTGGAAAGAATTCTGGGTAACATGCTGGCATTTGAGAGGCCAACAGCTGTTTTTATAATACAATCTGTCAAATAACACAATATGATGTGATAACATAATAAGAAATATCCAATGAAATGTGAGAAAAGCGAGAAAGGCAAGAATGTTCTGCTTTTGTGTAAAGAGACATACGCTAGTCCTGGAAAGCTGCAAGATGGCAACATGGTGCTGGACGTTAACTACTCCTGGTTGCTTCTGTTTACAACTGCTGATTTTATACAGTAGAGGATTGTAAAAAGACATTCACTAGGGGGTTGCCTAAGAAATTGCCATCCTCCAGTGACTGTCAATACCCATGGTGCTCAGTCAATAAGCACTTGATACATGCTTCACATTAGTAATCTGGTGCAAGGTGCCAGCACTCCCCAACTTGCATACCTGAAAGATGCTCAAGTTAGGGGATGGATAGGGGTGCCACCTAAGTGACTATTTGAACTGAGCCCTGTGCATGATAAAGTGTCTCTGCTTTTAATGTTATAAATTAACCCATTAAAGAATAAGGAAGGCTATTGTGGGGGATAATTGCCAATAGATTAGCCACAATAGTGTAAGCGAGAATGCTATATTTATTCTGTAGAATGCTGTACCATACCAGAGTAAACGGCTCTAGAATTTCTATCTGGTTTTTAGGAAGGCAGCTACCATATTAGCTTGGTTTGACATCACTTCATGCTTGAATCTCTCCCTGCTCCCTTATAGCTCTGGGCTCAGATTACATCAGGGACGGGAGGAGGGAGAGGAGCAAAATGAGAATGCTCAAGCCGTGCCCTGGAGGTTTAAGCTGTAAAAAAGAAGTCTGATACAGAAGCCCATATAAACACAATAGAAGGAAAGAAATGCTATGCTACTTTTGGTACTCACTTTTGAAGGACTCATAGCAGAATTACCTAGTCCTAGAGTGTTTACTGGTGTATTTATATAGACCCTTCTGATAAAGGTTACTTGGTTTAAACCCTTCCTTCTCCTTTAAGTGCTGTTAAATGTAGCATGGAGATATAAAAGCATCATAATTCTGGTACCATAGATTCTTCATTGATGGGCTGCTTTTTGATCTATAAAGCAGCCCATTGCTAAATGGGATTATGCTCTGTATATCCCAGTCCCTTAAAATACTGTACATGTACTTGGTGGCCGTGGCAAAGACAACAAATACTAGTCCATTCAGATTTATTTATTATATGTATGTCCAGTAACAACATATTCTAAGATATGTACAGGTATGGGACCTGTTATACAGAATGCTTGTGACCTGTCACAGGTTTTCTGGATAATGAATCTTTTTTGGAATTTGGATTTTAAACCTTAAAGTGTCCTAGAAAATCATTTAAACAGTAAGGGCCCTTACACACGGGCGTTTTTACCTGCGCTCCCCTGCGTTCCATTTTGCTGCGTTCAGCCGCAGGGGAGCGCAGGTATAGACGCACTCAATTATTTTTAATAGGGCTGTACTCACGCAAACGCATGTAGGCGCCGAACGCAGGAAAAATGCAGCATGTTGCGTCTCAACCTGCATTTGGCGCCTACATGCGTTTGCGTGAGTACAGCCCCATTGAAAATAATTGAGTGCATCTATACCTGCGCTCCCCTGTGGCTGAACGCAGCAAAACGGAACGCAGGTAAAAACGCCAGTGTGTAAGGGCCGTTAATAAACCCAATAGGCCAGTTTTGCCTCCAATAAGCATTGGATCAAGTACAATGTACTGTTTTATTATTACAGAGAAAAAGGAAACCACTTAAAAACTTTGATTATTTGGATAAAATGGAGTCTATGGGGTAGATTCATCAAAGAGTGAAGTTCCGCCACTAGAGGGAAATTCCACAGCTCTCAATTAATTTCTATGGGATTTTTCAAGGCGTATTCATCAATGGGTGAAGTGAAAGTTCACCCTTTGATGAATACGCCTTTAAAAATCCCATAGAAATTAATTGAGAGCTGTGGAATTTCCCTCTAGTGGCGGAACTTCACTCTTCACTTCACACTTTGATGAATCTACCCCTAAGGGAGACAGCCTCTCCTAATTCGGAGCTTTTTGGATAACGGTTTTCCGGATAATGGATCCTATACCTTTACTTACAGTTTCTCTAATTTCAATGGCTACACATTTCCAATAACATTTTCACATGACATGGCATAGATAGGAATGCTTATAGATTGTGAATATATGCCATAACTATTTATGTAAATGGACTGACGTAGAGAGGAGAGCTAGTCAGATGTGTTTCTGATGTTAATACGGCTTCTATGAAATGCAATAAACAGACACCTGAAGCTTTGCTTTGGTGAATAGAAAGCTCAACACTCATAGCCATACAAGAAATATTACAGTATGTATATACATCAGTGATAACCCTTTCTCTTTTTGTATTTACATTTCTGCAATTATATATACCTTCCTTCTATGACTCTGAGGGGCAAATTCACTAAACACCTTCATGACACTTCGCCAGGTGAATTTTCACCAGGGAGCCGCTAATTCACTAAAATGAGAAGTTGCTCTCAGGGAGGCGAAAGGTAGTGAAGTTGCGCTAGTGTTGCTTCGTCAAGCAAATGAATTTACGCCAGCTATGCCTAATTTGCATACAGTGCGAAGTTTAAGTACAATGGACGTACATGTAGCCACAAATACATTACACTACACAAGCCTGAGAAACCTTAAAAAAAAATATAAATATAGTTATTTTGCCCTACACTACACATATGCCCACTGTTTAGTTTAGATGCCATAAGTTAGGAAATATAGGGGGGAAGAAGGGTACCCTAAAAACTAAGAACTTTTTTTAAAGAAACTCCTCTGTACTCTATTGCACTTCGCCTGGTCTGAGGTGGGAAGTCAAGTCTGGCGCAAGAGGTAACGTTCAGTAAATTCTGCAAGTTAGTGAATTAGCGTAGTTACATCCCAGGCGTTAGGGTGCGAAATTGCGCTAGGTTCTGTCTACTTCACTAGCAAAGTTACGCCAGGGAGCATTAGTAAATCGGCGAAGTGGCAGAATGACGTCACGCTGGCGAATCCCATATGACTCTCCCATGTTGCGATATTGTTTTTATCCTGTGGCATTACAATATAAATATATGTATAAATATACTGTATATAAAAACTAAAAATGTAGAAGACTGCACTCATGGAATTTATAAATCAATTCACTATAATTTATTGTAGGCAAACATTTTAATTTTCAGTTGAACACCAGCCTTTCGATAACTTGCAGCCGGGCACTGCTACATTATATAAAACTTGTCATGCTAATGAATAAAAAATTAAATGTCCCCAAGTACAAAATTACACATTTGGTTGTACAGTGTGTTTATGCAATTGTCTGTAGAATCAAAGATCTGGTGTTTTCACTACTGCAAATGATCTTGCTTTGATTAATGATAATTAATTACCTACTGTATTTACCTCGGCACAAATGCATCACAGAATGCAAAGCTAACTCACTGAACCAAACCTGATACTTTATTTCACAGCTGAAAGCTCTGATTTATATTGAAATTGACAGACTTAAGTTGCGGCTGCTATTTTAGGCAGTGAACTGTTTAGGAAAATGTGGTTGCAAACAGACCCATATATGTTGTGCAAAGAGAGTTAGGATCGAACCACCAGAGGTTAATATTTGTGAGAGCATGTAGAATTCAGAGAAGATTTGCATCTTATTTGCTTACAAGTTCACTGTAGTGTAATATGTTTCCAGATAAAGCCAGATTGGTCACTGGCATCCAACTGAGATCAAAGCATAGGGATGCATATATTTATCTCAGGCAGTACACAGGGGCTTAGACACTCTTGACAACTCTGCTGCCCTGCAATCTAATAGAAAGCTTAAAGGAAATCTAACACTGGGAAACCAGGATTTCTTAAAACATTTATTGCCCCCCAAAGTCTTCAGCATCTTGTGCTGCTTAAAATAAGCCAGAAATGAGTTCATTTGTATTCCCACCACCTATCAGTGGCTAAACAAGAGTATGTACTTGCTCTTGTCTTGCCCATGGTCAGTCGATTGCTAACACACAACAATAAAGCAGGGTAAGCTCATGTCAAATTAGCAAGGCAACATCCCTGAGCCACTATATGTGCCAACATTCCCATTCATACAAGTGCACCTTGTACCAAATGAGCAAAAAGGATATAGTGGAATATGTCCAGAGAAGATTCCCAGCAGTAGAATAAATTAATTTTGTGTTGGTATGTTTCCATTTTGGACCTAAGTAATATTTCTGATTTTACATGGCCCTGTCCCTTGGGTGAGAACCAAAAGAAATAGTATAAGTGGCCTTTGTTTCTGTGGCATGCAATAAGCTCACATAATACTTAGAGAATTAATTCAAATGGCCTAATTGTGTGTGAGACCAGGACTATTTCTGTGTGTATTGTGCCTCAATCCCACATGTACCTGAGCAACTCCCAGTACCTTGGGTGCCCCTCTTGTCTTTACAAGATCCGGATCACAGAAAAGTCTCTTGCAGCAAATAACAGGTTGAAGAATTAGTAGCAGAATCGCTGACAGAGGTAAAGTAAGCAAGATGTATGTTACCACACTTCTGAGGCAACTCCTCTGTACACTGCTGAAACACACAGTGTCAAAACTTGCATTAGAATGTAGTTCAACAGATGTAAGTCAGTTGCATTTGTAGGTGCAACAGACTAACGGAACCCTCAAAGGTAAATAATCATTCCAGGGCAACCTTGGCTAATGCTTCGCCCCTTGCCCATAATTGTCCAAATGCATCTGATCAGGTTGTATTTTTGCTAGATGCAAACTGTAAAAAGCATCTATAGGGGTTCATTTATCAAAGCACTCTTTGCAAAGCACTGAATTTACACTTTTGCTACTTGTATTTAATTTACCAATGAAGGCTCAACTTGGTGTCTGCATTGGTAAAAAAAAACAAGTAAATTATTGTGCTGATTTTTCTTTGTAAAATTTGTGCTTGAATACTGTCAATACTGGAGCAGCAATGCACACCGTACCCCAGGGGTGTCCAACCTTTTGGCTGCCCCGGGCCACATCGGAAAAAGAAAAATTGTAAACTTTTGTAAAAGTAAAAACAATTCACAGAAAAGAACTACAATACCAGATAGATAACCAGATGGAGCTCTACTTTGGAATATGGGACACCTGGATATTAAATAGCCTTATTATTATTACTACTAAATGGGCAATGGTCAGGGTCCCCCTCCTGCCTACTCCTATATCCTTTGCAACATAAAGTTTCCTCGGGAACCAAGCATTTCAAGCTGGGCCGCATCCATATCCATCCTGGGCCGCATGCAGCCCTCGGGCCACAGGTTGGACACCCCTGCCGTACCCCATATCAATGCCGGTGTTACTTGTTTACTAAGTACAAGTCATTGCTTTGTAGGTGCTAAAGGAACTTGAAAATAATCATCTCAAAGCATGTGCTAATTAACCTGTTCTTTGCACAAGGGACACCGCTGCTATGAGGCAAGTTGAGAAACCAGCATCAGGTAGTAGCATCCAGCAAGTTACCAGGAGCAGCAAAAGTGCTGCCTCATTGGCCTTGGAGAGACTAAAACTATAAAAGTAAAAAACCCCAATTACACCTTCATCTCAGGAAGGAACTTTCAGTAATCCTATTTGCTGTGCACTGCTACACATAATGCAATTACATTTTATTCCTGACACCTCTAATGCAAGATGATCTTCAGGGTAGCAATGTCATCATTTTTTATTTTTCACACTTTTTTTTTTACAACACAACATTTTCATGAGCAAGGTCTTAGTACTTTGTGGTCTGGGTAGTTTTATATGTGTTTTAGCAAGATGCAGAAATATGACAACATGTGGATAAGATTTTTGATCTAGGATTTTTTTTGTAGCAGGAAATATCTGGTCTAGTTTGACAAGTGCAGTAAATATTGCTAACATTGCTTTCTAGTTTAACAAGCATTTAAACTGGGGTATCATTACCGTATAATTATTCAGATTACTAGGCAGTATCACGCGAGAAACTTTATTTGGCTCACAAATCAACCATAAATGTATCTCATTGCTCCATGGTCCCTGATCTCCTCCTTCCTAACCAGGGCCGTTTCTGGGGCTGCCGCCGCCTGAGGCAGCAGCCCCAATGCCGCCCCCCCTTCCCGCTCCGCGCTTAATAATCAACGTCAAAAGGGTGCGCTCTCTGCACTAGCGGAGCTGAATTTCCGGGTTAAAACACAGAAATTCAGCTCTTGAACTTACAAGAGGCGGCTTTTTGCAGCCCCTTGTAACCGGCTGCTCCGTGTCGCCTGACTGGAGCGGCTCTGTTCCTAACGCATTTTACATCACGCTCCTTCATTACAGGAGGTGTGTCATCCCATTCCCATTTTATATCCAACAAGTATGAGCAGTTTTGGACTGAGCACCTGTGGCCCAACATATCTGCCACCTCAGGGCCCCCACCCCATTTATGGGAGCCCTGGCTTCACAGTTTTTTTTAACCTTAAGGGGGGCCCTGGTCACATATGATTTTTTTTAACTTGTAGGGGGACCCTGACCACCAATTTTCAAAATAAATGTTATTGAGAGCCCTGGCACCACAGTTTTTTTTAAAACTTATAAGCGGGCCCTGACCA
This sequence comes from Xenopus borealis, assembly GCA_024363595.1. Taxonomy (NCBI): domain Eukaryota; kingdom Metazoa; phylum Chordata; class Amphibia; order Anura; family Pipidae; genus Xenopus; species Xenopus borealis. The sequence goes on from CM044439.1 coordinate 120,076,020, forward strand.
TCAATTACTTTTTCATAACTTGCATGTGGGAGGGTTTACCGTTTTTAGCACTGATGTATGTGTGGTCTTTTAACTGTGGTGTAGAGTTGGCGTGATCTGGGTGGTGCTTGGGTGGGCGGGGCCAGA
>CM044439.1:120090959-120110525 GCA_024363595.1 Xenopus borealis
GATATGACTTTGGAGAAGCTCCATTTGATGAAGGACATTTTCCTACTCCTGATGCCAACTCCAATAGACCTGAAGAAAGTGAACCTATAAGGCGTAGTGAGAGAATCTGAAAACTACCTGCATGGACCAAGGACTATGTCATGTGAATTATGTTTATTATTGTTTTAAGATTACATTTGCCCAAATGCTTTCCTACTATAGGGGGCATATGTGGTGTTTATACAAATGGCCTCTAGATGTCACTGTGCACGAGTTATACTGTGTATACACTGTACCTTCTACACTGCTTAAGGTGCTAGAGTTTTATGTTACTGTTGAGTAATGGCTGCATGAACCTGCTAATAAAGCACTGTTATACTCTGCTCATCCTCAGCTATCAAAACACAACAGTTTGTCTGTAATATAAGCTGATGCTACAGGGCTGATTATTAAATTCTAATGCTAATTGCACTGGTTTCTGTGCTGCCATGTAGTAATTATCTGCATTTATTACTAATCAGCCTTATATTATGACATTTCTATTCCACGTGTACTGTATATTGTGAGTGGGTCCCTAAACTCCGTAACTAACAGCAACACAGAGCATGGATGGGGAGCTACTGGGGCATCTTTAGAGACACAGATCTTTACTGCTAAATGGCTGTGATTGCCTTGGGCAATTTACAATTTACAGCATTTCTAGTCTACTTTAGTTAAGCTTTAGTTCTCCTTGAAAAGCAAACCTCTTATTGGTTGCTATGGGTTATTGCTACTGGGCTAACTTAGTGCCTTTTATTAAATATGGGAGTTAGAGCCATATATATTGTTATAGACGTGGAATTATTGATGAAAAAAACAATATATAGTTTTCCTAGGTTCATTGAAAGAGAAAATCAATTGGCACTGAAAGGGTTAATGTTATACATTAATAAAAATGATTAGGTTGCTTTTTTGTAAACTTATTCTGTTATCATTTGGAAAAACAATAACCAAGTCAATTACATCCACTCTAAATACCTCTCATTTTCTAGTTGATACGCATGTGTAATATTAGGCAAGAGGACAGATATCTCTGATGTAAATGGATGTGTTAGTTAGTGTGTGGGTGACTTGTGTGAAAGTGAGATAATTGCTGTGGTTTATTGATGTTTTCATTGAAATTAGCTGAATGCTGAGCCTCTTTTTAGTTTAGTGAGATATAAAGAGCCTGGATGCTATGGTGGGAAGATAAATCAGTGCGCCGTAGCATAAATGAAATATATTGATCCATATTAATACATAACGTGCGATAATCAATGTCACATGTAAGCCGTGAAAGGGTGATATATAGTGAGCCAACTAATGCACCAAAAACTGCATTGCTCCTGCACATTTCAGAGTATCATAGACTACACTAGGGTAGTGTTACATACTATATTTTTCACACGTCATGTGCTAGAAGTGTTACATTAGTGGCAAAGAAACTTTTATAATGGTTCAGTTAATTGGGGAAGTGTTGTTCTTGTAAAACAGAAAAATCTCAATACCATGTGTGCTGGAGATGCTTTTATTATTATTATAGGGGCAGATGTATTAAAATCCAATTTCGTGAAAAAATAAACAAGGATGAGGGGAAAAACTCTGGCAAAAGTTGTGCAAATTTTTTTCTCGAATGCTAGTTACAAAATATTCCTGTGCACGTTTCTTCACAGAAAAAGTTGATGCCAGTGAGGATCTCATTGTCCCATTAATGTTTAATGAGGCTGATAATCTTCTAATGTTTGAATAAACTGGGAAAATAAATCAATACAATTGTCAGAGAACATTCCCATTGACGTCTATACAACCCTGTCAGATTTTACTTTTTCGTGGTTTTATCCTTCTAATGAATTAATTTATTCGAATGAATGCCGACTGATACAAAGAAAAAAATGTGAAAAAAAACTAAAACTCGATTTTCGATAAATCGGCCCCTATATCTCTGAATTGTAGCTGTGCAGTGAATCTGGATACTAAGGGAATCCTGGTGTACCAGCAAGAAAAAGTGGAGCACTGGAAACGTAAGGGTTCAGCAGCCCAATAACACTAATGACTCCGGTCTTTAAAATTGTGACATCATAAAGCTTCTTGTGTAAAGCACACTAAAGTGGACTGTATGATGACTACTACTAAAAATACTGTATGCTACGATCCCTTGTACAAGTTTTTATATCCCTGTTTTGAAGGGAGCATCAGAATAATATCAAGCGGATACTACGGACTGTGCATACATTTTAGTCAAACTTGTATCAAAGCCCTACGGTGATTATGCAGAAGAGCTTATCAGTAAACAAGTTTAGCATTCAGTGATGAGGAGGTCACTTGATAGATATCTGGCATTCCTTCCATTCTGCTCATAGCTTTTGTATTATCTTCCTTGTGACAGTTTGGTAAATCCTGGCTGGAAGACTGGACTTTTTCTAGCTGCTGGACTTTTACAGAGTATAAATAGACTTTAAACTTTAAGAATTATGAAAAGCAGAAGCCAGCATTCCTTCCTCCAGAATATCTGCAGTAGCAGCAGCAGCCCCCAGGGCAGATCTAAGAAGATTGCTGTGCTGATTATAATGAAATCATTAGTCAAAAAAATTTACAAGATTGCAAAATGCACTGCTGAAATCCAGTCTATCTACAAGTCAAATAACAACCAACACTTTTGCAGATACACCGGTAACCGTGTGAAAGTGCAAGGAATGTGGTTGGATGCAAATACCTAATGAGTTGGCAATTTTCACTGCATCTATGTTTGTTTAATAAATAATTGATTTATTTCCCTGTAAAGAACTTCACCCAAAACAATGACAGCTTTGCATGATAAAAAAAAATCTGTATTAATTGATTTTTAAAGTTATTTGTAAATGTTATTCTTACTGAAAGAAGAATGTTCTTTTGGTTTTCTTGATTGTAGAAGCAATGTTCTTGATATCAGCTCTCCTTCGGCCAAGACTCTAATGCCAACAATGCCTTGCATGCCCTTCGGCGATTAATCGCTGGCGACAATCTCCCCGAACTGCCTTCTCCCTGTCCGACACCTGTTTAAATCAAAAAGCGCCAGCGCCAATACACACGGCGATTCCAAAATCTCCCCGAATCTCCCTGTCTGCCCCAGCCCTTAAACAAAGAAAACACATCACAAAACAACCCTCTGACAAATTTGGTAGATTTTTAACCAGATACTGGAAAAGTCTGGTCAGCCCAGGGGCGCTCCACCAATGAGGTGAGTTGAGGCACTGGCCTCAGGCGGCAGCACCCCCCTGGTTGTCAAGCACAGCAAAAATGCCGCTCCTGGTAATTTAAAGAGCCAAATTTTCAACCTGGAAATTCAGCTCTTCTAGTGCTTAGAGTGCACTCTCTGGACTTGGACCATGACCCCCGTCCAGCACTGAATGTGAGTGGCGGGGGTGGGCGGCAAAACGAAGGCCGCCTGAGGTGGCAAAATGGCCGGGATCGCCCCTGGGTCAGTCGAAATCTGGCCAAAAGTCACACCTTGTTTCATAGGTCTACTGTCCATTATTGTTGCCAACAAGTCCTGTGAATGTATTTTCTAGACCTCGGTAGACATAAAATATATGTATACGAATGTGAAAATGTGCCACTTTTAATCACATTATTAGACTGTGCACAGCTGAGGCATGAATACATGCCAATGACACTGTTGTACTTCTCATCCTTCTATGCGATAGCAGAGCAGGCTTTTTATAATCTTAAATATCAGGCTAAGCCTTTGTGGGCAAAGACCAATGTTTCTGATGGTATGAAATACTCTTCACAATATGGATGGTAAGTATATATAAAAGTGAGTTGAGACTATAATTCACATTTCTATTAGCAAATCATCCCTTTTATATTCATTCACTGCGTATTCTCTGGTATCCACATTGTTCAACTTTATCTACCATCCATCTCCAACATCCTTCCACCTGCAACCACAGGTTCAGCCACATAAATAGTGAGTGAATCAATGAGCTTTTCACATGTAGGCTGTTGCTACCTGTACTTTTAGTTGTTAACTTGCCATGCACAATATCCTTCTATAAAAAGAGAAAGAAATACCTGGAATAAATTACTTCATGAACACCTTAAACTGCAGAAAGGAATCATGTTGATAATAAAAAGGATATCTCAACAAGAACATCTAGAAAAGGGCACGTGTAAACACAGTGTTCCTCAAATTGATTCATAAATATGTTTGCATATGAAGCAACATTTGATCCCATTGCATTGCATTTGTTTTCATTAGGGATGTACATATACAAGTCCTTATCATTAAGGGCAATTAATAATACCCTTGTTCACCTAGATCTGCATGTTATAACAATGTATAAAATCAATAAGACGTATTCTATTTATTGAAACATCCTTGTTCTGCCAAATGGTGTAAAATCCTTATCTAAAAATGTAGAGAGGGTGCAAGTACAGAATTCTTATATGCCACAATCACAAAACAAGAGAGGTGCTAAAGAAATTCATGAGCATATAAAATATGGAACAAGAAACACAACTGTATGCCTCTGCAGACCAAGTTGGCATCTAATTAGTCCATGTATGTGGTCCACCAAAAGGATTGCCAAAAAGGGTCATATATCAAACAGACAGGTTCAAATCATTGCAAATCATTGTCTCAGGGCCAACAATTGGTCAGCCTGAATTGGTCCTGCAAGTAGTGGAAAGAATTAGGCCCGTATACGTTAATTTGAGAGGTCTGGCAGTGTATTGCCATTGCTGTTTTTCTAATACTCCTAATGTAATACAAAAGTGCCAGTGCTCCATGGTGTAAGTGCACTGACAGATTTTGTTTCATAAAATAATAATTTATCATTTCTGAGCAGAAATTTGTTCAAGACGGGCATCGAAAGATAATACAACCCCTCCATACTTTTACAATGCTTGACAGTTTCCCATCCTAATGTCTCCAGTATCTTGTTCTTTGGGTGCCAATTACATTTTCCATACCTTTATGCCCTGATTATAGCAAGTTAAGATACTCTTGATCTGTTCTTCCACATGCTTTATTGGTATCTGCTGCTCAAACCACAAGCATGCATTCCTAATTTATATTTTATTTTCTGTTCTTCCCTTTGTGTTATATTTGCACAAGCCCTGTATGTAACTCATCTGTAAACCCTATATGTATCTCCTCTGGTGCTCATCTACTGTTAAGTGTGGATTTGTCCTATCCTGCTTGCCTCATTGTTTTATGTTTTTCATACTGGCCAATGCCTACATTTTGTGGGTTCCCAGCTTATCCATATTCTCTTCTCTTCTTGTTTTTTCAGCTGCTCTTCATGGTGCCCTATCTCACCATGTCATAGTTATGGCTCTTCAACTACATTGTTCCAGTATGCCCTATTCATGGCAGGCCAGGTGCAAATTCTTATTTCCCTATGCCAGCTGGTCTCACATATTGTTATATCCCAGCATGCTTGGTTCATGTTCCTTAGCTACTCTTCATATTGCCCGGTCCCCTCATTCTACCATAACGGCTCCTCATATAGATCAATTCTAGAATGCCCTAGTCATGACTCATCAGATGTGCTTCATATTGCTATTTCTATTCAGGCTCATTGCCTGAATATCGTGATTTAGGCATGACCCTTTGTAACCGAATTATTTCTTTCATGCCATTTGTTTCCTTTCCCAGTACATCATACCATTCTCCCTAATATGTTGGCACTATATAAACTATTATAATGATTATAATCTTCCAAGCACTATAATACCCGCTCTTATCTACCAGCTCTATATGAAGCTCCTCCCCCCCCGTGGACACATACAGCTACAGTGCTACTGCCCTCCGCCCCCACGGCAAGGCTGTCCAGCTAGCTCCATCTGTTACGCCCTTTGTACACACACTGCCCATAGGATAACACTTCTTGTCAGTGAGAGGACAAGACAGATTAAAAAGTATATAGCTATAGACAGGGTTGCCCTACATAAACTACAGCTTGGCCCCAATGGTTTTGGGTACAAAATGTGGTATTAAAATGGGCATTTTTTTTGCAATTCTGCTATTTGGCTAAGCAACAGGAATACAGAAAAAGTTAAATGCCTTTGGGCCACCAATGTCAAAGTATATATGGGCAGAGAGGGATGCCCTGCAAAAAATCCATTTGGTCCAACCTGGCCACAAAATGTTCTGTGCAGGAAAAGTGGCATTATAGTGGGCCACTTATTCGAAAGGACAGAATTGCAAAAATACCCACGCTGGTGACACTTTACCTGGACAGAACGGTTTGGGGTGAAGCTGGAACGAAATGTATTTTATATTACTGGGCACTCTCTCTGCGTATATATACTTTGAAATTGGGGGCCCAAAGTAATTAAACCCTTTAAAGCATCCGTTACTTAAGGTAGAACTGTACAGGCATTTTAACCTCTGATACCTTTCGTTCCAACACAACGCAAAGAAGTGCAGGCGTCACGTCGGATGTGCTGAATCCAATGTAAGTAATACAAATGTTGCACGTACAGTAGAATCTGATTTCATCCGACACAACATGAATGTCAGATGCGAACGCTTCATGTTGCGTCTTCATCCGACAGTCGTAGGAATTCATCTTATGTGCAACCTTTGTATTACTTACATTAGATTCGGCACATCGGACGTGATGCCTGCACCTCGCGTCGGAATGTAGAGGTAAAAAATGCCTGTGTAGTTCTACCCTAATTCACCAGACCAAATAATAAACTTATGCCACTCTGGTGCCACTTTTTCATGGGCAAAACCATTTTCTGGTCAGGCAGGCCAAAACAAGCTGTAGTTTATGGAGGGCAACCCTGTCTAGAAATGTATACTTTCTAATATGTGATCAGGCCCGGACTGGCAATCTGTGGGTTCTGGCAAATGCCAGAGGGGCTGCTATAAGGTAACATAGAAAGTCAGTATTTAGTGGGCTGGTGGGGGCTGTTTGGGCCTCTGTGTGGGCTGATATGGCCTCTGTGTACCTGAAATGCCAGGGCTTATTTTAATTCTCTTGAAAAAGGGTCTTGCATAGGCCCGAAACGTTGCCATGCTTATGAGCTAATAAACAACTCACAACTGATTACACAGTACCAGAAGTGCCATTGGTGTTTTTTCGTGTGGATTCTACTATATTGGACCCCCTGGCAGTTTGGGGTCATACACCTGGAGGCACCTGGGACCGAACAGAGAGAGCACTCCATTTCTGCATAGTATTTTAATTCTCATCCGGACCTGTCTGTGACTCAAGGTAATTTCATTCTTTAAAACATCAATTACTTATGAAGAGGGACAATCCCTCTTTTGACAGCTCAATCTCCAGTCCCTTATTTGTACTGGAAAATCCCTCTTTTCTCTGCACTGAACAGCCAGAAAAAGAAACAAAGTTTCTAACTTAATTGGCTTTTGGCAGATAGCCCAGAACACCCAACAGGTGCAAATAAGATACTTTGTAACAATTTTGAGATAAGTAATTGTAACAGTTTAGATAATGAGAAATATTTTCAAACTTTCATAACCTAACATAATTCTAACATAATTTTGTAAAATTAACATGGTAATTAGGGGGTGTGGTCACACAAAATGGGATTGGCCAAAAAATTTTGCAGCGCTATGCTCGCCAAATTTTTTGTCCTTCTTTTTACTTCCAAAATGTTGGGAGGTATGGGGGGCACAGGGGGGGGAATTGTCCCAGGTCCGATGGCTTCTATAAATTAAAGGGGCCTAGCCTTGCTGTTCCCTGGATTAACCTGGCCCCCCTGAACTGCAGAAGTAGGAGCTGAGTTGTGGCAAACACCAGTTTTTTTGGGTACTCAAAAGGGACATTTTTTTCCCGCAAGTAGTGTAGCTATTTTAACCACGCCCATTTTGTGGCCACACCCCCTAATTGCCATGTTCATTTTACAAAATTTGGCAGATTATGAAAGATTGAAAATATTTCTCCTGTTACAAAGCATCTTATTTGCAGCTATTAGTTGTTCTGGGCTCTCTGCCAAAAGCCAATTAAGTTAGAAACTTTGTTTCTTTTTCTGGCTGTTCAGTGCAGAGAAAAGAGGGACTTTCCAGTACAAACGAGGGACTACGGGTTGAGCTCTCAAAATGGACAGCCCTGGCAGCTGATGTTTTGTTTTTTTTAATGGGGGGGCTAGCCACCAATGTTTTTGATTTTAACTTGTAGGGGAGCCACGCCACCAATCTTTTCTTTTTACTTGTAGGGAGGGGGCAAAAAATGTTGATTTTGGCCCTGCATGACTGAATAAGAAAGCAACTTCGGTGCACGAGTAGAAACAGGTCAAATAAGAAACCGACTACAGCTCACTCCCCTCTCGGCTTGTGGCTCCTCCCAGGAAGCAGTGACAGGCTTGTCTCAGCAGCTCCTCTCCATCCCTCCGCTGTGCGAGTGTCTTATTTTCTCTCAATGCAGCTGCCATCCAGGCAGAGCCCCAGCATGTCCTACTGCGAGTGCTCCTGCAAGCCTCCCCCGCCTTCTCTCTCATAGCGCCGCAAGCCTCACACCTCCAGGGCTCGGGCGGGACCGCTGCATGCTGGCCTTTGGCTCTGGGACAAGTAGCAGCAAGGTGGGAAGAAAGGGGAGCGCTGTGCAATATACACGAGAAAAGGAAACATGGCGAGCGACTCCCCGGCTCGTAGCCTGGATGAGATAGATCTGTCGGCGCTGAGGGTGAGTGGGAAGCTGCCGCTGCCGGAGATGCAGGCTGATAACGCCTTTACTGTGCCAGTAGTATAGGCAAGACGGAGAGTTGTCTGTACTGCTCACTCCTCTCTGATCATTATCATTATTATTATTATACACACAATCATTTGCTCGTGTCACTGCACTCCTATTGTGAATGGAATGGCCAGAGCAGAACGATGTGTGAATGACAGGCACAGACCCTCATCATTATATACCTGTACCCTTTCATGTGCCTCTTACATATCAATACATAGAAACCCCAGCAGATTCATTCCACAAAGCCAATATATTCACTGTGCATTCATGTGCTCATCTAATGGGAGGGGTGGACTGTTAGTGAGAAGAGGAAGGGGTCAGTTTCCATGTATATCTGCTGAATATGCACACAGGGGCTGCTCTGCAAATGTACAGCCCATGACAGAAATGCTTTCCTACCTTCATTTGCCATTATCAGTATCTGCTGTTGCCCCAAATCAGCATTGCACTGCAATACCCAGCATTCCTCGGCAGCATAAGGCAGTGGAGGATGCTGGATGTTGTAGTTTAGCAGTTACTGAAGGGCCCCAGGTACATCTCTTGCACATCAGGGTTTCTCAGCACTTCATTGTATAATGCCATTCTTCTGTATTGTGTGTATGCTATTACGTTTTGAATGAAACAGCCGCGTACAAAGGCCACATTGTTGGCTGGTTGGGGGGGGGGGGTGCAATTTGGTATTCTTATTGGTGAATTATGTGGAAGATTGAATTTAGCCTAGAGATCCACTGTGCAAATGGTGAGAATGCTCATTGAATTCCACTGCCTATCAATTGCTTCTTGCAGTCCTGAGACAATAAGGTTGAAGGCATAGTAACCAGACAATTCTCAGGTCAAAAGGCTGCTTTCATCATGGCAGATAACAGTAGATGTTTGTTGCATTGCTGTGTGCTGCCTCCTACATTGGGAGCATATTTGGTTTAAATCAACCCCTGCCTCGTTCCATTGTTTGGTGTGGAGCTATCTGTTTTCATTATCCACTGTACAACACACCAGCCATTGTTAGTTAAAGGGTGCCATGTTTGCTTTGGAAAAAACACATAAATAAATAAATATATATATATATAAATGCAAGTGGAATGCCTGTAAGATAGCAGCAGTCTCTGATCTGCAGGGACTCACAACTCTGGCTTCCTAAAATGACCTGTGCTAATGAGGGCTGTGCTGTGCTTAGCTGTCATGTTCACATGGTGTCTGTAAGAAACAGGATTCTTTGTATGGCTGGATGTGCCAGACTATTGTACAGTCAGCGAGATTACGGATGGACATGGCTCGTAGGACTGTTTCAATTGAGAGTCTTATATCTGCTTCAGTGCTCTGGCTTGCTGGTTTTATCCCAAGCCTAAAGCAGAAATATATAAAAGTCAGTGGACCCATCGCATTATTTGAATTAAACACATCTTTGTTAAACAATATCCTGCTCGTATATATCTGACTCTACCCATTGAAATAAATCCTTAAGGCTTTAGATGGATGCAATCTCTATTATGTTTTCAAGCCGTGGGTGTTATGAATGTATAGCGCACATCCACAAAGTATTAACCATTTGAGACCCTATGCTATGGTTGCTTCAATCCGATTTCTGCTCTTCTTGGAGGAAAACAGTTTATGATCATAGTGGAAGGTCAGAAACCATATTGATGGTATGAAGGTTTCCCAGTCATTTCACGGTGCCTGAATGGTAAATCGATAGCGCACTGGCTGCCTGAGTGGAAAGGATAGAGGTTTTTCTGGATTGCCATTAGTTCTTTTCCCTGCTGGTTTACCTTGAGATTCTTGTCAAGGGTCAAGTCTGTTGCAGAAACAACCTTGGGCACTGGACCTGTCCAAACAGAGCCTGACGAGGACAGCTTGGTTTATTTCTGCAGCGGGCCTGTCAAACGTTTGATGCTCTGCAGGCATCCAAGGACTCCAGAGTCATAACACTCCCTTCAACTGCTTTTTAGCCACAATTTGCCACCCTTCACTGGACATGGCTGAGTGTGTTTAATAATGATAGTTCTTTTTATATTACTTTATATTTATGTATATTTTTTGCATTTTATGCAATGCTTAATTTGGATTTAAATGAGCAATATGCTGTTCTTGGCATTCAACAAAAAGCCAGCAGGTAGCATTCTCTATTATTTTCACCCAGCACATATTGTGCTGTTTAGAATTTCAAATCAATGCTTTGAAATCACAGGCTTGATTGAGTGCTGTTAACCCATTTGCCACCTAAAAGAACTTATGCCTTATAAGAAAAACCTATTTCATCAGCAGGATTGTGGTATACTTTTGTCATGTTGTTAAAATATTATCGTTGTTCCTGCTAGCGTATGGTTGTGCCCTTTTTTCAGTGTATTCCACAATACCATTGTAGCTTGCTTTAGAAAGAATTCTCTATAATCTCCAGTCATTTTTGTTCCTGTAAGGTTTTATTAGGGGTAACCAGCTCCTTTTTTCCATTGTTTATTGTGTCTATAAATATGACAGCTTCTAATTATAGGAGTTGAGGGGGTGGCTGGTTGTCATTGGTTAATTAAACATCCAGTCAGGGTGATTATATAGTGAATAAAGTACCCCCCATATTATAAAACACAAGGATATTATAAGGCACAGAGGATTCCATGGCCATATAAAAACACAAGGCAGAAGGCCAAGTATTTTTAAACAGGTCATCAAACTCTGACGTGACTTCTATTATCCTTATATTTTGCAACAGGAGGTACATTATTTATCATAATACACACGTTTCAGTGAGCCATGTGACAGAAATTACATCACTAAGCTCCATTTATAACCGATTACATCACCAAGCAACATTGTAATTTAAATGGATAAAATTTACAGGATATTGGTCATCTTTTCTGTGCTTAGTTGCTCAGTTGTTGGTTGGACTGTGCAGACTGTTTGTCCTTTGAGTGATGTGATACAATGTTGCTAGTACAGCTATGGGATTTATTATACGGAAAGCAATTCTTCAGAAACCTCTGAATTAAGGGAAGGCCATCTCCCTTAGACTACATTTTCAGCAAATAATTAAAATTTCTAAAAATGATTTTTCTCTCTCTCTATAATAATAAAACTTTACCTTGAGTGTTACTGAGCTGCCCAAATCTATATTGGTGGTAAAACTATCCTATTGTGTTATAATTCCTGAGTAGATTTAAGATATCGAGATCCAAATTCTTCAAAGACCCCTTATCTGGAAAAACCCAGTTCCCAAGCATTTCCATACAGTAGCTCTACCTTATGATGGAGTACAGTGCCTTTACTAAACCTTTTGTGTTTTTATTAGAAGCATATTAGTTATTTTATATGCTATCCTTTTTGCTAGTAGTGATATATAAGTTCAATCACATATTTGTAATCTGTCAATATATGGTAGGTTTTAATCTGTATTTGTCCCACTTTATTTACTTTAAAGGAGAACTAAACCCTAAGTATGAATAGGGCTAAAATGCCATAATTTATATACTGAACTTATTGCAACAGCCTAAAGCTATTGAGGCATCTTTGGAGACACAGATCTTTACTGCTAATGGGTCGTTATTGCCTTGAGCTGGTACAGAAGCCCAAAACATAATGTACAACATTTCTAGCCTACATCTTTAGTGTAACTTTCCTTGTCTTTTAAAACATTTGGCTCAGGGCTTATTTATGGCTGCAGGTGTGGTCATTGATGCAAATTGTCTGCAAGTTACGGCGAAAATGTTGGGAAAGGGGATGGGGCTATTAGCTTGTGATTTTTGGGCACAGCCCTGCTCCACATTTGTGCTTAGTTCAACAGAGGATATGGGACAGATGCCCTAGTACTAAGCGCAACTATATGTAAATGCATGATGCATGTTTTCACCAAAATAACTTTAATGAATAAAATCAATATAAGCGCAGCCTTGCTTACATTTAGCATCAGGAGAACATGCATGTATGCTCCTAAATAATCCCTATCTGAATATATCAGATATTTCTCTGATGTGAAACCCAAATCCATTGATTTATGTGGAAAGTGATTTGCATGCAGTTTGAAACGCCATGGAGAAGATACTGCATTTTTTATATTTAAATGGTTGGTGGGAGTGAACCAGAGAAATGACATCCGACATTCTGAGTAGATGGCATAGTGTGGTTTGACTCAAAAAGAAGGACTATGAAGTCAGAGGACATGAAGTCCATACAGACTGTGCATTCGGCCTTGGGAAATTCTCATAGAGACTGCCTGCCATGTTTCTGTATACTGTCTCATTGATATATTTAAATATTTATCTAATCCTGTTACATTTTTTTGTGAAATGCTATAGTGTCACTCCGTTGTTATTCATTCAAATCATTTATATGTTTTTCATAATTTATCTTAGTGTGTTAACTAGACAGCATACATATTCCATCTGGGCAACAAACCAGTATTTCATATGAAAGTCATTTTAATTCCATTGCGCTTTTAACATTTCTGTAAAATAGCTGTTAAAAATAGATTCTGTTGGGTTCTGGAGATTTGCCACCAAGGGATGGGAAAAAAGCTTGTGCTGGCTAGGGATGCACCTGACTCAGACTCTTCCATTGATCCATGGAAGAACAGCACTTTGACTTCACACTAATTTACATGTTTTTATCCGGATTATGAACATTATTATTATGAACATTTATTTTTAGAGCACCAACATTGTGCAGCTCTGTATTTTGTAGTTAAATATATCTGGTCAAATATGGTAGGCAAAAGTATGAGACCCCATAGCTCATGGATCTGCCAACCTACAGCCCTTGGCTGCTGTCCTAAAGTCATCCTGCAACAGAGAAACACAACCATATGAATGTTTGCCACATTTCTATTCAAAAAAAGGAGATGCCAACTTTAGTTTTTATGGGGGATTTTTGGAACTTATTTACATATAATTAGGTGTATTAAGATATTTTGATAAGTTAGATTGCTTCATGTATTTACTGTTCCAGATTTCCGTTGGATAATGAGACTTCATACACTAACTAATGGAAGTCATGAGTGGACATTTCATTCTGTGATCAGCTGTTATCCTTTTGGAAGATTATTCATGAAAAAAAGCCCTTAAAAGTAGAGTAGTGGTTGACCATGTAGCATAAAGAGTTCCTAATGAGCGTCAGAGCCTTGATGTTAATATTATATCTGATGTCTAGGCTTATAAAGGGACAGTTGATTGAAAAAGCAGCAACCATAATATAATATATGGTGTCATGCAAATGTATTAAGCCTTTTAGACCAATTCTTTTATTTTTCTAAATGTTAAATAGTAAAAAGGCATTTTGTTCTTTCTGATAAAATTAATTTCAAAACACTGAAACCATTTGTGTTTGTATTCTAGCCTTACACTGAAGAAATTTTTAGATCCACTTTTCAACAATACTAACTTAGCCTTTTGGGTTAACTACGTACCACATTTGCTCCGTTTGGGATTGATTTTGACCCATTTTTCTTGGTATCTTTGCAGAAGGTTTCTTCAGTTGATTTGTGTTTTTTTTCTTGATCTATAAATTAAGAGAATTGTTCAAGGATTTGAATTTTTTTGAGGCAATCATGTTTTGATAAAATTTCACTATGGATCTATGGATCATTCATACAGCCACCCTGATAAATGAAGAGGTAGTGAGATTGTGTGAATGTGTTGATGCTGGATTTGTCATAGAGCAGTTGTCCCCAACCTTTTCTACCTGTGAGCCACTTTAAATTGTAGAGTTGGGGAGCAACACAGACATAATAACAAATGTTCCAGGGGCTGCCAAATAAGGGCTGTGGTTGACTAGTTGAACCCCATGAGGAATTCCAGTCTAAGGGAGGTTCTGTTTGGCAGTACATCTGATTTTTTTTATATAACCAAAACTTGCCTCCAAGCTAGGAATTAAAAAAATAAGCACCTGCTTTGAGGCCTCTGTGAGCAAAAGCTAAGGGGTTGGTGAGCAACATGTTGCTCATGAGCCACTGATTAGGGATCACTGTCATAGAGGGTTACACTGAATAATATACTATGCCTATGTGGTATAGATCTCAACGTGCATCAGTCTAAAGCATTCACACTAGTATTTCATACAGCTTGTGTTAATGTCTTAACTGAGTAGGTTTACAGAGTACTTGGCTACTGTCTTGTTCTTATTTTAAAGATGAATTAATTCTATTTTACACAGATGGATAGTAACACTCCCAAAAAGTGTTGTTTGTAAAAAATTCTTTGAAACAAAATACCTTCTGTAAAGCTTTAGTTGGTTTGCAAGGCCGTATTAGCCAGTGGTCCTCAAACTTGGCCCTCCAGCTGTTAAGGAACTACAAGTCCCACAATGCATTTGCCTGACTGTGGCTGTCAGACTCCATCATTGCATTGTGGGACTTGTAGTTCTTTAACAGCTGGAGGGCCAAGTTTGAGGACCACTGGTATTAGCTGATATTAAAACTCAGGTATTATTGCTGTGTCCCATAGCACCATTTCATCCTTTATTGGAGCTCCTGGCTTGCTAGCCCCTCAGTACAGGGATAGACTGTAGGTCTCACCTGGGTGGTGATACTTGCTTCTGGAAATTCCAAAAGCAGCAGATGTCCTTGTTTGACTTATCTGTTAATACTCATACGTGGTTGTTAGTTCTGCAGCCATCATTTATTTTGTGTCACATGGTCTTTGTTGAACCTGTGGGGCTGAAAACGATGAGAAGTCTGTGGTTTTAATAGTATTGGAGAGCCTCTAGTTAATAAAAAAAAAAAAAAAAAAAAAAAAAAAAAAAAAAAAAAAAAAAAAAAAAAAAAAAAAACACAACTTCTTCTCCATGCTGGTCTTACACCCCCCATGGGAAACATCTCAGCATGGAATAGTTATTATTGTTCCATATTTGTCATGATTGCATGCATAATTAGCCTGAAAATGTGCAGTTTATGAAAATCTGCAATCTCTAACCAGTGTCTTAAATGTATATGCCCACAGTATCTTATTGTTTTGTTAAATATCATAGCTTCTCACTGTCTGAAATATATGGACTGTAGCCTGGTTGTATTTATGTCTATTGTAAAGTGCTGCATTACATGTGATGCAATATAAATAAGAATCCGCATATTCTGTCTTATTTATTTGTTGCTGATCGATATTGATGTAGATTATATATCTATATACTTATTGGCCAGCACCCAACTATCAACATTTTGTTGAGGTGAGTGCAGGTTAGTAGCATTATATAAATATATATATATTTGTTGTATAAACGCACACACACTTTTGTACAAAGCAAGTGGAAAGCATATAATATAAAGTCAGATAATGAATGACATTGTATCAGAGTGGAGAAAAAAAGAAAGTGCTTAGTGAGCATATTAAAGAGACTGAAATCTCTCCCAAAGCAGGTATGTTATTACAAGGATCTGCCTATCACAGATCAGATTTCCTACAGATTGGGTAGTACAAATCCTGGTAATCCTCCTGCAAGTTATTTTTTTCCCAGCTCTATGATTTCTTCTGCTTCACTGTCTGGTCATTACAGATTCCCATTACAAGACAAGGATGAAGAGAAGCAAAAAAAAAAAAAAATAGAAAAAGGTTAGATTTACTGTGCTATAAGCACCAAATCCGCTACTTACTAAAAAGGGGAGTGAGATGCTTTATATTGTGGTCAGGATTATGGTGACTGTAGACCTTCTCTAAACTGAATAAACTAGCACAGAATAAGGGGAATGTACACACACATGCAGAGAGGGACTTATTTATTAACATTTATTAAGTGCTGCATTTGGATAACACTAGAAAGTGTAATCTTGTCATCTTGCCCATACAGTCCCAATATCCAAAGACAAGTCTGGATCAGGAGACAATCCAAATTGCAATACATTTTGACCTGTGAATATCTCGGTTTAATGGACCATCAGACCATTGCAGATACGTTTATTAAGGTTATAGCTTAATATCTATTGGCAGGAATGGAGATGTTAAAACACTGAAAAGTAGTATGAGTCTTACAGTTGGATAAATTTCATGTTGGGATCATTATCAATAAGGACAAAGGCAGGCCTAATTCAGAGTTTTAACAAACTGAGGGAGTAATAAATAAAAAGAGGTGGAAATGTTTTTGCTACTGTTAAAGTGCATGCAGCAATCACTGACCAACTGTTTGAAAACAGACATTTGATTGGTTCCCATGGTTTACTAGAAATGGGCAAACTTTGTGCATGATTGCATAGGGCTTTATACCCAGTCCGAGAACACCCCACCCTATTCCCTATTTCATGGTAAGTCCCTTTTTACTGCACTCCGGGCCCCCCTTTATTCAATGGGGCCTGCCTATCCCCCCACACACTGACGATGGCCTTATTACTGCTTGTCTTTCATTTCAAGCTGAGTTTACCTTGGTCTTGCAGTGACTGATCCTTGTTGGTCTGTCACTAATTTTCTTGTTAGTAATAGTATATTAACTCTTTTTTTTTCTAGTGGCATCTAAGTAGGGAACTCGTGTAAAATGCACCCTAGCCTGTAAGTCCTTTCACCTCAAGTCTACTGGGGATTTCCGTGGCAGACCATCTCGGTACATTGCACACAGACTTCCTGTGCAGACATTCTGTATGGTTTCTATTATGCTTTAAATGAGAATATATGTAGCAGAGGTAGTAATCCAAATCATTGGCTGGCGTCAGGCTAAAAGGAGAAGGAAAGCTACCGAGGTAGTTTACTACCAATAGTGCAAGCTATAATGCTATATTTATTCTATAGAATGCTCTACCATACCTGAGTAAACAGCTCTAGATTCTCTCTCTGTTTGTTTTGGAAAACCGTTGTCTTCGCCCCTGCATACTGTTGTCCTGATCCAGTTGTTTGACCTCCTGGGCAAAACATTTTATCAGCACCCCACCTCAAGTTATAGGGGAAAGATCCATTTGTCTCTCAAATTCAGCAAACTCCAGTTAATGATGTGCATTTCTTTTAAAGATCATGCATCTGGACAATACTACTGCCAGCCCATTATTTGGATGCCCGAACAAGTGATGCATGGAATATGTAATTTTCGGGTACAACAGAATACTGAAATGTCCACAAAATATTTTTCCAAAAACAGAACCAAATCCAAAGCCTAATTTGCATATTCAGATTTGCCATTAAAAAGACATTTACACAGCTTTCAGTTGTGCTATGTTCTGAGTCTTCTTTTCTTAAAATAAACTGTAAAGTGATCATTATTCCCCAGAGAGTGTGAATTGCTTCTTTGCTATTTTTCATAAAGTAACATACCATACAGGTTAGGGACCTGCTATCCGGAAACCCATTATCCAGAAAGCTCCAAATTATGGAAAGGCCATCTTCCATACACTCCGTTTTATCTAAATAATTTAATTTTTTTTCAAAGATTTCCTTTTTATCTTTAATTATAAATCAGTACCCTGTACTTGATCCAAACTAAGATATAATTAATCCTTATTGGAAGCAAAACTAGACTGTTAGGATTATTTAATGTTTACATGATTTTCTAGCAGACTTAATTTATGGGGATTCATATTACAGAAAGATCCATTAAATGGAAAACCCCAGGCCCACACATTCTGGATAACCGGTCCTATGCCTATACTCGTATTGTACCTGAACAGAAAATGTAAAAAAATCCACTTTTAGAAACTGTACATTTCCCCTACTTCCTGCAAAACACACTAATTGGGGACCTTTTAAGATCACCCCCATATGATATAAAGTGCACTAAATTTGCCCAGGAGCAGTAAGCAATAGCAGCCAATAAGATAATTGCTTTAAAACTGTGTAACAGTAAATGTTTCCTGATAATTGGATGCTGTGGGTTACTGATCCTGGGAAAACGTAGTGCGTTTATTACATAACCCCCAAAGTCGGTGGGGGAGGGTATCAATCAGATGTTTCTCTTTCTCCCAATATTCTCCATTTTCCTGGGGCAAGTCGTATTTCAGGACTTTGGTTCCCCAGGAAATATTAAAGTGAAGCAGCTGATTGGTGAGGGTAGAAAAAAAGCATTAAGGATCCTACAGCAATAATGATATATACAAATCAAAATATAGACAAAAGGCATAACAGCCATACTGGATTAAGGGTCGAAGTGAATTTTTGATAAAACATTTTTTTTTTTTTTTAATTTGAATCGAAATTCGATTTTTAAAAATTCTATTTTTGAAGTACTATCTCTTTTAAAATTCTTTGAATTCGACACTTCGCATATAGTCACTGTATGGACTCCCTCAGTGAAAGGGATTTTTTTAAAACCTGCAGTTTTTTTTCCAAAAAACTAACTATGTAGTTTGATTAAACATTAGCTTGATTAGCTTGTACTGGTCAGATTGTTTTTAATTTTGGCTTTGATAGGTGCCCTTTAAAGCTGCTGAATTGCCATTTTAGCCTATGGGAGACCTCCTAGTGCTTGTCCTGAAATTTTTTCTAAGTTCCAAGAATTCGAAGGATGTTATTGAAAATCTTTTGAATCGAACGATGCATTAGAACGATTCGTACAATTTCAATTCGAATGCCTTTACAAAAAAATTAGATGGTCGAATTTCCAAGTTTTTAAACTTCGAAATTTGACCATTAGTACATCTGTCCCTAAGTCTTACAAATCCCGAAAGCATGGGAAATGGAGCTGTAATTAAGAAATACAATAATCATAAGGAAAATATTCTGAGGTTTAAAGGGCCAGTAACACAAAAGGAATAAAAAGGCTTAATTTTTCTTTAATAAAAAAATCTTAAAAATATAAGCCGCATTCATGTCCAGTACAAGCACATTTTCCAGCGAAAAGCGGCAATTATAATTTTCAGTAATGTATGTTCTGCAAGCCGTCAGTGGGTGTAAAGAAGTCAATTTCTTTGAATTGTTTAACACCTGCTATGAAACTTCATTTTTCTACATGCTCCCACTCAGTTTCAGTGAGTAGCTTTATTGTAAAT
>CM044439.1:120148496-120183431 GCA_024363595.1 Xenopus borealis
CAAATAATTTGCCCACCACAGATGTCAAATTTACTGGCCTATAATTGCCAGGTTGAGATCATCGAATCCATAGACACTATACCAGATGAAAGCGAATCGGAGAAAATCAGAAGTAGGGGCTGGTCTAAAACTGAACTAAGCTCTTTTAGAACCTGTAGGTGTATACCATCAGGCCCTGGAGCCTTGTTTACATTCATTTTTTTATGAATCATATCCTGAGTCAGCCACTGATTGAGCTGAGTCGTTAGTGCATATACATAATGATATTGGTCCATAAGCTCTCACGGGGTGCTTGGAGTTAGCAAGATGGGCAGCAGCACTGTAACCTGATCCCTTGATCTATTCTAAACATTTTTGCCTCCTTGCAGAAAAAGCCCATTCCATTATATAGGATGAGAGTGAAAATGCTGGTGGCTGAGAAATGCACATATTTGACCAAGACATTTTATTTTCCGTATTTCAGAATAGCTTCTTACAAAACTGCTGTCTTCAGGTTTAAATGCATCTTTTCTCTGACTAAATGCCGACCTGT
Organism: Xenopus borealis; assembly: GCA_024363595.1. Lineage (NCBI taxonomy): Eukaryota > Metazoa > Chordata > Amphibia > Anura > Pipidae > Xenopus > Xenopus borealis. The sequence goes on from CM044439.1 coordinate 120,149,029, forward strand.
TATGTAATGTATGTTCAGCGGGGATATTTTAAGCTGTTCTTTCTGTGGGTAAATTAAAGCTTAATATAGAGGAGTTTATGGAATGGGTTTGTGATTGCAATAACAAAAGAATGCAAGAGACTTCTGGTGTTTCATTCTTCCTTGACAAAGGAGCATGGCATTCGAGCACATTCCATTACTTTTATTTAGAATGAGCACAGACTGAGTTTGGGTTACAAAAGAATTCTATATTCAGCATGCATTTTCCATGCTTCATGTTTCCAGGAAAGCCTGATCATTTGACACTAAGCATGTATTAATCTTTATCACCCTTTTTATAACATATTTGTCTATTACTCATTCTTTTGAATATTTATTTTTCCATGGAATATGAAGAATTAATTATTGTTCTTGTTCATATTGCAATACCTTATGCTGACTTTGAACTTAAAATGTGTTCTTTTAACCAAAGGTTGGCAATATGTGCCCCTCCAGACAGAGCAGGCAATGAAAAAGGAACTTTGTCTGCAATGATCGTGTTGATCAAACTACAACATTTAGGGGCAGATTAACTAATGGTTGAATTTCGAAGTGAAAAAACTACGAAATCATATGCATTTGAACGATTTCAACCAAAATCCTTCTAATTCTTGGCACTTAGAAAAAATTACAGGACAGGCTCTAGGAGGTCTGTGTTACATTGTGCTAATATCGTGCCAATGCTGACAATCTGTATGTATTCAACAAAATAAAGGGTGTGAAGATTTTTACAGATTTGATATAAGAAGTGTCATTGAATAGAGCCCGTGAAGTGAAGTAGTTAAAGGCTCTAGGAGGTCCCCCATAGGCTAAAATGGTAAGGTGTCGAATTCCAAGGATTTTAAAGAGACTTCGAAATTCAATTTTTAAAATTCAAATCAAATTTTGGGCTATTCGATCGTCTAAGTAGCCCAAAATTACTTCGAAATTCGATTTTAAAACATTTGAATTTTATTAGAAAATACTCTTTGACTCTTGCTAAATGTGCCCCTATTGTAAAGTGTACCAGGGACTAGAGTCCTGCGCAGGGCCATTTTTTGGGACCCGTACCCGCAATCGGCAACCCAGACCCGCATTCTTACCCGCTTGGACCCGCGACCCGACCCGTACCCGAGAGCTGCAACCTGGACCTGCGACCAGCTGACCATCAAGAATCAGGAAGTGCTGTCATTATAAACCAGATGTGACATCATCAGTAGTAAATGCTCAGAAAAAGCTGTAAAAATTGCAATAGCGAGGATCCACGACCCAACCCTCAACCCGCCAACCTGCAGAACCACTGGCCCGCTTCTATACCCGCACCCAGAAATTCTACGAGCAACTTTGAGTAGGAGAGGCCTAAATAGAAAGATGAGTAATAAAACTGATCAATAACAATAATTGTGTATCTTTACAGAGCATTTGTTTTTAAAGGGGGTCAGTGACCCCATTTGAAAGCTGGAATGAGTCACAAGACAAAGGCAAATAATTAACAAAACTATAAAAAATAAATAATGAAGACCAATAAAAAATGTGCTTAGAACTGGCCATTTTATAACATACTAAAATTTAACCTAAAGGTGAACCACCCCTTTAAAGGCAGCAGTTAAAATTTATACAATAGATGCTAATATTCCAGAGATGCTCCTGAAAATTGTAAAAATGTTGAAAAATTAACAGTTTAGAACCTGCACATGAATTACTGAGCTACCAGAAAGAAACACCAGACACAGGAATATTAAATCGATACAGATAATCCCTAGGGCCCAATGATCGGATCACAATCGAGGAGATATGGGAGGTCGGATCGGGGGACTGCATCAAAGAACAGATGCGGCTGCAATCTGACGGGATTTTTAGTCCTGTCCGATTGACATCTGGCCAACTTTCAGCCTGATATCGATCGGGTAAGCCCCATACACGGGCCAACAACAGCTTTTATCGGCTCGTGTATGGCCACCTTAAGAATAAGTCTTGTGACACGGGCAGATTCGGGGAGATTTAGTCGCCTGTCGACTAACCGAACTGCCTTCCTGTCCACTACAATGAAAACTCACCAGCGCTAAAGCACACGCAGCGCTTCACTTTCCTCGTGAGGCTGGCGACTTTTCATTGTAGCGGACGGGAACACACGAGAAGGCAGTTCGGGGAGATTGTCAGACAGAGGAGGAGGCGATTACTCGCCAGGCAACTAAATATCCCCGAATCCGTCCATGAGTCACAAGCCTAAATTCTACTTACATACAGTACAGTAAATAAACAGTTTTATTTATTTGCTAAATAAATTAAGGTAAAGCAGTTAAATATCCTGCCTAGTGGTGTGACTGTGCTCAATTCAGTCTGCATCTTGGCTCCCAATTACTGATTACAAGCATAGAGAAAGGATTCAGACATTTATTTTAAACAATAAATCATTAAATCCAAAATGTTTACCTCTTTTTTTAACTGACTATTCTTAAGATTAACATCATTCACCTCTATGAAAAAAAACCGTGTGACTTGTAGAAAGGTGAACTCACTACGTGATTGATGAAGACAAGTCTTGATTTGCTGGTATTTCCCATGAATCTCCTTTTTTGACTTGGCAAGTTGAAACCAAATTTCTCTTCAGCACAACAACTTGCATTCCACAGCAGATTTTATAGTCACCTGTGTACAAAATATCTGTGTCGGTACAGAATCACTTCCTCCTTCCTTAGTGTAATCTGTTTCTATCATCTGTGTGTGACCCAGAAGGGTTTGTCTAATTATGTTACACATCCTGTACTGCTGATTTCATTTCCTACGTGTGTTTACATTTCATTTTATTGTTGACAACGAAAATGCAAAATAAAAGGATCGATTTTCATTCAAAATCTTTATGCTTATTATATGGTTTTGTAATTGTTGGCTCCTGGAAGGCACTGTATTTTGTTCTTTAATATTGTATACACTGCCCTTTTGTCTCCTGGCCAAATGCATTAATAATAATTAGAATAATGTTCAGGTGATCCTTGGAAGCCAGTATTCCTGTAGACTGGAGCAAGAGGACTGGATAGGAACATTAATGGGGTGTAGGTTGAGTCCTGCAGCGGGTCGGGTACCCGCAGGTTACCCGCAAAATCCTGCCGGTTGCACGTAGAAGTACCGGGTCAGTGGTTCTGCAGGTTGAGGGTTGGCCTGCGGAGCTGTCACGAACGCCGCCCGGAGCTCCCGGAAGGGCGTCCTTCCTCTTCGGCGGCGGATCCAAGATGGCGGCGCCCATAGTATTGTACTTCGCCTGGACTCACTGGAAAGGACTTCCTCCTTGATCCTGACTACACCCCCTCGTGGGAGCCGGAGGCCCCCGCTGACAGGAGCTTCTCCATGGCGACTTTTACGTCTTTTTTCTGAGCACGTCTACTACTGATGATGTCACTTCCGGTTTACAATGACAGCACTTCCTGTTTAACTCCTTTTTTCTGATCACAGCTACCTCCGGTGATGTCACTTCCGGTTTACAATGACAGCACTTCCTAACTCTTGATGGTCAGCGGGTCTGGGTTGCGGATAAGGTATTTGCAGGTCAGGTCGCAGTTCCAAATAGGTAAGAATGCGGGTCCAGGTTGCAGGTTGTGGGTACGGGTCCCAAAAAAATGGACCCGCGCAGGACTCTAGCTTGAACTGACTGACTGAGTATACTGGCAGACTCAGACTTGCGTTATTATTAACATGTATTTCTATAGCGCCAACATATTACATAGCGCTTTGTCACTTCCGGTTTACAAATATAGACAAATGTATGAACTTAATTTGTGGCTTGTTAATTCCCACAGGAGTAATTTTCATTTTTTCTGCCCAGATATGCTGAACTTTCATGCTGAACACCATTCAGATGAACACACTGATTATTATACAATGTAACCCTAGCAAAGCATGTCTCTGGCCTGTTCTGCTTATGAAAGCTGTGCAAATATTTTTAGGCACTTACTGTATGCTGTTCTCTTCATTAATGTTTAATGGATACGGGGCATGTTTGGCCTTCATAAATTAAATGTGCCCTTCTTATTAGGAGTATTTATGTTGTTTACATGTATTTTAGGTAGGCTTGCCACCTGGCCGGTATTTTACCGGCTTGGCCGGTATTTTCTATGGCTGATCCCAATGTTATTAATAGGAAAAAAAGATAAATATATAGGAAGGCCGGTATTTTTTTCAAGAAAAGGTGGCAACCCTAATTTTAGGACATGATAAAGTAGGTTTTGTGTACATGTGCAATTACATATCTGCATATTTGGACTCTGAGTGGACTTTTTTTCCGATTCCAAATTGCTTTTGTATACCGAGGCCTTCAATCAATAAGAACCTGGTGGTTCCTACATGGTGCAAGTACTTTTGCTGTGGGCTTCTAGATCAGTGCTACTCAACTTTTTCCTTAAAGTGAGCTAATTATACAGTGATTATGCAACTAACTTGGTATTCACGTACTGGATCATTATAAAATGGAGTCCTACGTGGAATTCCTTTGAAGGTCATCAGAAAATTGAAAATCACATGCCCGTTCCAAAAGTAGTGTTTATTTACCTAATTCTTCTGTAAAATGTCTCAAACAACATCCAGTCTCCTTGCTATCAATTTGTTTCTTAAAGGTAGTCATTGATTCTTTCACCACCTTTTTTTTCTTAGTAAAGAATTCCAGATATGTTCAGTCTCTGTGTTAAAATTGGTTTTATTTCATATAGTAATTCTTGGTTTCTTGTACTCTCAGTACAGATTCTTACATGCTAAATGTATTACATGATTCAGTCATGTATCTGCCCAGCTTTAAAGATGTTTCCATCTACATGTGTCTGCAGCAGCTTAGAACTGTGTACACCTCTTGTGATTTTAGAGAACATCTTATGAAGTTATACCTGGGTGAAGAAATACCACATCTGCATGAATTTTTATTTGACATGTTCTCCTTTAAAAACACTGTTCATCTTCTGCTTGAATGAAGAGGCATGTTAGCTTATGCATACCTCCCAACTGTCCCTTTTTCAGAGGGACAGTCCCTGTTTTGACAGCTTAACCTGCAGTCCCTCATTTGTACTTGAAAATCCTTCTTTTTTCTGCACTGAACAGCCAGAAAAAAATAAAGTTTCTAACTTAATTGGCTTTTGTCCCAGAACAGCTAACAGGTGCAAATAAGATACTTTGTAACAAAGAGATAAGAAAATAAATAATTGTAACAGTTTAGATGAGGAGAAATATTTTCAAACTTTAATTACCTGCTAAATTTTGTAAAATGAACATGATAATTAGGGGGTGTGGCCACAAAAATGGGAGTGGTCAAAAATGTACTTCTGAAATGTTGGGAGGTATGGCTTATGCAAGGGTGTCTCCAACAGTCTTGATGAATATATCCATTTCTCATACTTATCTCACTAGCAGGCAACAAATTGCCACAAAATACATTTTCTTTGTGAACTCTGGGAATCTTTGCAGATAAAGCATTAACCCCTATATGTAATATAAAGCACTAAGTTTGCCCAGGGGCAGGAACACATGGCAACCAATAAGATGCTTGCATTTAAACAGGTGACTAGTGGGCAAACTTAGTGCCTTTTATTACATAACTTTATCACTTAATCACACAGGTGTGTCATTTGTATTAGGGGGCATATTTAACTTCCTGCTCTATAACAATTTAAATTGGCATTGACACATGAAGGAAATTGTTTTTTTTTTTTTTGTCGGAATGTTGTTTTAATGTTACCCCCTGCTGCATAGTTTATTCAGTTTGTCATGTTTTATTGTGTCCTATTCCACCTTTTTGGTGTTTTCCCCCCTCACATAAGTGAGCAGTGCCTGTGGGTGGCTACCAGAACAGTATACATCAGATTTCCCCAGTGCCCTGTATAGTTGGTCATGTAGAAGGCAAATTGTTTTTATACGACTGATATGCATCAGTTCCTTTTAGAGCGACTTGCTGTCTCCATCAGAGATGTATATTTGTAGGAAGATGCAATAAAATCATAAATGGGCACAAAAACAAGATAATTAGGAACAAAAATTAGCATGTTGCAGTGTACCATTGTTAATTAATTATTACACTGTGAATTTTAATGAATAGTTTTGTTAAAAGTAGAGCAAGCTGGTGCAAATATTTTTTTTCTCCCCACTGCTGGTTGAAGTCACTAAAATTACACAAGGAAAACAATGTTTGCACAAAGGACTATTTTAGCATTTCCGATATTTTTCAGCTAATGACTTGAATTACATTCACCTAGTAGGTGAGGGTAAGTTTGCAAGAAGCAAAACACAGGTATATTGACTCATCAGAACATTGTGGAATGTACAGTAACTGCAGGGCAATTTATCGGCAACAAACAATTATCATTATATGTTTTTCCAGTTCATAAAAATTGAACTTTGGGTGATCTCTGTTACCTGACCTGATCAATCTGAATAAGAATGGTTCATACTGATCAGGTAATTTGAATATTATTTTATATTATTGCACCTGTGGTAGAGTCCTGCGCGGGTCCATTTTTTGGGACCCAAACCCGACCCGTACCCGCAACCCGCGACCCGCATTTTTACCCGCTTGGAACCGCGACACGAACCGTACCCGCAACCCGTGATCCGCAACCCGGACCCGCGACCCGCTGACCATCAAGAATCAGGAAGTGCTGTCATCATAAACAGGAAGTGACATCATCGGAAGTAGCCAGGATCAGAAAAAAAAGGAGTAAAACAGGAAGTGCTGTCATTGTAAACCGGATGTGACATCATCAGTAGTGGAAATGCTCAGAAAAAGGAGTAAAAATCCCTATAGCGAGGATCCGCGACCCGACCCTCAACCCGCCAACCTGCAGGACCACCGGCCCGCTTCTATACCCGCACCCAGAAATTCTACGAGCAACCCGCAGGGTACCGCGGGATTTTGCGGGTAACCCGCAGGTACCCGACCCGCTGCAGGACTCTAACCTGTGGACACAGTTGGTCCCTGAAAGTTTGTGCAACAAGCTTGTGGAATAAATGGTTTAAAGTAGTGATGGGCGAATTCCCATGATTCGCAGTATGCCAGGAAAGTTTCGCTGGTGTCTCATTTTGGACGCGGGCGTCTGTTTTTTTTTTTAGGGCAGCAATGTGCGACAGGTGTACAAAAACGGATGAAGCAGCATTTTGCTAATTTTTCACCATTTTCACGAATTTCTCTAGAAACTTCTTAACCATTTTTCATTAATGAATAGTTTTGTTAAAAGTAGAGCAAGCTGGTGCAAATATTTTTTTCTCCCCACTGCTGGTTGAAGTCACTAAAATTACACAAGGAAAACAATGTTTGCACAAAGGACTATTTTAGCATTTCCGATATTTTTCAGCTAATGACTTGAATTACACTCACCTACTAGGTGAGGTAAGTTTGCAAGAAGCAAATATCCTTCATTTTAGTGTATTTCCCTTCTCTCTTCATGTAAGAGAGTAAAACTATAGTTCAGGAAGAGTTGCATTTTATGGATTGTGCCAATTATGGGTAGCACAAGGTTTTTGGGCAGAATTCAGAGTTAGCAGTGATTTTAGAACTACAAATGAAAGAAATGTCATTGTTGTTTACCAGCCGTTGTATTGGGTTCTGTTGTTTCAAAATGAAAGAAAAATGCTGACTAATGGAAGAAGAGTTCACGTTTTTTATGAACTGGCCATTTTTTCGTCATTAAAATGCAAAACCTATTCTTGCTTTTGATCACTTGTTATGCTGAGCAATGGCTGTTGGTGCATTTGATTAGGAGCAGACCCCTTGTATATAATAATATGTAATACAGAGACAGGAAAGTAAGCAGCTCCACAGCAAGCAAATTTCTGATTTACAATCTATAGATAATGGCAAAATCAGAGGGACTTCTGTAAGATGCCATAGACAGTCGCTATGTATTGGGCCTGTGGGTGAGCAATGCGACCATTTTTGCACTTTTCCACAGGTTATCTCTTTTATGTTTTATAGCCCCTTAGTGCTTTCTGCTTTTCAGCCTGGAGTATTTGTAAATGACTACTTATATGTCCCTTGTAAAATTGTCACAGGTCTCTGAGCTCCGTTGTGGCTTCTCCATTGAATATACTGTAGGGATGGGTGACATGCAGCTGTTGTACACCTGTCCCCTGTTTTTTACCTAGTGCAAGTTGAACATCAATGTAATTCCCCCTGGGCAAAAGTGCTCCTTGGATGACCATGAAAGGGTGTAATTTTGTGCCCCTTAGTGCTTTTGCACTTCTATGTAAGATAAATTCAGGTACATTGCATTCTTATACATACCAGTACATTGCAGTACTTTAGGTTAAAGGCAGTGTTATGAAATGCTGAAAGCTAATTTTTCAGTATAGTGTGAACATTCTGTACAGGAAGTGCAAGAGGCTGTAAATGATAACCTCTATGAGTGATCGCTTTGAAGGGATATGGTTAGACACTCATCCTGCTATGCAAATTATTTTGAACCTTTAGGGTAAAAAATGTCTGTTTCATGTCTGTTTCCAGTATATTGATTTCCTCATTTTGTTTTCTTCCGTGACTAATGTGAAAGCATTTAAACCAACTAAGGTGCTAAGACCGAGCATTTGTAAACTGAGTATCAGCTATTTGAGCAACAAAGGATATTATACTGACCAGTTATGGACTGAGAAGACCAAGAATATTTTGTACAGGTTTTCTTATGTAGCAAAACAAATTCTCTGCCGTGAATAGGGTGCCTGGTCTGTTATAGTCTTTATGATTACACACATTAAGCCCTGAGTTGCTTCTCTTTCTGTCTGAAATGCAGTAAATCACTATGCTTTCATAAAGAGACACTGAATGGAGATTGCATGGCAGTTTTTATATGCCATTTCTTCTTCAAATTGCCAGCTTTCTGCTACTCTCTGCTATTTGCCATGTGTTACATGGCTGCAAGGTAACATTCATTTTTATCACTGTTCCATTGGGGCGTAGAATAGTTAATTATATACCTGCTCCAGGCGTGCTGGCTGACAAGGGACTGGGACATTACTCATGTCCTGTGCAGGCTCCTCAACCATTTGTGTATGGGAAGGACATGTTTGAAGGAATTGAGGCAGTATTCTTCTAAGGTGGTGACACACAGGATGTTCTATGTTTGATTGATCAGCCAGATTGTGTGAAATGGGATTGGCCCTTGGATGTTGATTGCTCTTACACGTAGGGCATACATAGGGAGTAACTGTCATTATCGATCAATCATATCAGTATGTGAGTGTGTCCAGCTTAACTCTAATATAAATTATATTGCTCTTACTTAACATTCTCTTGATTGTTTGGAGGATATGTTGCTTATTTATTTCATTGAAAAGTATGTGTCTCCTAGCTCATGGCAGGGCTTGCTGCCTGAAAGCTTGAACAATTCCGTTTTGTCTTTATAACAGCCCATAACATTTCTTGTCCCCTATCAAGCACAAAAGAAGTCTGATATAGAACTTATACTGGTAAGAATTGTGTTAAATATATATTTTATTTTAAAATAAAGGAAACCTAGGTAACCGTAAAACCTGGAGTAAAATGATTATGACCCTAAAATATTGCCTGAACATAGGGAGCTTTGATTGTAAGCTCCAGTGGGGCAGGGGCTGATGAGAATGATGCTCCAAAGTGATGGGTAAATATGTTGGTGCAATATGAATAAAAGCTAATAATTAAATTAAGTTTCTAACACTTTATTAATTGCATATGGCTGTTCTTTGTTTCTTGCAAGAGGTTACTGAGCTCAGCTGTGGGAGCTGTCACAGAAATCTGTCCCAAAGTAACTTGACGGATTTTGCTTTGAGCAACTGCTTATCTGAGACGTTTTTTAGTTTCTCCGACTTTTTTTCTTAAGATCTGGAATAATAATTTGGAACAGTTCCCAAAGTATCCAGCTGATAATTAGCATTCATTTTAAAACTGTTATTTTGAAGGAATTTAAATTCTCTTGAAAGTTTGTTAAAATATTACATTAGTACATATGTAAAGGCAAGATCAAGACTGGTAGACAGTCGAGTTGACTCAAAGGGTTGTAGTATCCTTTTAGAGGTTTAGGAAAAAATTGGAGGTGTATGTAATATATTCTATCAATTAGTATATTAAGGGTCTACAATTTTGTTTTCATTTAATTAATGCACAGATAAAAATTCTGCAGCATTATGCTTCAGTGTGTAAGAATACTGCAGGTTTTCAAAAGCTTTAAAATGTAGTGTTAATATTCAAGTAATTATGTTGTATTTTATATGCTCATCCAGCAGAGTGGGAGGAACAATTGCTGGTTGTGATGTATCTTGAAGGTTTGTGCCCCACAACAGCGACGGAATTAGGGGTATGCAGCAGAGTTACATACCTGGGGCACAATTGGGGAGTTGCATACACTACATTTTTATTGCATGGTACTTTACACTCCTGTTGCCTTGATTTCACCCTGGCTTAATGCACTTTCCTGAAAAGGTTAGCAGGAGTGACGCCCTGGGTATGCAAGCAGAGGCCTTGGGGGCTGCAGGGGTGATGCTCTGTTCAAGGTGTACTTGCCTTGGGTGTTAGTACCTCTGAGCCCAGCAGTGGCCCACATCAATATCTATTTAGGGCATGTCCAAAAACCATAAATTGGGGAATCGTTGCACAATGTTGAAGTTATCGTTCAGTCAGTACTCCCACTTTACCTTTTTACCACTGGGTTCCCATTTCCCATCAGTCAAATGCATTTCTGTCCTCTGCCCACAGCAGCTAATCCGTAAGAATGGCATGGCTATTTTGACTGGCAATATAGTCTATCAAATCATTTAAAAAGGAAGGGGACAATTTTGAGGAAAATCAAATTTATTTGAGTTTAAAAAAATAAATGAATTCGACCCTTTATAAATGTGTAATTTTCGTGCATAATTTGCACATCGCCTTGCGTGAGTGGGTTACTAAGTGCTTTGTCTGTTTCTCTGCCTGCTTTATATGCAGGCCAAGAGACAGCCCAGTGTGGCTTTACTACAACAGAATGTTGGGATACTGAACAGGTTTTGTGTCAGTACCTACCCACAAGACCAACTCAAGGTACAAGAATCTCTAGAAGAAATAAAAAGAAAATTGATGTCTTGGAAGTCTTGCAGTTTTCTTGCAGTCCTTTGATCTAAAGAGTTTCTATTGCATTTCAGTCAAAGGCAAACTGTAAAACGATTTATATGATTCTGCGTCTGTGTTTCAGTACTGAAGCTGTTAAACATCAGCAAGGAGCTTGACATATCTCATTTGTCACTTGTGATCTCCATGTTGGTATTTCTTTTGCCTCGGGGTATTGTAAAAATAGGATTTGGTCTGTGGCTAAATGTAATCAGTGGTAAGGTTCTGCTTTGCCTCCTTGTTCAGTGCTTTCTTCTGTTTCTTTTTTTCACAAGATAAGCAGCAAAATGATTGGTGAATGTTGGTGTTCCCATTATGTTATATGAACAGGCCATAAAGCCAAGCACCTGATTGATTCCCTTTCTCTACTATAAAGGTTATAAAAGAATTGCTGGATCTGCTATAACGGTGTTGCTAATTGCTCTACGGGGCAGGGGCCTCCTTCCCACTATGTCTTTTACCACATAGCACTTAAGCTCTTTGTCCTATAATTCTGTATATATTTGCGACAAACGCAGGAAAAATGCAGCATGTTGCGCCTGAACCTGCCTTCATCCCCTACATGCGTTTGTGTGAGTACAGCCCCACTGAAAATAATTCAGTGTGTCTATACCTGCGCTCCCCTGCGGCTGAACGCAGCAAAATGGACCGCAGGGAAGCGCAGGTAAAACCGCTCGTGTGAGAGAGCCCTTAGGATGCTTTACCCCTGCAGCTATTACTCTCTAGTGCAAACAAACATAGAATGAGCCACCTATGTGTGTTTTCTACTGTAGCATAATTCCCTTTCTATTAATTTCTGGGGGTTTTTTTTGGTTTAAAAGCGCAAAATTGTAAATAATAAAAATATTGTTTTCATCATAAGGAAACATATGGGGGAATGTAATAAAAGTCGGTAATGGAAAAACTAATCGCAATGCGAAAAGTTATGCCTTTGCATGAACAAATTTTGCTTTGTGCAAATTTAATCTAGCTTTTGCCAAGCGACCACTTCCGACAGTGGAAGACCGTTTGCGCATTGTATAGTTTGCGCCAATGCGCAGTAAATTTAATAAAACTTCTTCCTGAAAACGTTATGTTCATTCCAAAAGATTATGACACTTTCAAACACTTCTTAAGAGTGCACAATTAAAATTTGCGATGCACAATTAAAATTCGCAATGCCCAATTAAAATTCGCATTGCAATAACAGTTTAAGGAACAATATTACATTTTCTAGATGTGGATTTTTATTCTCATCGGTGCAATTTTTTTTTCTCTTTGCAGCTTTAATTACATTCCCCCCAAAATGTCTTAATATATTCTGCACACTGTTATATTTAGTGTCGGCTCCCTTGGGGAAAATAAAGTGACCTCTATGTGTACAAGCATCAACACAATAAAACTTTAATATTTGCATAATTTACAGACAACATTACAAAATGAATGTTATTTATCCTTTCATGTCTATTATAATCATCTGCTAAATGGCAAATCAGCATAACTTCTAGAAGGCATTGTTTACAGCTTGTGTGGGTTTGAGCCTGCAATAATGAGATTTTGGTTTTATCACTTTTGTTGTGCTGATAATGAATAAATGCTGATGACACATGGGACCATTGTTTCATACAACTGGATCATTTCTGGTAACATCACATGTCCTTGGATTATTTTATTAGAGAACATCCATCTCAGTTGATGACCTCTTAACTTTTATTATTCAAGTGATTACAAATAATTGTGTAATAAGTAACAATAAAGATATGAGACCAGTTTCACTGTTTCATATTTATTTGGGATCTGACCCCCTATGAAGCTATGGGACCTTTTGTGTCAGGGGTGTTACATTTACTACCAAAATTCTATGGAAATAGCAGTTTAACTGAATGTGTTTTTAATCCAACTAAACTGAAAGCCATAAAGGGGAAAAGGTCTTTTAATGAACATACCCTGCAGAATGGTCTCTTTGAAGCCTTGGTCATTCATGTGAATCAAAGCCAGAGGAAAGTAGGTCATATTGTAACACTGTTTGAGGTTTCGCAGATTATAGATTCCAGCATTTTTTTCACCGATTGCTTGTGTCATGACTTATAATTTAACAGTATTTATTGTTTTCTTAGTCTATGGCTGTGGGTTTGATTGTCCATAAACTAAGAATATAGACTGTATATTGTGCCATAAAAACTACAAATAAATTTTTTTAGTGGGAATGGGTGTGCTCTGTCCTTTTTTGCAACATCAACTACAGGGTTTCTGATTTTCCCCCTGATTTACATTTTTCTCTCCTCCTGGCTTCGGCCCTATGCCGTACATCAGGGGTGTCCAACCTTTTGGCTTCCCTGGGCCACATTGGAAAAAGAAAAATTGTCAAGGGCCACACATGAAATACACAAACACTTTTGATTTGTAAAAATAAAGAAAATCCACAGAAAAGAACTATACCAGTTGGATAACCAGATGGAGCTATACACTGGAATATGGGACACCTGGATATTAAATAGACTTATTATTATTACTACTACTACTACTAACTGGGCAATGGGCAGAGTCCCCCTCCTGCCTACTCCTATATCCTTTGTAACATGACGTTTCCTCAGGAACCAAGCTTTTCAAGCTGGGCCGCATTCATATCCATCCTGGGCCACATGTGGCCCTCAGGCCGCAGGTTGGACACCCCTGCTGTACATATAACCTGTACTGTTGCTAAATAAGACTAGGGTTCATTATTGTATTCTATATTTTTTTCCAGAGCTTGTTCCAGAATCTGAAATTCTTTAATAACCATTGCTTTATATAATCTCTGCAATAATTCTAACCAGTTTTTTTTAGTAGGTTCAGTATGTTGATTGTGCAATACCTATGGAATATTAATATGGTAGCATGCTACACTTGTTCATTATTTATAATTAGTATAATTTTAATATCAATTGGTAGATGAAGGGAACAATTATAAAAAGTAACATTACAATTGTAGCCTCACAGAGCAAACATATATTGTGGCTGCTTGGCAAATAATTAAAAAAAATTAAGGTCAACAGAGAGTTAAAGGGGTTGTTTACTTTTAAATAAACTTTTAGTATGGTGTTGAGCATGATATTCTAAGACAAATTGCAATTGGGTTTCATTTTTATTTGTGTTTTTTGAGTTATTTAGCTCTTTTTTTTTTTAGAAACTTTCACGTTTGCAGTGCCAGCTGGTTTTTAGGGACCAAAATACCCTAGCAACCATGCAGTGATATTAATAAGGCACTAGAATATTAATAGGAGAGGACCTGAATAGAAAGATTAGTAGTACAAAGTAGCAACAAACAATACATACTGTATGTAGTCTTACATAGTATTTGTTTTGAGATGGGTCCTGGACCCCCATTTGAAGCCTGGAAACAGTAGGAAGAAGAAAACTAATAATGTCAATTGAAAAATTGCTTGGAATTAGGCATTCTATTACATATTTAAAACTTAACTTAAAGGTAAATGGTTAGCATTGTCACCATGCTCAACTGGTGTCCTTCTTTTTGATACTTGACAGTACTCTCTCTTAGAGCCGGGCCACACCGGCCAGGTGCCCTAGGCAAGCTGGCTGGACATGGTGCCGGCTGAGCGTGCGCATGCGCGAGCTGACACTGGCGGGCATGTGCAGAGGCGCCAATTGGCGTGTGTGCAAGTTCAGGAAGTCTGGGATTGATGGGACTGGACATAGGGTAGGTACGTGCCTGGTGCTCCCCCAGCTTTGCGCCCTAGGCACATGCCTACTCTGCCTACCCTTAGTTCCAGCCCTGTCTCTGCTCGGAGTTTGTTTGTTCTCCCTGTGCTTACATGGGCTTCCTTTGCATGCTCCAGTTTTCTTCCACATGCCAAAAACATACAGGCAGATTAATTGGCTCCTAAATAAAGTTGCCCCTAGTTTGTGAATGTGATGGGGACGTTACACTGTAAGGCAAAGGAAGTTTAATCTCTTTAAAGAAGTGTGGAATATGTTGGCACCATATAAATAATAATAATATGGTGAAAATAAACATATATTGCCTTTCTTAAAGGGCATGTCAACCCCAAAAATAACGTTTTGCCTAATAAAAGAAAACATGATTCTACGTAACTTTGCAATATACAGTCATTAAACATTTTCTATGGTTTTTAAGTTATTTGTACATGTATCACTTTTGAAAGCAGTGTTTGTCTGTCCCTTTCTATTCTCTGTACTCGTGGCTCTGGCTTTTGAAACAATGTAACGTAAGCCAACTGATTAACAGACCTGTCTTGCTGGAGGAGACTGGCAGGAATCATACAAATGCTGCTTTCAATTGCAATTACATTTACAATTAACTTTTTTAATACATTAATTTTGGAAAGTTGCTTATCATTGTGTTTTCTTTTATTAGGCAAAAAGACCATTTTTGGGTTGACATGTTTAAGATTTTTAAACAAATAAAAAGGGACAATGAAAAATTAAGGTCTATCAGAACTTTCACCTAGGAAATTTTATGGAAAAAGTAGTGGGCAGTTTTCTTAATAAATTTGCTATGGGTACTCCAGTTGTCCATAATGCATAGTGATGAAAAAACATGCTCATTAAATTTTAGTAGTAACATAAGACTATTCTTGCCTCCAAACTAATCCCCTTTATATCTGCGTGGTACTGTTTTGTTAATGTTACTGTACTAATCATGTTAATATGTGTTCTTTTTGGCATCTGTTGATTTCAAACATACATTGTATTTTTAGGATGAACACATTGCAGCTGGAGTTTCCAGGCACCTATTTGTGATGTATGGTTTTGTCAGTGTAGGCCTACTGTACCTCATGGTTCAATCACATGTAAAATATTTCCACCTGGGGTGTTCCTTCCCTTTTAAAGGACACCTATGTCAGGAAAACTATTAGGTGTGGGCTAAATTTGGTTGAGAGAAACTGAACAGTTTTATCCAAAACGCGCCTAGGGACCTCTGTTCTAGAAGCAATTCTAGGTTGAAGAATGTGTTGAAGAAGGTTGAAGAATGTGTGTAATGAGTAGATTCTTTCTCATTATGCGCATGCATGTGGTGTCAACATACATGTGCAGAATGAACAAGCCAGATGACTTGCTCATTATACACATGAATATGAACAAATGTGGAGGCATATGCTCCCTAGGAGCATTTTGTGGCAAAAATAGTAGTGTTTCTTCCAACCTTAAGTGCATAAATGTTTATTTTTCTTAAATAAAAGTTTTGATTGGGATTGCAGAGGTTCTTAGTTTAGAAAGAGGTTAGTATGATGCATTTTTTAACTTATATTATTAATAATAATAATAATAATAACAATTGTTTTATTGAATGTTTGACATGGGCCACAGTTTGTGGCTAGGGTTGCCACCTGGCCGGTATTTTACCGGCCTAGCCGGTAAAACACCTGCCAAGGCCGGGGCCGGTATTACAAATTTACCGGCAATGTAGCTGCCGGTAAATTTGTAATACCCCTTAAAAATGGCCCTTGCCTTGCCTTAATTCAATGAAAAACTTACCTTTCTCGCAGTCTTCAGCCGATCGCTCTCGTGGCTCCGCCCCTTTGATGTCGCGGCACGCCCCCTTTGACGTCACAACATGCCCCTTTTTGGTCCCGCCCCCACCGGCCGGTAAGAAAATTTTAAAAAGGTGGCAACCCTATTTGTGGCATATATAGACTACATAGATAACTTACAAAGAATGGATAAAGAGTTAATTGGATTTGGATAAAAATACCACAATAAATATTTTCTGCAAATGCAATTTGATCACTTCCTAGACAAGTGCTGTTTTGCTACCTGAATTTTAAATATTTAATTCTAGGGTTGTGTGAGTGAAAAACTTGAGTAGCAGCTGTGGATGTGACTGATTACTGTCCAATCAGTATTCAACTTGTTTTATTATTCCTGTTTTTAATTGGTAATGCCCTGGTTACAGATGTCGGTGCCTCTGGGTGTCTGGCCTTCCATCTGACAGCCTGTCTTTTTGATAAAACTTGCGTTAGGATTATGACACACTCACTCCATTTGCCGTGTCCCATTGTTCAACCAGAACATATCCATTTTGCAGCAGGTGCAGCCAGCTGTATCTGGAACATTAGGCAAATACATTAATCCTTTGGAATAGAGTATTTACAACTGAACCCACATCCCCCATATAAAAGACGGAACCAAGAGCTTTCTATAAACTATTAAAAAAGATTATTCCTTGATGTGGATAAACAATGCAAGATTTCATTATTTTTAATTAAAAAACAGCAAAAAAAACCCATTTTGCAACATTTATTTTTGCTGGATGGAAATGGAACTTTCTGTACTGTGATTTTCTTCTGAATAATTCAGCTCAGGAAGATAGGCTTACATTATGCCAGCGTGTGCAGCCAAGAGGATGGAGAGAAAGCGGAAGCGTTTGGCTTTCCGTGCCAGATGAAATAATTTCCACTGTTCAAGTAAGATCTATGGTTTGCACATTTACTGCAGAGGACAGATTGCTAATTATTTTCCTTCTCTTCATTATGTAAGAAATAGGCATGGAAGCCTTGGTCTGCTCTAATTCTAAAATGGGATGTATTCTAAACAGTTGGAAACCATTGTGTGAAGCATGACGCACAGCTGAATCATGGAATATAAAGTCATATCTGCATGTGTGGATATTAATGAACGGCCCAACAATATAAACCTGCAGTGACATTAGTTGACTTTCCTGCACCCTGCTTTGCAAGCCTTCCCCAAATGTAGCAGTTATGTACTGTTACCGTTAATCGGAGCATTAGATTCCACTATGAGAGTGTAATGGCTTACTGAATAACTGACTTCTGAGTTATTAGAGGAAGCTACCCTGGAGTGTCCGGTTGAGTGAGGGAATTGATACTGGACAGTTGCATGCAAAAATGTTCGACTTCTACATCAGTTCTAGTAACCTTACTACGTATTGCATTTACTGGTTTGCTAATTTGTAAAATATGGTATTCTAGACCTGGCAACCTTTTCTTCAGATTATAGCCTTAGTCTATGCAAATTCTAAAATGGGATTTATGCTAAACCGTTTGAGACCATTGTGTGAAGCATAGAGCACAAATGAATCATGGAATATAAAGATGTCAACATGTGCAATATTAATGAACGGCACAACAATATAAGCCTGCAGCGACATCAGTGTTGACTTTCCCGCAGCCTGTTCTGCAAACCTTTCCCAAATGTATCAGTTATGCACTGTTACTGTGAATTTGAGTGTTAGATGCCTGGGTAACCCTATGGGAGTGTATTGGCTTACTGAATAACTTCTGATTAGAGTGAACTACCCTGGATGGTCAGGTTGATATTGATACTGGACAGTTGCATTCAAAAATGTTCTAGATCAGTTCTAGAAACTCTTACTACTTAATGCATTTACTGGTTTGCTGTCTAATGTGTAAAATATGGGAATTCTAGAGCTGGCAAACATTTCCTTCAGATTATAGACCCATAATGCAAATTTACTGGAATTTTTTTTCCACTGTAAATATTTTTGGTCCTAAAGTCATCTTAAAAAACTGTTACAAAGCAATGAAATGTTGCTGGGTTTTTTCAGGAATTTATAGAAATAAATATGTGAGACACATGTAGAGGGATAAGAGATATGTGTAACGAGTAGCACAGCAGCCTAAATGATCTAATATCCTGGCAGTGAAGATGTTTTGGGAAATGAGAATTCTGGCATTCTTTCTTTTATAAAGATTGCTGTTTCATATCTTTAATTTTTCCCTTGTTTTCTAAAAAGACAGTTTGCAGTGACATTGCCTATTAACTAAAAGATGAACAACACACTTCTCTAGGGCATTATCTTGTCAACTTTCACTTACTTTTGCCAGGCACATTTTCTCTTAGGTGAACGATTGCAAATCCACTAATTAATCAAAGTGTCAAATCTTGAATTTGTTACCCTTTTCACCAAAATCTGTTTCCCCAGATTCTGACTGGTGAATTAATTGCAATGAAGCTACATCCTCAACATTATTATATCAGTGACATCATTATTCCAGGTCATAAGCAAAAGTCAAAACACTGGTGTTTTTTCATATTTAAAGTGGGATTATGTTTACAAATTGTAAATGTAAAAAATATCTTATTTGCACTTTTTAAAATTTTTTAAGCTAAAGCCACATTTGTTTTAGGGTGGGGTCATGGCCCAAGATAATAGAGGATCTCTGTCTTCTTTTTGCTTCCTTGGTCATTTTTAATAATAAGTGGCCACTTCCACCAATTTCACCAACATCACTAATAAATACCTACATGTGACCCACTGAATTTAAATTGACATAAGCGTAAAAAAGTTAACAACGTTTCCCTATGAAGGAAGTTACGCTAGAGTAAATTCGTTATGAAATTTTTGTGCTAGCGAATCATCACTGAGGAAAGTACGCCAACGTTTTTTTGCAGAGACGAAATTGCACATTTGATGAATACGCATATTTGTCACAAAATATCTTCTTATGTAGTTCTGCAAAATATGGCAAAGACATCTGAAACAAAAATTTGGGTCAGTAAAAACTTTATCCTTTATCTTGGCAAACAATTCAAAACCAGAACTCTCGGCATGTCTGTTACTATATTACTACATAATTGCTACATCATTAGTACAGGGCACAAATAAAATATCTATACTTAAATAGTAGCACCAGAGCTGTTTACATGGCGTTTGTATGTTCTCCTTGTTGTGATCGTGTAGGTTCCCACTGGCATCTAAAATCATCTGGCTATTTACTGATTAATTCACTGTGTTTGTGCGCATGTGGTAGGAAATAGATTTGTTAGGGCTTAGTATGCTTACATGACGTAACAAATTGTATATAGAATGTTGACCTTTGATTATGCAAATGTAGCTTTGTCATTTAGCTTCTTTAACAATTTGGAAACATTTATGTTTAAAGGGGAACTCCGGCTTCCAAACCAAAATTTGATAAAGAGGCCCACATAACACAGAAACCCCTAATATACCATCACAGTTGCCTTTTTTCCCAAAAAGTATGAATAAACACCATTTTCTATGCTGAAATCCAGCTTTTTAACAGTTCTTTTCTGCATCATTAGAAATCCTGGCAGGATTAAACACTGATGTTAAACACTGATGTTACAAATTGTAACAACTTCTCCATAGTTTACAGACAGCATGCAGGAACTACATAAACCACAATTCATTGCAGTGTGATGTTCTGTTCCTTTTTGAAATCACGTGTGCAGGGTTTTGGATGACTGAGGACAGATTACTGCTGATACAGTCAGCCAGCTCAGCATAGTAGTCGGACAGATCAACAGAGAGCAGGGAGCTAGGTTTAGGAAACTGTTCTGATTCATCAAAAATCATAAAAAGTCTGCATATTTGTTAACTGATGTATATTGCAAAGTTGCTTGAAATTATTTTTACTTTTCAAACAGCTTATGTTATGCTAAAGTTATGTTGTAAAGTTCCCCTTTAAGAGAGGTAGAATATGAGGCCACAAATGCACACCAGAGAGTGGTTGCTTTAATTTTTCATAAAAGTTAGTTTTCAGGTGATCCCATTCAATGACCATAGCAAATACTCTTTCATATAAGGTGAAATTTCACACTCCTTCAGCAAATATTGGTAAACTCCAAGCAATTACAAAACGTCAATGTTCCATTTATCATCTCAGAGGTTTTTAGGGGTGAATAATGTAACATAAAAATGACCACATTCTAGTGCATTACTAATTTTACACATGTTTGTTTATTTCAGATATAAAGCTGATATTAGTTTGGATAATAAAGGCTAATGCTAGTGGTTTTCACAAGATCTAGGGAAAGATAAATCAATCAAACACAATTATGGATGTACCTCAGATGGGACAGTAGAGTCACAATATGTGTCTTTGCCTCTGCGTTCGACATACAAACTGGTCTTATCGTGTGAAGACTCAGAGTTCTAAGCTTCTAGTTATACCAATATTCGTATGTAGGAAATAATGGCAGTCCTATCTCCAGGAAGTAATGAGCAGTTGGTTGACCTAGAAAAAGGGTAGGTGGTTCACAAAAAAGCACCACAACATATTACCCAACATTTAATAACTCATTTCTTATGTGCCACAAGTTACTGGCTCTTTTCAGCAGTGTCATTGGTTTCCTAGTACGTATATCCAGAGAAACATGGAGAAAGCTGGCATATTTTAGTAACAGCGCAGGCAGTACGATTGTGCAGTATGTTACCAGAGCCAGATCTGGCTTCTCCCACAAGTGTACCCATGTTGCAGCTGCAGTACATTTTCATTTAATGTAGTTTAAGCACATATTTAATTGTAGCTTTTCAGAGCAACTGAGCAAACGAATTTAGCAATTAGGACTGTCATTGTGTTCTTTCTCATGTGGTGCTGTTTCCATTCGCTCCATGCTCAAAACCTATTTATACCTTCAGAGACTCAGGGTACCTACTATTGTGAGTTTGCTTATAATACATTGGCAGATTAAGGATGTGGAGGCTACATTTTGCGTTGGTCGGAGATTATTATCTTCTAACCTACAGAACTCATTACATCCTTAGATGCAGAAAATACAGGCCTATTTTAAAAGTAATAAACCAAAAAGCAAAAAAATAGTTTAGCTTCACTTTCTGGAGAGCAACAGAAAAAGGATCTTTTTTCCATTTCTGCTTATCTATGGTTATAAATATTTGTGTGTAGTTTATAGGAAGGGAGCAACACATCTGTAGAGCGAAGAGGCTTATTTTTTCCTGTCATATAAAAGGTCAAGTGAATTATGATGTGGTGAAAATCTTTCAATCTTCTTTCTGCTTAGAACTTAGATTGCGATGCCTCTTCTACATAACTAAAAAAGGAACGTCATGGCTGCTTGAAGAACGCCCGTGACCAATTGTTCTTATCAGTATGCAGATTGTGAAGCTATTAAAAATCGAGATACAGTACTTTACACTTTGTATTATTCATATGCCAAGTGTTCAAGGACATCTTGCCAGTGGTAGGAAGTAGATGTGTATTAAAGCGGTGGACGCGTGCTGAATGAAAATACGGTGGCGTCAGGGCGACGTCTGCCAGTTCTTCAAAGTATATTGCCTCATAAAACCGCACGCATTGTATTTCATTGAGACGTGTAGTCTATTCATATTATTTGGGTGTATTACGTGTGACAGCAGAATGACACTGTGGTGAAATATGGCAACTATATTTATTCATTTTACAGCACTGTATTTGTCGATTTGGGGGGGGACGACGACGCAAACTCTAAATGTATTGATAAAATGTTCAATTATCTATTCATTTTTTGTGTATCTGGACTCTAGGCTAAGAGCTCACCTTTCTAGCTAAACAAACATTTATGTCATTTAAATAATATCAGGACACAGAATATAGCTTTCTTTTAATTTTATTTATTCATGTTCTGTTCTAATTTAATAACCATTATACATGTCTAGATACCTATTGCATGTGATGCTAAATGGGGTACCCAAGATGGGTCAACAGTAGTTGATTACAATCATTTAACTAGGCTGTGGATTTAGGTGCCACTTGCAGGTTGTTGCACCCTTTTAATGATGCTGGTTAAAGGACAAAGTAATCCGTAATGTTACACTGGAAATCCCTGAAAGAATTTGAATACATGCCAATAAGTAAGTAATATTGAACTACTTTCTCTTATGGTAATAAACCGCTTGTAGGACTGATTCATATGGGACATGTTTAATGAAAATTTGCATAAACACACATATAGGTTGTGAATCCCCAGGTCATGTATGTAAACTGTTGTTTTGTTTTCTCACTTATGTGAGTAGATCAGAGTGGTTGTTTTGATGTACTGCTGCATCATGTAGCAACATCCCCCTGTCCATCATTACTATTAACAAGCTTGATTTTTCATACATAACAATTGCCAGTAATTGTCTGAAAATGTGATTCCTGCAGTTGAGTTGCATTGTGGGTTGACAGTTGGAATGGTTGTTGGTGTTCTTCTGTAAAGCTGTTCTGTACACACCTCACTTAAAATAAATCTGTGATAAATGTGTCCGTGTTACTTCTCTTTATAGTTAGGGAAAATGTTTGTTGCTGTATAAGCTCAGGCCACTGACAGGCCCCAGGCACATGTTATGAAGGGCACCTACAGGTAAAATGTTGGGAAGCATGACTTTTCTGTCTTAAAGTGATGTGGAAACCTAATACGGTGTATTTCTAACATAATTTGGGCAAGGGAGGTGGTGGGGAACGAGAGCCTCCCAAATGGCACAAAGCAGTCTTGCATATCTTAACTGGCATAAATGATCCCCTGCTGAGAAGTTTCATGTACCTGCCAACAAAATGGCACCTTTTCCCTACTTCTCTTTATAATCCTTTCAGTTTCCAAGTGCAATAAACTGTGCTATAATAATAATGATAATAATACAGTATATATAATCATATGAGCACCGATAAATAGGGTCAAATACCACATTTGTTGCACAACAACAGAGCATATTTATGTTATTCAGTACAAGTGTGGGGTGTTGCTGTTTGGATTGAATTTCACACAACATCTAGGGCGGGGTTCCCCAACCTTTTTTGCTCGTGAGCCACATTTAAATTTAAAAAAGAGCAACACAAGCAGGAAAAGGTCCATGTGGATGTCAAATAAGAGCTCTGATTGGCTTTTTAGTAGCCCCTATATGGACTGCCAGCCTACAGGAGAGAATGTTCGGCAGGACAAAATCACTGATCTAGGGGTTATTTATCAAAGGTTGAGTGTTAGAGGTTAACTAAAATAGTAAAAACCTGATTCTGCAAGTACAAGTCCCTCAACCTGAATTGATGAGTTTACGGTGGAAAAAACCTCAAAAGATTCAAGTTTCCTGGCAAAAACCCTCTTAAAAAGCTTGAACATCAAACAGGCTGTTCACCTGGTTCCAGGGACCTCTGCCATTGACTTCTAAAGAACCTTGACATGTTTTAGGTTTTGGGATTCAAGCTATTTTCAGGGTTGAGTAAAAATAAATCTGAAATATTCAAGTTTTAGATTTATAAAACTTGATCGATTCAAGTTTTTTTTTATCCTGAAAACTAGCATTCTTGAATTTTCTCAGAAAAAACAACTCAAAACTTAATTAATCTGCCCCTAACATCAAACAGGCCAAATCTCTTTTTCCCCACATAGATTAAAGCTCAGTATTCAGAAGCACTATATTTGTAAACAACAGCAATAATAAACTGTACTTGTGACAAGGAGATTGGTAGAATCAATCTGACTAAAAGCGGTGCCAGCAGCGCATGGGTAGGTAGCCTGGCCTCATCTGACATTGTACCATGCGATGCCTCTTTTCCATTACATGATTAATAGCACTTAGGCACATCAGTGTAGTGAAATGATTTTTATGGCGTCAGGTAAAATGCAATTCAATCTCAATGGTCACACATGAATGAATTTAATCAGACTGCAAGCATTTATTTCAGATTCATTTTTTTCTGTGGTTATATCATCTGTTTTAACTGTAGTTTTTTTTCCAGCTCAGTTGTTTTGTTATGCTAAAAGACTTAATTTAATAGTTCAAGTAATTTTGTTGTGGTATAGCTCCGTTTATATTGGAGATCAGGAAAAGTCTCAACTCTTTTATGCAAGTACATTGAAGCTGCCCAGTATATATGCTGTACCTGCCCAATCAGTGACATGGCCCTGCCTGCAGCAATTACTGGTAGAATGCCCACTGGTAGAATTCCCTGCAGATTAAAGGAAAACTATACCCCCCGGACAATGTAGTTCTCTATAAAAAGATATTGCATAAAACAACTTATGTAAAACCCTGCTTCATGTAAATAAACCATTTTCATAATAATGTACTTTTTTAGTAGCATGTGCCATTGGGTAATCATAAATAGAAAATTGGCATTTTAAAAAATAAGGACAGCCTTCTGGGATCCTAGGATCCAACGGTGCTCACAAACATACCAAACAAACTATAAAGTTAGGTCACATGAGCCAATTAACAGACAGAGTTGTGTCTTTTGCTTCCACACTTCTTCCTGTTACAGTTAGAGTTGAAATATTTCTGGTCAGGTGATCTCTGAGGCAGCACACAGACCATCACGAAATGGTGGTTCAAGGCAAGAAACATAAAAGGCCAATATTTACTTAAATATATATACCAGATTGATAAGATTCTTTAATATGCCACTTAATTTGATATAAACTATCTGTTGCTCAAGTATTCATTTTGGGGGTATAGTTTTCCTTTAATGCATTTCTCAATGTGTGTGGCCAAATAGACTCCTACCCTCCACTCATCTGCTCAATTCTGCTTTTACTTGTTCAGAGCCTTTTGAACCACAGAAATCTGTTGGAATAATGTAATAATACAGCACAGAATAATTGGCGTTCTTTTCCAAGTTTCATACTATTTAGCAAGATGTACACACTTGACTTGGGGTAGCGTTATGGGTATGGTATCCGTTATCTGGAAATGTGTTATCCAGAGCGCTCTGAATTATGGGAAGGCCATCCCCGACAGACTCGATTATTAAAAAAAAATCTACTTTTTATAAATGATTTCCTTCTTCTCTGTAATAATAAAACAGTACATTGTACTAGATCCAAAATGTGATTTAATTAATCCAGCCTATTTAATGTTTACATGATTTTCTAGAAGACTACGAAGGTATGAAGGTCCAAATTACGGACATATACAGGTCCAGACTGAGATTAAAAACAAGTCCTGCCAAATTACATACTCTATAGATTGACAGTTTGGGCCAGACCAGATGATAATCACCTAACTAGCTCTTAGACTATGACTAAGGGTGATGGCCCATGATTATTTTTGATTGACTGTCCTGTCAGGTGATACAGTTCTTCTTCCTGCTGGCAGTCATTTTAGTTGAGAAGAAATCAATGCCATCATGTGGGTTTCAGTTACCAGCATAACTGTAGAGGAAACGGCTATTTTCTTTTAATTTAATGTAGACAACAGTAGTCTATAAAAGTCTGCAATTGGTTTTCGTTGTGTTTTTTTTTTCAAGCTAATTTATGTATTGTTGTTCTTCAACTTTATTTTGAAATTTCTACTTCCACGTGGTAGTCTAATTTACCCTAGAAACAAGGTTGCCGTTTGGGAGTCGGAATGAAGGATCAGTTGTAGATTGACAGAAAAAAGGGATAAGCTATTAAAAATAATAATAATAATGCTACAAAATTAACCCTTACAGTCAATCTAGCTTTTGATGTCAGTTGCAGGTAACCTGGCTACAGCTTTTTCATTTGCAAAATAAGAAGCCTAATAATTAATAACTCATAAATCCATTCACCTCTAGCAGAGCAGAGGGACATGAGTAGTAAAGAAGAGGAGATTATTATGGGGTTCCTTATCCAGGAACCTGTTATGCATGGGAAGGCCATCTACCACAGAGTCTATTAAAACCAAATAATTATAATTTTTACTACCTTGTACTGGAGGGAAACTAAGCCATATTGGTGGCAAACGGTGATGTGGGGGTCAGGTTTTTCCCAACCCACACCCCCCCAAGGCCTGCCCTCCCACCACCTGTGCCACCCACACCCGTCTACTGGCTTTCTTTCACAGGCCCGCCCCACTGATAATGTCACAAAAGTGGCAGGTCAAGCAGGTGCCGCATCTATAAAAGAAAAAGAAGTCAGCAGTGCAAGGTGGCCACCCACGAAGTAGGGGGGGGGGGTCCTGGCCACCAATTAAAAAAAAAAAAAATGTTATGGGGGCACTGGCACCACAGTTTTTTTTTTAACTTATAAGGGGGCCCTGACCATCAATAAATTTTTGTAACTTGTGTGTGTGTGTGGGGGGGGGGTTACTTTTTTTAGCGCTGATGTCTGTGTGGTCTTTTTAACTGTGGAGTGGGTGGGATCTGCTGTGAGGCTAAGGGGCCACGGAATATTTGATATCAACGTTATTTAAAAATAAATATTTTGAAGATGTTAATTTAAAATTACACAGCATTTTTTAATCATTAAGGTATTTACTAAAGTTTATTTGATACCAATGTTATTAATTGAAAGGAGATTATAGGTGGGAATGTTTTCCAATAAAGGTGGCAACACTGAATTTATGTGTGCTGGTGTGGATCTGTGGGAAGGCCACAAAATGCCACAGTGTCACTAATCAAATTGGGACTTGTATCCAGCATTGCCCAGCAAAGCAGTAAGGTCTGAAGGCCAGCCAGTAAATTGCATAAATATTTTAGACACCCTTCAAAACCCCTAAGTATATGTTTTCGACTTTGCAACAATGCACTGCTACTTAGTAAGGTGGCCATAGATGCACAGACAATATTGTATGAAAGGAAATTCCATACAATATTCGGTGCGTGTATGGTGGGAAACGAGCCGCACAATATTTGGATATCAGTCGGCTTGTCTATCGGGCTGGAAATAAAATTTTGATACTGACACTAAAAAATTTTATTTAACATATGAATGTACATTAAATATTACCTATAGGTCATGTTGATAATTTTTTGCTAAGAGGTTTGTTTCTGTATATAATTGTTAGTTGAGGTTTATAAGCCTGACTCTCTGACTTTGCCAACCTGACTGTTCCATCTCAGCCTATTAGTTACAGGTAGAATTCTGTTGTTTCTACCTGACGATTCAGCTCTACACGTGTGTATTGAAACAAACAGTATTTTCCTGGAAAGATCTTTTTCAAGAAAGATTGCAAATTGTTACATCTATGGCTACCTTTATGCTTTGAAATGCCACAATCTCATTGGTCAGACCTGTGATTTGGGAAATACAGATGGCAGATTGAAGCAGAGTACCTTTGTTTGGTCTTCATTTACCCTGCTGAATGCTGAAATCTGCTCGATTTGTACGACATTGTAGATGTGGGGGCTGATTGTGCTTGTATCATTTTTGTATCATATGTGGCCCTTAATGCAAGGTTTCACCTTTATAAACTAGTGCTAGGCCTAATACGGCTACTATCATATGAGATTAGCAGGAAGCTGCTGGGTGTTAGGCTGCAGTGATGTTGATGCTTCTCATCAGGCACATTATTAGTGCTGAAACATTCATACACTGAAAGGATTAATGACAGAGACCATTGTGAACACTCAGAGAATGTCATAGCTGAGCAGGCAAGAGAATGTCAGCTGTATCCATGGCAACCATTGGAGTACCCAATTATATTCATACATGAATATTTTTGAATTGGAAATTGGCAGAGTTGAATGTGGGAAGAGTGTCGAGAAACAGAGCAGTTTGACTGTGAAGTGTGAGGGTTATTTGCCTTCTGCTCTTTGTAAATTCTTTATGATGGTGAAGGCGCTAAAAGATGCATTGAATATAATGACATGTTTTCCATTCTCCATGAAATGTCTATGAGAAAAATAATTTCACCCTCAGGATAATGAAGGCAATAAAATGTTGAAGGCGAATTGTGGTAAAAAAAAAAAAAATTTAGCTGCTATATGCCATGTATACTGTCTCTCTTTCTCATTCATTTTGTTGGCAAAATAAATCTGTGAGCCCACGATGGCTCAGCACTGTAGATTGGCGGCACTATGGTCTAGACTCTAGAGTTCAGGTCTGGATGTTCTTTGGAATGAGATTGTATGTTTTCCCTGTGAATGATGGAAAAACAATATTGAGATGCAGTTATGTGATCTGAAAAGCCAATTTAAGGCCTATTTTAATACAACTATTTTCATTTTTATTCATTTATTTGTAATGCAGAGTTTAGAAATGCTGCCTTTCAATTCCAGCCAGTGCAACTGCAGTCTGGTTTCCTCCTGCACTCAAAAAGATTAATGGACTCCTGATAAAAACTGATCCTCTGGGCCAGGGAGTGATGAAATTATTATAATGATGATACTAGTAATTATAACTAAGGTAGAATAAATCAATATTGATGACAAAACAATCCTATTTTTCTAAAACAATCTTTAGGCCTGTTGCTCCATAGGACCCTTGTCTGAAAAAGCCCCAGGCACACATACCAATAATAGTTATTATTCTTTATTCTTATAAATTTATTGTGACATTCAGGAGAAGGAACATCATTTTCCAAACCATTAAAGGTTTTTTTTACCTTTGAAATTGGCTGCATTGTTTTTTTCCCTGTGTACTAGAGTAGTGACACATAAGGTGCTTAGTCATCTCTTCAGCACAGAAGTTCTTGACTTATTGAACTATAAATCATTTGTGCTGAATTTCATTTGAGCCCAGAAAAATAATCTAACTCTCTCACTTCTACAGTCGAATGGATTTGTTCACCATGCTATTGTGATATTATACAATGCTATTGCTGGCCCTGCACTGCCAGCATCCATCTTTATTCAGTATGGATCCTAGAAGTACTTACGGTTTTTATAAAACTATATATATATATTAGCGGCTATTGTATTCAAAACAAGGCTTAACAAAATGTTTCTGTGTTTTACAGGGTCGCCATGTTAAAACTGGACAGCTTGCGGCTATTAAAGTCATGGACGTCACAGGGGTAATGTACATTTCTTTTTGTAATTTAAACATGTTAGTGTAGTTTTAAAGTAAGTAACTAATTATAAGAACCAACATTAAAAAATGTGGGTGTCCCATACAACGTGATGAATCATGGCCACCTAAAAAGGATCTGGATTAAAAAACAAGCTTTTTATTGCATGCCATTCCAAAACCTCTCAACAGTCCCTTAGCAATGATGTAACTGTGTCAGTGTAGGCAGGGATCAGGATAGTCCTAATTTACTTGGAGGTTAAAAAACACTGAAATCAAATATTGCAGAACTCATCTAGGAATAATAATAATATTGGCTACAGTCAAGGAAATATTCTGCATCATTTCTGAAATACAGTGTAATAACGTTTATAGTCACGATTCCTCTCTCAGCATCTGTTTCTCCTCATCATGTCTTCATTCAGGAGTTGGGTGTCGGATGAATGATCCAATATATCTTATAGGGGTCTCCTTTTGCCCAGAAGATGTATTAGAGCTCAATCCTCTCTACCTGCAGAATTTGTGCAAAAAGCAGTGATTTAGTTTGTACTGGAATCAGTTATTTTAATGAGCTCTAACACATCTGCTAGGAAAAGAAGCCCCCCTATACGATATATTGGATCATTCATCTGACACCCAATTGCTGCATTGATGATTAAGTGAAATGATGGGATACTTAATATAAGCTTGATTATTTCAGAAACAATGCAGAATTTTTAATTGATTCTATTTAGAAAGTTTCTTACTTCAATATAAGGAAGCTTATATTAAATTTGAATTTTTGCAATAGTTCTGCTTTAACTCTTAACATGGTATCTAGGATCTTTGGTGTAAGATTCACCATGCTATAGGTTCAGGGGTGTCCAGGAGATCAAATAAACACCAAATGCCACTCTTAGCTTAGCACATAACATGGTATTTAGATTCATTGGTGCAACAGTCACACTGCTGTAGATCTGGTAGTATCCAGAGCAGAAAAAGTGCAAGGTGCCCAATGCTGCTGGACACTGTCAATACTAGAGTTGCAGCTTCTCCATGGATGAACTATAAGGGCTTATTGCTTCCACTCATGTTCCTATGGAATTTGTAAATGAGGCTTTTCTCAAATGTGACTAATAAAGGTATGTGTCACTTATCTTCATTCTTTCCTTTATGGACCAGTGGTATGTGTACTAAAAAGAAAACCGGAAGCTCACAGGTTAATTTACAGTTGTAGAATAATGACTCGCCCCTCTGCAAACTTCTAAGCTTCAGTGAGGGTTACATTTCAATTTTTACAAATAAAAGCTTAAATGCAGAAATGACCTTCTTTCATGCAAGTCTGCCAGTGAAAGATGCTCTGGGAGCTTTGTGCACCATGCCGTCTATCCTTCTTCTTTTCATACATATACATAAAGGACTGCTCCATTTACATTCATAAGCGCTTTTAAGCTGCTGGATATGTACTCTTTATTTATTGAAGGAACTGCCTCTTATGCTTCCCAGCCTGATCAGCTAATGAAGGGATGATGTTTCAAGGGAGCATTTTAACCCCCTGTCCCAGGATTATGGATGTTTCCAGTCTGTTCATTATAACTGATTGCTGAGGTTGACTTATGTACAATTCTTTTTTTAGCAAATCTTGCAAATCCATCTTTTCAAAACATATGCACGGCTCCCTCATAAACTTGTACAGCAACCACCAGTGTGCACACAAGCATTTGTTTAACACTCACTTATATAACTAACACAACATGCACATTTACACACTTGGCACTTTTATTGCATTGAATGTATTGAACAGCAGCATGTGCACTTACACTCATTCAGTACAGGTATGGGACCTATTATCCAGAATGCTCGGGACCTGGGGTTTGCCAGATAATGGATCTTTCTGTAATCTGGATCTTCATGCCTTAAATCTACTAGAAAATCATATAAACATGAAATAAACCCAATAGGCTGGTTTTGCTTCCAGTAAGGATTAATTATATCTTGGTCAGGATCAAGTACAAGCTACTGTTTTATTATTACAGAGAAAAAGGAAATCATTTTAAAAAAATTGTATTTCATTTTAATGGAATCTATGGGAGACAGCAATTCTGGAATTCGGAGCTTTCTGGATAACGGGTTTCTGGATAAGGGATACAATGCCTGTACCAGCACGTGTATACACCTAAAGATAAGCAAAACAGGCACAGACCGCATAGCTTCATTACAATCACCTAAACTCATTCTACACCAGCATAATCACCCCTGTGCCCATTAGTACACCAGTATACAAACCCCTACTTCCATTCAACACCAGAACACGCTCCTAAAGCCATTCAGCACCAATACTTGCATGTAAAGTAGCACACCTTTAACACCAACAAATGCAACTACACCCAATGAAAAGTAATATATACATAATTTGTGGTGCATTATATTTAAACATGTATTGGGATGCAGAATTAAACAGTGAGTTAAAGGGGAAGTAAAGTCTAAAATAGAATAAGGCTAGATATGCTATATTTTATTTACCAAACATAAACATGAACTTACTGCACCACAAGCCTAATCAAACAAATGATTTATGCTTTCAAAGTTGGGCACAGGGGGCTGTCATCTTGTAACTTTGTTATACATCTTTGCAAGGCCAAGTGTCCACATGCTCAGTGTGGTCTGGGCTGCTTAGTGGTTGTCATAAATTATCAAAACAGCACGGGTCAATAATTAGAATATGCAGACTGCACTGGGTCCTGTGTTGTCATGTAATCTAATGTGGATTTTATAGTTTTTGTATTGTTTAATAAAAACTTGCTCCAACTCTGCAGAACCAGAGACTGCAGCAAAATAGTCCTCCAAATAGAAGCCCAGTTTATCTGTTTAAATCTTGATCTATGATGTTTGTCCCTGCAGCTGGAGTTGGAAACGGTGAAAAGGGTATGCAAAGGCAAAAATAAAATCCAAAATCTTCTACACAGTCGCCAACTGCTCTACAGGAAAACAAACTGCTTGAGTTCTGCATGGCTGGGAAAAAAGGTGGGGGCTCCCCCTGCTGTTCATAAGTATTATTGTTTCCCTGCAGAGCAGTTAAGGACCGTCGGACAATTCCTATCCACAGCAGTAAATGAAGGGAAGATTTCACTGCATACAGTCAGGTTTCTTATAAAAATGGTACACATTGTTTTCTTAAAGTATATTGGCGATAGGTTTAGTTTTCATTAAAGAAAGTAATAATTGGATTTTATTTTTTTGCCTTTACTTGCCCTTTAAGACCATTTTTTATTTAATCCTGAGCATTGTTTTTATTAAAACCAAATAAAAAGGTTCCATAAGAACATTCTAGTCCCTTTTTGGAATGCAGAGATTATTTGTGTCCATCAGCACCAATGCTGCTCAGACCCTTAGCACCCCTCTCCTATAGTAAAAGAGGATAATACTTTCCCAATGATGTACTACACAGCAAAATATGAATTAACTTCTGCTTGCTGCATTCTCATTTGTAAGTGTCTTGTCTGCTGATGTATACCTTTCATAATAAAAATCACAGAAAAAATGTCAACATGTCTCATGTCAGATGAGTGAGTGTCAACGTGATGTTTACAAATAGAAGTGACAGATGCCAGAAAAGAATCCTCAGATGTTTATGGTAACTTATAGTTATGGAAGCTTATAGTTTATCTGTTGGCCACTATTTTAAAACGGTCTTGCCAAAAAGATGGCAAGACTTTTATATCCCAGTACAATGCATTTTATTTTAATTAGTCTCCAGCAAACTAAATTGATTTATGTAATTTGTCAGTTTGGAACTTCGGGATTTCAGATCTGAAAGCTACAGTCCTAAAAATTGCTTGCTTATGTAACTACTAGTTAAGATTTTGACCTAATCACGACTGTGCATCTGTGAATCAAAATCACGGCTGTGCCTTTATTTATATATATAGTCAATAAGACAGCTATATAAATGAACAATAGGAAAGAACACATTATTATGCATGGTAACTACAATACATCCCATTATTGCAGCTTTAGCTTTCCTTTTCTTGGCCGCCGGGGATTAAGGCACTGGTGATTAATCATGTTCTGCTATTGTACGAATATGCTTTTATAGTTAAGGTAATATGTTCCAAATCATTAGCAGTGATGAAAAAAATAAGCGAGTATCAAAATTACGACTACGTATGCTGAATATGGAGAACAGCATCAAGAATGCGGTTCAGCAAATGCAAGTGAACATCATGCACACACATAAACTGACACTGT
Organism: Xenopus borealis; assembly: GCA_024363595.1. Lineage (NCBI taxonomy): Eukaryota > Metazoa > Chordata > Amphibia > Anura > Pipidae > Xenopus > Xenopus borealis. Next base: position 120,182,717 of record CM044439.1, read on the forward strand.
AGTGAACCACAGAATTAAATTACTGTTTATTGCCTTCTCTTTTTATCACCCTTTTCTTCTTTCCTTTTTATACCCCTGTTATGTCTAATACAGTAGTTTTCTGTTATCAACTTTAGAGTCAGGTCTTTCTCCTATGTTTCTTGTTCTTTCTCTCCTTGTACTAACTCATGCACAGTGTGTTTCCTTTTTTATGTTTTACCCACTTATTTTCTGTTCATTCCCATTCCTTATGTATTACTTAAAAACCCTTAGTATTCTCCATGGCTGTATATCACACAGGCATCTTTTGTAATAGCGTTTTTGTTTTGTTAAATAGTTGTAGTGGCAGAAAGTTTAAATGAATTTACTGGTGGGGCCTGGTAGTCTTAATATATACACAACATTTATGTGTGATAACATTGTCTGAAGATGTGGGACCCTTAACCCCTTGTTAAAACACAAATAAGTTTGTTCTTATTTAAATAAATTATAATTCTAAGCAAATGTGCAATATACATCAATAGACAAAACTTAAATGTCTTTAAAGGAAAAGCAAAAAAAAAAAAAATCCCATTTTTACTTTCTTTAATGAGAAAGAAATCTATCTCCAATATACTCTAGTTAAAACATTTGTACCGTTTTTTGTAAGAAACCTGACTGTATGCAGTGAAATTCTCCCTTCCTTTTCTGCTGTGGGTAGGATTTATCAGACAGTCCCTAACTGCTGAGCAGGGAA
>CM044439.1:120200897-120222670 GCA_024363595.1 Xenopus borealis
ACGGCCCACATATTGTTTCCTACAACTTTTGCATTCAAGCAAGTAAACTACACTCCTGGTATTACAATTGTAGCTTTAAATCACTTACAATGCAGGAAAAAAGTGTATAAAAAATTACTGTACCTTGAAAAATAAGGACTGGTGTAATTGAAAAAAGGACGTTCTATTAATTATAAAATGCAGTCTGTTGCCTACAGCTGCAGATACTGCTGTCTCCATGTGTGTCTTAGCACACACTGCGTATATAGCCCAGCCTTGGCAGCACATACTCTGTATGGAGCATAAAGCTGCCACAATCATGAGTTATAATTAGGAGAAAGTTAGCCGTATTACTAATGGCCAGAAACATATTATTTTTTTCTGGGGGGGGTAGATCTTACACATCATTTTGTGTTCATATTTTGTAGCTCTTATTGTTAGCAGAAGTGTTATATAATACCCATATCAATGAACTGTACAATAAAGACATGTTTATCCATTACAAATAAAACCGCCTAGTCACCATTTGTTCTCAGTGCTGAAAAGCACCATGTGGGCGTCAGTTTCCACTACAGATTTATTGTAGGCCGAATCTTATTCTTTATCTTCGTGAAGATGACACTCTATGTTCTTGTCTCTTATTATTATATCTAGTGTATCCATTTTCTGCTTAGAAAATAGATTTTCATGTGCACAACACTACGCTATTACAGACATTTGTTGTTTGTTAATTGGCCAAATGGTCAGGCAGAATTATATCCTATACTGTATCTAAAAACCAACTTTAAAAGTAATAAAAATTGTCCAATTCCTGCATGTATATAGATTTAAACTAAAATCTATAAGGGTGGAAGCTGTAATCTGATATCAAAATCTTAATAGATTGTAAGCTTTGTGGGAAAGATACCTCATCCCATTCAGGTTTTTAAATAATTTCTAGTGTGCAGGACACAAATCTCCCTGTCTGCCAGTACCCTTGGGGTATCTCTGCAGCACCTTGGGGTTGATCTATGTGAAATAATGTGAAATGCCTTTAAAGGACATGTATTACCTACATTTTCCTACAATGTATATAAATTGGGCACATTTCCCCCACCCAAATGGCATTATTTGAATGGCATACATCCTCTGTTTGCCAGCATCATCACATTTTCGTAAAACAAATATCAGCTTTCACCCGGCCGGGGGCCATTTTCCCTCTGACACCTCATCAGTGCGTCAGAGGGGTTAGGATTTAAAAGTAAGAGCAGAATTTCTATGGGAACCAGCAATGCCATCTCTTCATTGGCTGCTAGACTGGGGGGGGGGGGGGGGGGTTAATTAATCTGATGTGAGAAGAACCGAGCATGCTCAGAATCCAACAGCCAAAGGAAGATCCTAAGGGAGGGGGCTGAGTGGGTCAGAGGAGCAGAAGGAATCCTAAGGGTTAAAGGGGATGCTGCACCCTTACTATTAACCCTTGAACAACCTGAGTGCCAGGTATTTAGATATTTCAAAGACGCTCTTTTTGTGTGAGGGGTTTGATGTATATATAATTCTAAGCCAATTTGTGGGCCCTGAAATTGATTTGACGCTTAATTCAGGTCACCCAAGAGAAAAGGTTAAGAAACACTGTTCTTCAACTTCAGTAGAAATAATGTGAAAATAAAACTCGCTTACAAATGCTGGCTGTAATATTAGTACAGGTATGGGAGCTGCTATCCAGAATACTCTGAACCTCTGGCTTTCCAGATAATGGATCTTTCTGTAATTTGGATCTTCATACCTGAAGTGTGCTATAAAACATTTAAGTATTAAATAAACCCAATAGGGAATATTATCTAGTTGGGATCAAGTACAAGGTACTGCTTTATTACAGAGACAATTTTTTTTTTTTTTATTTAATTATTTGTTTTGAATGAAGTCTATGGGAGATGGCCATCCTGTAGAGCCGTAGTTCAGAGCTGCTTTAGTTCAAATCTGATTATATGAAAGCTGAAATGAGTATTCATAGCTCTGTCTCTTGCTATACAACTAGTGGGTTATTGTTCCAGAGGCAGAACTTCATAAAACTTCATCAGCAGGTATTGGGCAGCAGTCACAGTTGATGTTTAAAAAGTATAACTTTGAATCGAAATTCCTCCCAAAAAAACATTTTAATCCTCAATATCCTACACCATATCGGGCTCAAAATGATGGCATAACTGCTCTTTTACTCATAGATTCCCATTAAAGAAGAATGAAAGTCGAGACTTACTTGGGGGTGCCAAGTGAGTGTAATGACTTACCTGAACCCCTCGGCCGGTACTCCCAGTGGCATAACTAGATATTACTGGGCCCCACAGCAAATTATTCTTGGGGCCCCGAAAATGTTTTGAGGTTGACCTGTTTTACCAATATTTATTGAAATGGTATATTAATGAGGGCCTCATGGGGCCCCTATACCTCCTGGGCCCCCTGCAACAGCAGGGTCTGCTTCCTCTGTAGTTATGCCTCTGGGTACTCCTATCTGCACCAGCTTGGGGTTTTACTGTTGAGCACCACGGAACGATAGACTGCCATCTTCTATTTTCATACGGCATCACATGAGAATTAGAACAAAGTCGGCTTTTTCGTTCAACTGCGCATGTGATTTCTCTGGGAAATACGAAGAAAGAAGAAGACGGAAAGGAAGACTATCGCTCCGTGGTGCTCACTGGTATAACCCCTGGCCGGTGCAGATTTCTGCTGATAGGAGCACTGGCCTGTGGGTTCAGGAAACTCATTACAATCACTAACATTCGCCACCCCCAAGTAAGTCTTGACTTTCCTTCTCCTTTAAGTCACTCTTATGATATTGCAAGACCTGCATAAGAATTGTTGCTTCAATTCAAAGATTTAGCAACTGGTCAATACATCTTCTTAACCAAAGACAAACGATAAGTTGGAAACTAGTGATGCATTTAGCCAGCTTTTGTTTTTATTATGACTGTACTTCTATTAGTTTGCAGATGTAGGAGAGCTTTCTATTCTGGGAATGTCTGGGGAAAATGGCTAACCAAGTTATGAGTTTTCTCCATAAGATAATTGCATTCATTTTTTGTGCTGAGAGAGGTCGTAAATCGACGCAAAGGCTAAATTACTAGAATGCTTTTAGTATAAAAATCAATTTCAGGTGACAAACAAGCAACGCAGCTTTAATTTATTCTTTTACCTTGAGAGACTTATTACAGTGTACGTTTCCCCATCAATCTCCCCAGGGCTTGAGTCATCTGCACCAGCACAAAGTGATTCATCGAGATATTAAGGGGCAGAATGTCTTGCTGACAGAAAACGCAGAAGTTAAACTAGGTAAGGAAAGCTCCAAATTTTAATTAAGAATGAATGGCAAGAAAGATGCGGAGTGAGAGTATCTGACAGCACAAACTTCTACTGACACTTGAATTTACATTCGCTGTGGATATTTATACTTTAATATGTGTTTCTAATTGAAAATTCATGTAAGATATGTATTCAGGAATTATGATTTCCTCCATACACAGCCTGTAAACAAAATGGAAATATCACCTGAGCAAAACTCACAGCAAAGCAAATTATATGAATTATATTAAATGCCATTTATTGGGTTGTAAGGATTTAAATGATATGCTAAAACACCCACGCATGGCATGCAATATAGTTTGATGGGTTTATAAAGTACCGTTCTATAGTATTCACCAGTAATCTCTGCATTGCAACAATCTACACACTCTCTCATAATTGTCACATGAAATCTACATTAAATATTAAATGAGAGATATAAAGTTTGCAATTTAGGTATATTTGTCAGAATGAAACATACAAGTGACCATATTTTCTAAATGAAACATACAAATAACAATATTTTCTAAACAGGCGCTAGAGAGGCATTTTACTGATCAATTATTAATTTAAAGTGTTAAAAATGCTGTACATCAACTCTCTTGTTGATTAAAACATGGATACCATCTACATTGCTCCCTTGGTGAAATGTGTTGGGCAAAATAGGTTACAGTGTATCCATTGAAATGCAAGTGTAGAATATATCCTATTGCCACAGTGGTAGCTTCTTATAGGTTCTGCAACTCGTAGCTTCTCTGCTTTGACCAGCTGTTGCCCCCCCCCTTTCAACAGTTTATGTATACAAAAACACCATCTTACTATATATATCACAGGTAATATAACCATGCTGCTTAGAGGACATGCCAGATGGCACCAGTATTCCTTTAAGAACATATTCTTATTTACACAGAATGGCCTCTGCATATTAATACAAAGTTACAGTAAAAATAATGGGATGTTTTCCTAAAACTTAAACTGTTTCTATGTCGATTGACATGGCAGTAAATCAGCCACAATGTCACTGCTGGAATTAGCGTTACAGTTCTATTTTTTACTGTATTTTCTTGAACTCTGTTTTGGTTACATACTCTTTTATCAGTGAGGTATTGCTTTCTGATGTTATTTATTCAGTTCCTAAAACCTGTAATCACTTGTAATGTATTTGCCTATTTTTTTTTTATTTTTTTTTTGGCCTAATAATATTTATGGTTTTCTTAACGTATCTGTTATAAACCAAACTCTGTATGTGACCGGCATGGTACTGTATGATTTATGCCTGCTTCAGCATAAAGTACAGACTGGCAAACCAGTATACATTTAAAACTGTTTTAGTAGTATTTTAACTTGCATTTTTTGCCTTTTTAATTGTCTGTAACTAAACAGCGACTTTCTGTTGGTGATAATTAAACTACCATTAGTATGTGCTGGTGGAAAACAACCCCACTGGGTTTTTCATGTTAAGTGTTTTCAATATTGCTAAGGCCGGTGTCCTTCATTAATTTTACTGTTTAAATATAACAGTATGAAAAAGAGCCTTTACATCTTCCAACAATTTCTGGATAATACATTCTATACTTCTGTTGCAATTCATGCTTGTGATATATATTTTCAGTGGACTTTGGTGTTAGTGCTCAGCTTGACAGAACGGTTGGCAGAAGGAATACGTTTATTGGAACACCATATTGGATGGCTCCGGAAGTCATTGCCTGTGATGAAAACCCTGATGCAACCTATGACTTTAAGGTACTTTCTTTCATTCTTTTGTTATTTTTTGGTCCTACTCTCCCTTTCTCGCATATATATATATATATCTATATATACAACAAACAAGAAAAAGTTGTGCTCACCACTAATTTTTAAAACCATTAGGCGGGGTTGCAATGAGGCTATCACCACAAAATACATATAGACAAATGCAAGAGGTCCTCTGCACTCAACCAACTATCAATATATTTAAGACATTCTGTGCATACAGCTACTAAAAAATGCCTTACCCTTTAAACAACAGGGATTGTTTGTCCATATATTGCAATATATTTAAGCTGGCCAACTACGTCAAAATCATCCCATATCTGGCCAGTCCTACGCTCAATTTTCATCTGATTCATTAAGAATTCTATTACTTCATTAAACATTTTACAAAGGGACTAAGTTTTACCTGCAACTTACTTGCTGCTTTCAAAGTAAAACTCCCAATCATGGATGCCCTTTTATTAGACACCAGTGGGATCACCTGACTATAGCTGGGAAGGGTGGGGGCTACAACAGAGAGCTGGTCACTGCCCCAGTATAATTACAACAAACAAGAAAAAGTTGTGCTCACCACTAATTTTTAAAACCATTAGGCGGGGGTGCATATTTATATATATATATATACACTTGGGAGCTTAAATAATTAAATGTTTGCAGGTAAAATATGCAACATAGGTATTTTGAAAAATATATGTACAATATGCTTAGCTGGTGCACTCTTAACAATCCACAGCTGCCTGGGTGCTGGTCAACACATAAGTATGCAGTGAACAAACAAGCCGCACTCCAAGGACATCATTATATACATATATATTTATATATACCGGTTTGTATAGTGGTAACCCATAAGCCCACCACTGGGTGCTTGCAGCTACATCCTGTGGCAGAGCTGAGCCTGTCTCCTCATGCATTAGCTGCAGAGGTGGCATTTGGAGGGCAGTGTCTAGGGCTAGGCAGTGCTTCATGTAAATACTGCAGCCTACTTTCTAAAGAACAGATGATTAAGAACAGTAAGTGCCAATAAAACTGCACTGGGGAGTAATAAAAGGGGTAATGTTGGCTCTAACGGTTAAGTCAGGAGAAGCTAACTCACACAACCTACATTTATTTGGAACTGTTCAGGTATCTCCGGATGTCATGGAGGCACACATGTAATAAACTAGCATACAATAAATAGACACAGATACTGAACTGATAAATTATGTTCATTAATTTAATTTAAAAAAAAAACACACACACACAGTCAGCACATTATAAATGTCCTTTGAAGTCAATTAGTTCCCTTTAAAGGCAAATGGATATACATCTCAAGCAGGTTATAAATAAGGGTCTATTTAAGGGGATATACACCTTTTGCATATAAAAGAGAAATGTATTTGAAAGTGACTTTATTTTAATTTTGAAATATGGTTATTTGCAATTGTATTTGCTTGCTTAAAGCAAGATACAGGGGATTGAGGTTAGAACTTCAAAGTTAGAATCAGCCTTTTAAATAGTGGCTTCTTTGGTCAACTTGAATGCCAGGGGCTGGTTATTACGCCAGGGGCTGGTTATTTGGCTAATGTCTGTCTACAGCAAGAGTTTGGAAAGGAAACCTTAAAAAAAAATAATGTAACATTACTCAAAGTGTTCTACTAAGATCTGCAATTTTTTTTTTAGTTTTCAGTCTGGGCCATGTAGACCCTGCACCCAGATAGCTGCTAAAATTTTAATGGCCTAGGAGTTGTGGGTAAAGCATCTGATATTGCCTTTGTGTCATTTAGCTATTAGCCTCATACTAGATGTGTCCTCTATGTTTTTCTAATTATAAACATAGTAAGTTTCAGTTATCTATGGAAGGTAAAACTGAATGCTGCATATGTTGAACTAGCATTGTGCTGGAAATACATGTAATGCTATTAAAGCTTTAACTTTTTTTTTCATTGAATCAACCAGTGCAAGAAAATATTTTTAGTAATTGTGGATTAAATGACTATTTTCTAAAAATCCACCTGGTTTAATGTATATTAAAATTGATGTATATATATATATATATATATATATATATATATATATATATATATATATATATATATATGTGTTAACTATGTTAATGTGTCAGAATAGTAACTATGCTAATGTGTAAGAATGTTTGGCAGGGAAATTACAGAGGAAATGTAATATTCAGATAGCTTAATTTATCATCTGCATATAGATTTATGGGGATTAATGGGGTCGATATAATACTAACAGGCATTGTATATTTAATTTATCATGCCTGAACTAGTGGGAATAATAAGCCTGGGAGTAGGGTCACATGGATGAAATGGCCACTTTATCTTATAGCTCTGGTTAGCTATATTGTTGGAACATATATGGGATACCAAACCCACATTGTGTTTGCCAATGTTGATGTTGGCAGCATTGTTGTGGTCCATTAGCTCTACCACAAGTATCTATTGGGAAATACTGACTGCACAGTTCCAGGAAGAGTGTCTATGCAGCTGTTTTCAATTGGTGCAGCCATAAAAGAAAACTAGAAGGCAGTTGTGTCCAAATGTCTCCCATCTTGCCCTGGCATCATCTTTTTGCAGCAGTGTATAACATTAAACTCTGTTTTAGCAAACACAATCTGAAAGCAATGGAAATGTTGCATAAATAAAACGAAAGCAATCTCTTAGCTTTAGTGTTGCAATCATTAAGTTTACTTTAAAAATCACTTTCAAAGGGCTAAACTTGAAAAGAAAAGTGTGATAACAGTCATGATTCACACATTTGTAGTCATTTAGGGGGCTATATAACAAAAGTAGGGATGCACCAAAGCACTTTTTGGGATTCGGACGAATCCCTGAATCCTTTGTGAAAGATTCGGCATAATACCAAACCGAATCGGAAATAACATATTCAAATAAGGGGCGGGAAAGGAAGAGGTGGGAAAATGTTTTTTACTTCCTTGTTTTGTGACAAAAAGTCACGTGATTCCCCCTCCCACATCTAATTTACATATGAAAATTAGGAATCGGTTCAGCCATGCACAAAGATTTGGCTGAATCTGATTCCTGCTGGAAAAGGTTGAATCCTGGATCGCGATCCTGAATCCAGAACTGAATCCTGGATTTGGTTCATCCCTAAACAAAAGACACGCCCAGAAGCAGTAACCCATAGTAGCCTATCAACAGGAAGCATTTGCTTGTCACCTGTTTAAAAGCAAACATATTATTGGTGGCTATTGGTTACTTCTTCTGGGCAACTTTAGTGCCTTTTATTACATATGGGGGTTAGTCACATGCAAAAAACTTGATCCTAATTAAAGGAAGGGTACCAGCAATGAAACTAATGGACTGCCAAAGTTATGAGAATGTAATGAGCCGTAAAAATGATTCTATACTTTTCTATTTAATATGTGCATTATTTAATCCACATGCCTGTAATCTTTTATATTAAATCCTCCTCTTGTCAAAGCAGCATTCTCAGTTTTGAATATAGTTTCCCCATGTTAGTACTTGCTGCATTAGAAATTGTAGGAACAGAACCAGTCAATGTGTGTATACAGTGCCCAGCATTCAATTATGGAAATACAGTATGAGGATATTGTCTAGTATATCACAGTCGATTCCACAGAGAATACATAACTACTACTCATACAAATCTAAGAACTGGATACAGCTTTATAGAGCTTGATCCCGCATGGATTAAGTGAAGATGAGTATTTATGCTAAACCTTCAGAGGCTTTAATGCCGTAATTGGTTTTCTGCACTCTTTTTAGTCTAAAGAATATGTCATTTGTCTTCTTTACAGTTCTACAGTTAAATTCCCACCTGCTCTGACCCACAGAAAATGACTGTGACACATTCAACCTCCATGTGCAAGAAAAATATATAGCTAATGTCTGTGCCTTCATTAACTCCTTTATTACAAGGCACATGTTTGAAGGCACATAACAACCCCTGCCCCCAGGAATTATCATCCAAACAATAAGCTTTTAACCAAACTGATATCCGTCAGTGCAACTGACCTGAACTTTAACCAGAATTAGCTTGCAGTGCTGAGGATACACACGTTCATAGATCCATGTGGCCAAACGTCATATCAGAATTTGCAAAGTATCATCATCCAAATGAATTACTGGGGCAGGGCCAGATTTACCTAGCGGGCGCCACTATGCTCGCTGTCTTTTGTCGCCCCTGTCCCCTCTTTTTTATTTGCTCAAATTTCCATCATCGGGACGGAGCAATGGGAATTGGCACACAGGAAATTTAAATTTCTGAACCAATGTGGGTGTGGTTGGGCAGCATGTTGCCCCCTAAATCCTTCCATCATAGGCCTAGGTGGCCTCTCCACAAATCTGGGCCTGTGCTGGGGCCTATCCTGTTTTTTTTGTTCAGGGACTGACAAATGATATGGGCAGAGTGATCTATATGTATGTGTCAGTCAGAGAATCCCAGATTAGCAAATCCTAGTGCAGTGGAAAAGGCTAAAAAGTCTGCCTGAAACATGTTTCTGTATCGAATTAAAAAAATCTACTTTGTTTTCTTTTTTCCAGAGCGACTTGTGGTCTTTAGGAATAACAGCCATAGAAATGGCAGAGGGAGCTCCCCGTAAGTAAAACTCAGTCATTATTTCCATGTAACTTGGAATTCTTTTTTTTCATCACGAATGCAATCTGACCATATGGGTGCTATTCAATCTATCCATGGTGATTGTGATAACCTAATAAAGCTGCTCTATGTGTTACAAGTAATTAATTGGATACCTAAACGATATCACTTGGTCTGCAGTTCTATCCATAGCACTCTCTAATAATTCCACTGGTAATGTTAATGCAGGCATTTACCATGTGTACTATGTGGACAAGTTTACCGGGGATGCACACAGACCAGACGTTTTATCATACTAAAAAAAAAGTATGAGAAATTTTATAATTGTGTATTGCAGAATAGATGCAGATGTCAGAAGGATGTTAAAATATTTTGCCTTTAGAACCCCTTTTACTCTACTTTTTGGCAGGATTATATAATTATTTTATAAGGAGGTGCATTGATCATGTTATTTAGTATGTTACTTAAAGATGAAATTAAAGCTGAAACCATCAGTGGGCTCAATATTTAAAGCTGGTGGCCTTTAAAATATTTGGCTGCGTTGTCCCCAGTAGCCCTGCCATATTCTACCAAATCTCCTGTTAAATGTCCCCAAAAGTATGAATTCATGAACCCAAAATGTAAGCAATGTGTAAAACATTCCCTATTTAGGGAAGGGATGCCCATCCTGTTGCTCAGTATAGTGAGCAAACTTAGTGAATTCTTAAGGCTGTTAAATTATCATGATAGATGTAGTTGAACAGCAGCAGAATATACATGACAATTTGATATATTTTTTCCCATCCCCACCTTTAGCACTCTGCGATATGCACCCAATGAGAGCCCTCTTTCTTATCCCTCGGAATCCAGCCCCAAGATTGAAATCAAAGAAATGGTAAGTCATATCTCTGACTGATTTCCATTCAGTAAAAGTGTATTTAGTTAATAGCAGTCCATCCAGAGGCAAGCAGGCCAGAGGATTTTTGTTTTGATTCCCAAGTGGGTCTTGCATGGTCTAGCTAGGCCATGAACATCTGATAAATTATATTATCTCACTAAAAAGAAAACCTGAACAGCCATGATATAGGGGGTTGTATTAAAGATCCCTTTTCTTTAAAACAACTTTTAATCAATGAAGTATCCAATCAAATGATTGGGTTGCCCTTGCAACTGCTTTGTTTCAGCCAGCTGGGACTTGACTTGGCATGCTATCTCTGTGTAGAAAATTGTAACTTCTCATTGGAAACAAAGTGTAATTCCAGAAATACATTGTTTATCTGGAAGGATTAGGAGCACAGAAAGCTGACTAGCATTCAAGCAAGGGCTGGTCTTTACACAGTGCTAAAATAAATCAACACGCGTCTGAAGAAAAGCAGGGAGGTTCCAGAAAAACTGAAAATTTGCAGCTGCTGTCTTAGTCCCATTGGCAAACACTAAATGCGTAAGAGATACAAATTGCTTAGGTGGAAAATCTATTAATTACTGGGGAGGAATAAAACTGGAAAATAAACACATACTGAACTGATTTTATTGACTGAAAGCACTTTAGAAATATTTCTGTGTTTATGGCAATTTGTAATCAAGTTTTGTGTTTCAATCACTTTTACTGAAGGAGACGGAGACATTTTCTGCGTACAATAGAATCGTAGTCAGAATTAGCAAGGTAGAAAATTAGCACAACATCCACCTCTATAGACTCCCAAGGGTCCAGTCCAAGGGTCCAGTCCAAGGGTCCCCCACACGTGGACTTTATTTATGCACTGTGTAATGAACATGTGTATATAATGCCCCTTTGGGTATATTCTTACTGCTTGTTTAAAAACTGAAATCCTATTTATGCATCATACCGTTATCTGCCTAAAGGCTGGATTGTGCTGACCCATGGTAACTCGTCAAGGGCAACAAGGGATCTTGTATTGTGCTTAGCAAACTCACTGAAAAGAAGTAGCTGTCTGTGGATTCTGGAATGCATCTGTACTTTGTACTGCCAAGGTTTGAAGTGCTGTAACTTGGGAACTTTTAAGGCACATATTACAGGCACACAGGCCCGCCATCAGGGGGGGACAGGGGGGACAAGTGGCCCGAGGCTGAAGGGGGGCCCGGCAGAGCAGCAATCTCCAAAGTGCCGGGCCCCCCTTACGAGCGCAGTAGCGAGCGCTCCCAAAGTCCTGCGGCTGAATGCGGAAGTGCCGAACGTCCTGCAAAGTCCTGAAGAGGCGGAAAGACCCGAAGTCACGAAAGGAGCCGACACTGAAGTCCTGAAGCGGCGAAAATACCCAAAGTCACCAAAACAGCTATAACTGAAGTCCTAAAGCCACAAGTTCAATTCTACTGACTCCAATGTGGGTTTTTTTGTTTTTTTTTAATCCTCTGGCCACCAATTTTTTATTTTGATACTCTATAGGCCCTGCACCCAAATTTGGGGCCCCAATTTTCTTTTTAACTTGTCGGGGGCCCTGACCACCAATTTTTTAAAAAACGTTTTTTATGGTTGACCCTGGCGCCAAATTTTTTTTTTAACTTATAAGGGAGCCTTGGGGGGGTTACGTTTTTAGCGCTGATGTCTGTGTGGTCTTTTAACTTTGATGTGGAGTGGCCAGGGATTAGGGGCGGGGCTTGGGTGATTTTTGTTGTGCGGGGCCCCGTGATTTCTAATGGCGGCCCTGCAGGCACAGGTGTCACTATTTGTGCACCCCGGGTTTGAAGGTAGTCAGTGAATGGAAGCCACTTACAGCTGTCTGCTGCTAAATCTTATTTCATGTAGAAACACGTGCCATCTGTCTGTCTCTCAACAAAAGATTTTGGATCCCAAAAGTGGCTGAAGTCAGGGTAATTAGAAAATTTGCAAGGTTATAGGTGTATCTACAAATACTAGGAAACAATTTAAATACCATAGGGGGTAAATGCAATGGAGAATAAGGAAGATAAACAGGTGCCAAGCCCCCTCACAAATTGTCCATGTGTTTGTCTTTCTATGCAGTACCTTCATGATTTTCATGGTAAGAAAAGAATGCAAAGTCATTGGGAGCCTCTAGTGCTTTATCGATTTGGTGCAATTTTGTTTTTAAGTTATTTTATTTTAGAACATTTGTTAATGGAACTGCTATATACATTGTAACATATACGAAGGTTCTTATAGATAAAAATCAATCTAAAATATATATGTTTTGAAATTGTGGTGAAAGATAATTATTTTTTTAAACAAGCTTTGTCCTTTGTACTTAAATCATAAGCATATTGGAAGTAAAAGTAGGAAATGATTTTCAGAGTTCAAAACAGCTCAGGTCAGAAAAGACCAGAACACTTGGAGGAGGAATACTGTGTTCTCATTTTTTCCATAGTCAGAAAAAGTGGATAAACAAGGGATAAATATTAGTGAAACGTGGGTCGAGAAAAACTTGACCCTCACCCGGCTTCTTTCCTCCTTTTATAGACTTGTGCCGCCCTACGAATGACATCACAAAAGGGGCAGGACGGGGCTATAAAATGGGCAGTCTAAGCAAGAGGTGCAACGTAGTCCGCCCGACCTGGCCCCACTGCCATTCCTGTGGGTATCGGGCTGGCCCGCACATCACTAATAAATACTACTTTCAACAAAACTATGATCTGATGCTTTATAACAGAAACATTTAAGAAAATGAGTTTCTTGGTATAAAACATTATATGCAGTTATTTTTGTACTGTACTTTTAGGCAGTGTTGAGTGGCATGACTTGTTATGAACAGTCTTTGCCAGAGAACCTGAGACTCAAGATCCACTTTTACAACAATTAGATGTAGATAGTGATGAATCTTATATATTTCTAGCGCTATGGCAGAAATAAGAAAGGCCCACCATGAGCTGCGTCCAACCCTGCTGAAAAAACTGATATAGAGTGAATGCTTGGTAATGGTAGGGACTTTAGAGTATAAGAGCACTCTAAAGGGCTGTTTAACATGCCAGTGCTATATAAATGAATTATATTTACTATTTTTTACAGAATAATTTCTTATTCCTCTCTCTGTCTTTTTTGTTTTAATGTTTCAGTATCAGAATATATTGCATATAGATTTAAGAGTTTTCATGATGTCTAAAGGACAGCAAATAAAGATATGATTGACTGGGAATAAGGATATTTTTGTTTCCTTTATTCTAGCGAGTGTATCTGCTAACTTTTGTCCTGCAGATCTTTAATATATACTAGCTCTGCAAGGAAAGCTCTTGGCTCTTTCTGTCATTATTCTTTTGTTACCAAGTGGATAAAATATAGACGATGAGCTAGAGGTTTTATGCTTTCACCGCCATAGTTAAAGAAAAACAATCCACACTGAACTGGTTTAATATTATGAAAATAGATATGTGCTCTGACATTTAATTTTTCAGTTATCTAGCCAGGGCATTTTGAGGAAAAATCTCCTTCAAAATTGCAAGGGTAAGGTTACATATCTCTTGCACAGTGGTACGTTTATATAAGACGTATATGATCTGTTATCCAGAATGCTTGGGAACTGTTTTTTTTCTGTAATTTGTATCTCTGAACTTTTAAATCTACTAGAATAAATTTAAACATTGTTTTGCAACCTATGTTCATTTATGCAGTTTAGTTACCATTAAGTACAGGGTACTGATTTATCACAGAGAAAAAGGAAATAATTTAAAACAGAATTATTTGCTTAAAATGGACCCGTCACCCCCCAAAAAAATTCAAAATCCTATTTTATCACATTAGTCAAGCAAAATGAACATTAATTACACTATATAAATTATTTTAATCTTGTTTTCTTCAGTCTGGGAATTCATAATTATAACAAGCAGGCAGGAGCCATTTTGTGGACACTGTTATTAAGGCAAGCCTTGCATCATCTCAGAATCTTGTTTGTGCATCGGAATGGAGGACCCGATGTCTATCCCCATGTCCTGGCTACACAATTAAATGGTTAAGAGAACTGGTGGAATGTGTGAGGAGCAGTAGCATCCAGGAAGTGCTGAATGGAAAGTGAAAGTAATTATCTGCCCTGCCTCTATGCCTAAGGCATAGAGGAGTGGCAGACAATATTTGATTGACAGCTGAGATTTTTAAATGAGCTTAAAACAGCTATGAATGCTTTAATAAAAATTTGAAATTGGATTTCATGTTTAATTTGAAAAGGACTTTTATTATGCAGATTTGTGTGTCTGGGTGACGGGTCCACTTTAAAATGGACTCTTAAAGAACATGGCCTTCCTGTAATTTGGATCTTTCTAGTTAACAAGTTTTCAAATATAGGATCCCATACCTGTACTATGTTCACGGTTCAGTAGAACACGTAATACAGGAATTCTTTTGCTTGCAGATTCTAAATTCTTATAATTTTTCTCACCTACAGAGCAAAGGTAGTTTCATAAACTTTGCCATGAACATTTCCTGTCAACATGTCCCTGGGCAGATGCCAGAAATTCCATTAGCAACGAACTACCTTCAGCTCTTCCACTTCAAGCTGCAATATATTGCTTCATTTGCTACTAGAAATGGAGCAGTTGGAAATTATTCAGTATGTTCATGATTTCAAAAAAAAAAAAAAATCCTTATCCAATCTGGGCCTAAACAATCCTTTGTTCTTTACTAAAACAAGTTGATTTTATAGCATTATATGTATTATTTAGAAATTTTAAGATACTGAAATGCGACAAACATTGGTAAAGTAGTGGTTGTATAACGCTGTGGTTGACTTTCTTCAGTCCCTCTTAAAGGTCCAACCAATAGTCAAGGTTACAAGTTTGCATCCTAAAACATAATCTAACTGACATTCAATCTGTGCTTTCTTGTGCTTTCGGACTGAGCCCTGTATTGTTTGGGAACCATTGCCTTATGGGTAGACACAGACGGTGCTATTTGTGGGAGATTAGTTGAATGGGAACAAATAGCCTCTTCCTCAGGCGACCAATCTCTCTGAACTGCCTCCCTGCCGGCTAGAATCTAAATCGCCGGTGGGATGGCACTTCGTTTTCCGAAATTGCCTCACAAGGAAACTTCGGAAAACAAAGTTTTCTGAGTGCCATCCTGCTGGCGATTTAGATTCTAGCCAACGGAGAGGCAGTTTGGGGAGATTAGTCGTTTGGGAAGAGGTGATTCGTCGCCAGGTGACTAATCTCCCCCAAATAGTACCGTGTGTCTCTACCCTAAAGGGGCAATTGCCATATACTCATGTGACAGTTTCTCCTCATGTAATTTGTTGAAATTCTAAATTAGCTGGAAGCAAGTGAATAACTAAATCATTCTGCAAAGAAGGTGCACTTTAAAATAATTTAAAGAAAAAAGAAAGCATGCAATAATAAAGTATGTGCTCAGTGTAGGATATAAATAGTTCTGGAACATTTTGTTTCTATAATGCATGTAATTAATTTCCCTTGTTTTTGATGCCTTTGAAAGCAAAACAATATATAACCTTAATAGGTTACTAATGTTGACAGTGATGAATAATATTCTCTTTGAAGGGGCCCAAAATATCAGAAATTCTTTGTATAATTCATTCTCTACATTTTAATTATGAATGCGGTTTTCAGCACCCCTGTCTATTATTACAATTATGCTTTCATTAAAAGTCAAATAGAGCTTAAGTAAGTTATCCTGAGGTTACACCATTTTGCTGCAGTCTAAAGGTTTATACAATGCTTTTGATTTAACAGAATGCCACTGCAGACCTTTGTATAGATTGTTCTGCTATGTTACGTTTACTCCGATAGCAAAATAAATGCCTGAAAAAAAGAATTATGTTATGCAATTTTTGATAAAGTATAGCCAATATTTTTGTGCTTGTGTGTCAAAAAATATGTCTTGGATCTGTCTGGCCAAGATGCTTTGGCACCTAAGGAATGTAGATCATATTTTTATAGCTTTTTAGGTTTATATCAGCTGTTCTCTCAATTTGTTTCCCCCAAGGTCTAAAAAATTTCAGTCGTTTATTGAGAGCTGCCTTGTGAAGAATCACAGCCAAAGGCCCACAACAGAGCAGTTAATGAAACATCCCTTTATCAGGGATCAGCCTAATGAAAGGCAGGTTCGAATCCAACTTAAGGATCACATTGACAGAACAAAGAAAAAAAGAGGGGAAAAGGGTAAGATATATTATTTGATAATGACATCATGGATACCCTTATTTGTACAAATGTGTTTGAAAATGGCTTACTTTTCCAGTTCTTATCTATGCTTTGGGGAGATTTTGGGATACTTTTATTTTGAGAACTTTATTACACTCTCTCCAAGAGAAATAGGCCATGTTATATTATTATATGGGCTTGGTTACGTACATATTTACATATCAAGCTATCTGGCCTGATAAGCTTTTGTATCGCTAGCTTCATTTTTCTGTACAAGAATATAGAACAGAAAGACATTAATTAGAAGAATTAAAAGGCCCTGTAATTCACATTTTGCATCTATGCCATTTTATTATGTTTCATTAAAGGGGTGATTCACCTTTGAGTTCACTTTTAGTTTGTTATAGAATGGCCAGTTCTAATCTACTTTTCAATTGGTCTTCATTATTTATTTTTTTTTTTAGAGTTTTTGAATTATTTGCCTTCTTATTTTAAATCTATCCTGCTTTCAAATAGTGGTCACTGACCCCCATCTAAAAACAAATGCTCTGTAAGGCTACACATGTATTTTTATTGCTACTTTTTGTTACCCATTTTTGTTTTCAGTCTCTCTCCTATTCATATTTCAGTTTCTTATTCAAATCAATGCATAGTTGCAAGTTGCAAGTTGGATAGTCGCAGAATTAAATGCTTAATAACTAAAAAACGCAAATAATAAAAAATTAAATCCAATTGCAAAATGTCTCAGAATATCAATCTCTACATCATACTAAAAGTTAATTCAAAGGTGAACAACCCGTTTTAAAACTTACAGGACAATCAATGACATTTACACTGCTGTGGCACATTTAATTTACAGCACCATCTTGAAGCCCATGTCCCCAATGATCTCACACCGTGTACCTTCTTTAATTGTAACAAGATTACAAACTCAATGGGCAGCAATAAGCTCAGTGGGAAGCCTGTTTAAAACCTAAAAGACTGGTAGGCACATTTATTGAGGGTCAAATTTTAAATTCATGCGAGTTTTTTTTAATTAAATTTCATTATACTCAAAATTCAATTGGGGAGTTATTTATTTAAAAAAATAGAACTAAAACTCACACAAATTTTACAGACTCGAATTCGAAATTGAAATTCGACTAAACTCGGTTCAAGTTTTTTCTCCGAAAAAAAAACTTGAATGTCAGAAAGGCTAGTAACATGTCCAAATTGATGCCTGGACCTCTCCCATTGACTCAAACATGAACTCAGCAGGTTTTAAGTGGCGAATAGACGAAATTCAAGTTTTTAATAAATCTGCCTACATAAATATATCCTCTTAACTTACCTTCCCATTTTAAAGAACATGAATTGTTCAAAATCCTACAGAGGCTGGCATGCACAGGTGGAGATCACATGGGAGATCTAATATATGTAAATGAAAAGAAG
The DNA here is from genome assembly GCA_024363595.1 of Xenopus borealis. NCBI lineage: Eukaryota > Metazoa > Chordata > Amphibia > Anura > Pipidae > Xenopus > Xenopus borealis. The sequence goes on from CM044439.1 coordinate 120,218,991, forward strand.
CTTTCCCAAAGCCATTTTGCCTGGTCATGTGCTTTCAGAAAGAACCAGTACTGCACTATGGAACTTCTTTCTGGCAGGCTGTTGTTTCTCCTACTCAATGTAACTAAAAGTGTCCCAGTGGGACCTGGATTTTACTATTGAGTGCTGTTCGTATATCTACCAGGTAGCTGTTTTGATGTGTTAGGGAGCTGCTATCTGGTTACCTTCCCATTGTTCTGTTGTTAGGCTTCTTGGGGAGAAGGGGAGGGTGTGATATCACTCCAACTTGCAGTACAGCAGTAAAGAGTGACAGAAGTTTATTAGAGCACAAGTCACATGATTGGGGGTAGCTGGGATACTGACAATATGTCTAGCCCAAAATTTCAAACAGATTTCAGTGCAGAATTCTGCTGGAACAGCACTATTAATTGATGAACTTAAAACAATAACTTCCCCATGACAGTATCCCTTTAAATAAATCTAAAGAAGAATAAATATACTATAAATTCTTAGAAAAAATCCTAAGCTGCTTTAAGGAAAAGTTTTTTGTTCTGGTGGCTGGAATGTAACTGTCATTCACCAGAGAAAGAAATGGCACCAGATCCCAGTTGCAAGGTAATGCATAAATGAATATTTTGAATGTTCACAGAAAATTAAAAAGAGTAGATAGTTTGAATTGTTGTAGTAATCCAGATGGCAAAGGCTGTGCATACTGTAATTGTTTGTCAGGTTTATTGACAAGCAGTCTACTTCAGAAAACAACGAAAAACATCTTTTAAAGACAAGCAGATTTTACAATTCAAACTCATAAATTATTCATTGCAATGAATAATGTGCCTAAAGAAGCATGGTTGATAAAAATGAATATAATAATCACTGATAGAAATGCATTAAATATTTATCTGTACCAGGAAGTAAGTATAAGAGCAGATTAGTAGGCTTAATTCCCCCTCCCGATTCATATTTTTTAAATAATGAAATGTTTGCCTTACAGATGAAACGGAGTATGAGTATAGTGGAAGCGAAGAAGAAGAGGAAGACAATGATTCTGGAGAGCCAAGGTAATAAATTACAGGCATAAAAGTTTTCCTTCTGTATTTATTTGTTGGCTAGGCATGAGTTTTATAAATACATTTTTTGTCTTTAAGCTCAATTTTAAATCTACCTGGGGAGTCAACGTTAAGAAGAGATTTCTTAAGACTGCAGTTGGCAAATAAGGAGCGTTCAGAAGCATTGAGACGCCAGCAGCTGGAACAGCAGCAACGGGAAAATGAAGAGCACAAAAGGCAGTTACTGGCAGAGAGGCAAAAACGCATTGAGGAGCAGAAGGAACAAAGGAGGAGGCTGGAAGAGGTACGTTTAAATTCTATTGAGGAAAAGTGTAGCCAACTGGAGCCAGAATACTATAGCAAGGAAAGAAATGGTGCAACTCACATTGTTTCCTTATTCAATACTGTTTAAGCAGGAAAATAGGGAAATCTTTAATGAACTAAAGTAAAACCGCCTAAATTAAATGTGTGGTGCAGGTTATAGACATCAGGGTGGGTCTCTGTACAGCTGCATGTTTCAGTGAAAATGTTGTACTGTACAATTAATAAAATTAAATATACGGCATCAGAATTCAGTTTTGGATTCTGTGAAAGATTACAGTTCAATGTAATATCAACCAAATCAGAAGCAGCACTTTAGTTCCCAGGTAATTTCTGTCAACTCTGTTGAACCTAAATATCCAAATTAGGACTTGACCTTAGTTTGGGGTTCTGCGGTATCTTATTTTCGTAGATTGTGTCCTTGGCCACTTTAAAATGTTAAGGATCTAGTGTCTGTGCAAGTCAAATTTTGTGATTTTGGGCTCTTTGTCATTTTTGGGCTACTTAAAAACAGTAGTTCAAAGCATCCTCTTTTCCATTACACTAAAGATAAGTTTCCAACAAAGAGAATGTGTGGCCATTCAGTAGTTCAGTGTGCACAACCAACTGCTGTGGTCATGGTCTCTGAAAACTATTAGACTGTACACAAGGGGTCCTTCTTGCACAACGGTACAGATAGTTTAAGAGAATGATTGAGCCTAAATAGATGGACAGTTGAAACAGGGTGAATTAACATGAACATGGACTGTTTTTCATGCAGTTTTATTATAGTGTTAAATATGCATTACACCAGACAAGCTTCAGGCCTGTTCCTTTCATAGGGAAACACAACAAGAAACCAATAAATGTTTTGTAGATGAAAAATGTGAAGAACAAAAACCATATTATATCTAGGATCAGTTTTCCCTAAAAAATCATTCAGGGGCAGATTTACAAAAGGCGAATAATTGGCAAATAAATATTAGCTGAAATTGAATAAAATATTCACCGGTTTTGAACGCTTTTCGAATATTCGCAAAAATTTGTACGAATCGAATATTTGCAGCGTTCGATCGTACGAATAATATTCAATACGAAAACTTTTTTTTTAAAAAGCCTATGGGGGCTCCCCATAGACTTCTAATGCAATTCAGTAGGTTCAATCTGGCGAAGTAGGCAGTCGAATAAAAATTTAAAGGGCAAGTTCTTTGTCCGGCGAATAGTCGAGCGATCGAATATATATTTATTTGATCAATTCGATGTGACTGAATATTTCATATTTGAAAATACTTAATTTGCATATTCGAATAGTCGCACAATTGAAAATAGGCTATTCAAGTTAATATTCGAATCCTTCACACAAATTTAGTAAATCTGCCCCTCAGTGTTACCCTACTGCCCTTATAAACTCATTCTGCTGTTTTATATTCATCTTTCCATAATATAAAATAACAAATTCTCTTTAAGAAAGGTAGCTGAAAAGTCAATGGCAGCTAATTGTTTTTGTATAAAGTAAAGGCTCCTGCACTGCCTATTTTTTCATGCTCTTGGGGTTCTCGGGGCATTAGCCCTTGTGTGCATGAACGCTGTGTGCCTACTCTCTATCCTCTTGCTGGCAAGTGGCCTTGAGTTAGAAGAGCGGAAGCAGTGGGGGCTGAAAGCTGCTGCTCAGCACGTGTGTGACAAGATGTCCTTTCAGATCGGAATTCAGCAGAAACAGGAAGATGTGTTAACCAGTGAAGAGTTGAAAAGCATGATGGTTTATTGATTGAAAAGGCAAAACAGGGCAAAGTACAACATATACATATATCACAGGCTAGCATAATTTTACTGGCAAAATGGGGGAGTCTTTTCATTGTTTACAGTGTTTACAGTTCTTTTCCCCAGTTCATGGACTGCCATTGCATATTAAAAACCAAGTGGCAGGTTGCAGGTGACCATTTCAGGTGCTTTGCAACAAAGTTGAAAAATGTGAAATAAATGCCTAAAAATGGCCCCATGTGTTACAGAGTGTGTGCTATCAGATAAATACATATGTTGAATTTTGCAGCATGGTGCCCTTAGGGTTTTACATGCATACTATACATAATGACTCTTAAATATAAGCAGTGTGGAAACTTCCACTTCTCTGTGTAAACCACAGATGTGGAAATATTCGTCTTAATCCTTGGGCTGCCATTATTTGCACAGAAAGGGAATGATTGTCTAGTCAAAGCTGAAACCTATAGGAAGTCTGGCAAATTTCATAACATTGAGAAAGGAAAACCACGCGGCTCGCACAACTCTGAGAAAAGTAGTGTCACCTCGCACAGTGTTTCATCTCTGCATTTCTTATGAGTTGGCATAAATCAC
>CM044439.1:120231810-120244446 GCA_024363595.1 Xenopus borealis
TTTTTTTTTTAAATCATTTTATGAATAGCAGCAGAGAAGGGAAAAAGAAATGAGAAAGCAGCAGGAGAGAGACCAAAGACGGCGATATGAGGAGCAGATGCGCAGGGAGGAAGAACGAAGAAGAGCAGAACATGAGAAGGTTGGCTTCTGTGGCACCTGACCCAAATGCATTTCTATTCCAGTAACATTCAGTAGATTTTCATATTTAATAATGTATGATTGTTTCATTGTTTAAGGAAAGTTCTACAGATGGCATGGGTTCATGCTTCCTTTAAGGAGCTCTGAGAACATATAGCAGAATATACAACTTTCTGGTGCTATTATTGACATTTCAGTGAGGGTATACTTAGAACACATGTACATCTTGGCATTCCCCTTCCAATACCAATTGATGAAAACCTTGTTTATGTATACAAACATTGGGGGGCACAAGAAACATTGGGGGGCACAAGAAACATTGTGTAAATGAATGGTTTAACATGAGTTTTCCACTTTTAACTGGTGTACTCTCTGCTCTGAATACCTGCTTTGTTTCTTTCTTGTTAATTGGTGTCTAAGGTACTAACAGTTCTCTCGCTCAATCACTTCTTTCTCTGGATTTCTTTCTTTTCCCCTGCTGCACAACCCAGGAATACATAAGGCGCCAATTAGAGGAGGAGCAGAGGCAGTTAGAGATCTTGCAGCAGCAGTTACTGCAGGAACAAGCTCTACTTCTGGTAATGGGAGTCTTTTCCCCAGTTCATTCCTGCCGTTGTGTGTTTGTGCATTGCCTGCTGTTTCTTGGTCATGTGTCCAAAGTTCTAATATTTCAGAAAAAAGGGTGTCTTGCACTTGCATGTGGTTGCACCCAGGTACCCCCAAGTGACTACTTTTACTCACCTGACACCCGCTGATCCTATAAGGAGAAAACCACACCGGCCCGGGGTTCTTCTTTCAAGTACAGCAGAGATAATTTTCCTGCTTCTTTTAGTCTACACAGTACAGTGAAAAGCCAAACTTTAATGAGAAACTGGGCACTGACACCCCATAAACATGAAATATATTGATATGTAGTGGGAATGTCAGCTCCAAATATATTATATGCAGTGAAAGCATTTGATTCCAACACCCCCTGCGTCCCATTAACCTTTGCAAAAAGGTTGTTACCTGAAGGCTGTAGAAGGGTTCAACATTGTATAGATAGATGGCGGTATAGAAAACAGAAAATGATCTCAGAAATCATCTGCATTGGAAAAAATGCTCCCATTCTCCACCTAGTGATGGATATGAGAGTAGCACCAAACAGGAGAAATTGCAGTTAAAGATGAGATAAAGGACTGGGAGATAAAGACTTAGTAGGTGAGGCAACTGCCTAATTGTTGTTTTGCTTCCACTATTCTAAAGTAGGGTCAGGCTAATAGATTTGCAGCTAGAGGCATATTAAGTGTCTAGATATGAGTTTGTTCATTGTGCATTGCCACTGCAGTTAATAGTAGCTTTGTAAAGCCTTGGCCTGCAAGGTAAAGCAATGCTGTGTAGCCTTTGTTCAGAAAATCTGCCAGTTGCTCTTGTGCCTTGCAAACTCACACTTCCGTTCTCACAAAGCAGAATTATGGCTGTCTGTTGTGCACCTCAGGAGAGCCGAATTTGCCCCAGGCTTTGCAGAATCAGCATTGAGCAAGAGGACTAAGGATGCTTCAGTGGCTCTTGCATAGCCCCAAATGACTTGTTGGGTTGCCCTTATGCTGTAGGCACACTACTTCACTGCCAACGACAGCAGTAATCATGGATGTGTATCCAGTTGAAATCACCTTATAGCCAGGCCTATTACCATCCTATTACTTTTTCAAAACAAATTAGTGAAATAAGATTTACTTTTATTTTATTTCAAATATAAATAGATTTAGTTTGTTTTAAATAAGCCTTTCCTAAATGCCTTTTAACCTCATCTTTTAACAAAACACAAGTATTTCTTATTGGAAGGGCCACTTTTCTGTTTATGTTGAAGGAAACCTATGTGCAGTTTGCTTTCCAGGTCAACCTGCCTCTGGCTTTGCATCTTTTCACATTCATACCTGCTATATACTTTCTTAATAATTTCATTTACCATGGCATGCTGTTATGTGAATAAAAATAACCAGGTCGGAAAAGTCTCTGGTGGGTTAATTGCAACAATTAAGAAAATGCCAAAGAATCAACCTGTCATGTGACTGATTTTTACCGATCTTTTCTTAAAGGAGTATAAGCGTAAGCAATTGGAAGAACAGAGACAAGCAGAACGACTGCAAAGGCAGCTGCAGCAAGAGCGAGATTACCTAGTTTCTCTTCAGCAACAACAGCAGCAGCAACAGCGGCAACAAGAACAGAGGTCATCTGAGAAAAAGCCACTCTATCATTACAAAGAAGGGCTAAACCCTGCAGAGAAACCAGCATGGGCAAAAGAGGTATGGCAGCCATGGTGCACTGGGTGATGCCCATATTCTGCTGGGATAATATAACTCTACATGAAATGGGAATGTAATTAGTTGAACTGTTGGCAGTATTTCTAGTATTAATCATTTTAAAATGTGTATTCATTGAAAACAGGCAGGAGGTAGGATTCAGCATCACTAGAGCACACAGCTCCAAATAAAGAATTTAGGCTGACCTCATGTACTGCAGATACTGGTCAGCTTATATGTGCTGAAAATACTCCCTTTGTCCACTGGGGAGCACTGGATGCCTCTGTATGCTTAATTTCTATTTGGACTTCATCAGTCACATTCGCTGTATTTGATTTAATGGCCATGATAAATACATTTCAGCATTTTTAAGCTGATGAATGTGAATTCAATATTTTAGCTTCTGTTTAGTAACATCTGAAAGGTAAGACAATTACTTAATGTGAACAAGCCTTCTAGGGGGAATCATTTGTGTTTATGTACCGGGTGTTTTGTCTTTGCTTTTTTCTGTAATGAATGAAGGAGTCTACATGTACAGTTATTGTTGGTGTTATGGTTGGATATTCCTTTCTTGTATGTAACTATGCTTGGATATGCTGGCATCAAGTGTGCCTACAGGATACAGAAGAGTTTTTAATTTATTCCTGGTGGAGTAGATACTTCTAACCAACATCTGCTTGTACCTTGGTAGTTATAAAAAGATCAGTATAGAGGGAGCATACAGATGCTGCCTTGGTTATAAGAAATTCCTCATTCCAACACTCTCAAATACCGTTTACTAGTAGGAAAAGTAAGTTCCTACTAATTCATCATTTCTCAAAGAAAGCTGTTTTGCATCATTTCCGTGGAGTATTCATTGTATTACAGAAGATTCATGTATATGTATCACTCAGGAGTTGAAGAGGTGAGAGGACTATTTTTTGGAATACGCCAAAATATTTTTCATTTAAGAATAATTGCTACACAATCACAAATGGATAAACAAATAGGAGTTTATTATTTCAAATTGTCTCGTCACATCAAACTTCGATTCGTGTCCTTGTTTTGTAGATGAAAAAAATGGGGCATTGTTCTGTAGTTATACAGCAATCACACAGCTATTCTGCAATCTTCATGCAGAGATCCTTTCTTCAGTAGGGGAGGAAGGGTGTGAATATTAGAGATTGAATACTTTTACTAATGTCTTGTTAGTTATGAATTGTGTGGGCGAATAAATAGCCAGCCTGTGACTCTCCAGCTACCGCTGAAATACACCTTCATGACAGGTAGCCAACAATGTGTTATTCAAACTGACAGATCTGATTCAGCAACAGCTCAGGAACCACACTCTGTGTGTGTTTATTAAATGTTCTTGGACAATCGAGCCAGGTAAAATGTATGCCAAATTGTACAGCAATTGCTAGGGGCAGAGCAACTCTTGAAAAAGACAGCCTCAAGGGAGCAGTCTACAAGTTCTTTCTAGTATGTCTAGTATTTCCTAGCCAATAATATACTAATAATCCTCCCCAAATGAAAAGCAGTGTGGAAATTCTTAGCGTGCAGCAGACATCCCTGACTTCCGTATTGGAATCAATGAAATATGTGACAAAATCGAGCAAATAAGGAAGTTAAGTTGAAGAGCAGCAGAATAGCAAGTTGAGTATCTGCACATGTCCTGGATGCCATTGCTGATGGCTCTCTCCATTCATCTGACAAGCACAGTGTGGTTTGTGGAAACTAAAGACATTTGCTGTGTTTATTCCAATAAGTATTTTTTTTTAATGAGAAACAAGAAGATCTAAAATGACTAATGTAGTGCTGAGAAAATGACTGCATATCATGGAAATCCATTGCTAACAAGCTTGGTCTATAAGCACATTAACATCTAGAATGTTGCGCAAATCAGTAAGAAAAAGTGCCGACTTCATGAAGGTCTGTCACGTGCATGCTCCATAAAGAATTTATTTTGTCATTGTGAGTTTCTATGTCTTTTGTAATAGTTTAATTTTGTGTGATCCCACTCCCAGGTTCAACAGCGATCTCTTAGTAATTCGCCTGTACTTCCAGCTAAGCAGCAACATACCTCTGCAATCGAGCAGCAGGGGTCCTTGGTAACCAAAGATGCATCTCCTAATTGGCAGCTCTCCAATAGGCCCAATTCTCAGAACCTGCAAGCATCAGGTCGTGTGAAAATGGACATCTTAGCTCCATCCTTGATATTGCCTTCAATTCAGATTTCCAAATCAGGGCCCTGGACACAGAATGAAGTGCAATCTCTAGATGATGAAGTGAGATACTTACTCCAAGTGAACTCACAAGAAAATGAACCCGGGAGAAAATCAGTAACATCCCTTAAAGGGTCCCGGTCACAAGGATGTAGCCCAGCCAGGGACTCTGGATTGTCCAAGGTTAAAAGAGGTTTCACTTCTTTAAGAAAATTAACGTGCATGAGCCATTTAGCAGGGAATTATGAAGAACAGTATAATCACAGAGACCAGGCTATTTAATTGGTGGAGAGGTCATGCATGATTAGAATAGGCTTGGGTAACATTTTACCGGTGGAGGAAGTTTCACTTTATACCGTACTTGCTGTTAAAAGCATTTACCGTATATTAATATCCTATCAGCATCTATTAATGTACAAAGACCTCTGATGAGCGCTCTTTGCCCTTATTTGTTGTCTTTTTGTTCACTAACAGTTGTCCCTTTTGTCTTTGCAAGCATTGCTGCCTTTTGCTTCATTGGCTTCAAGCTTGAGCTCTAAAATGCTTATTTTATGTATTTTCAAACCTTTAGCAGTGTTTTAGTAGCATTTTGATGAAGATGCACATTTTTTCCCATTTCCTCCTTTTGTTCCTCCGGACTGACCACTGTATCCTAAAAAATCCTAATAAAATGATCAATATAAATAGGATTTGCCAAACTAAAAGGAGCGGAAGAGGATTCAGTTTGAGATATTGTAAGCCGTGCACGGACTATTAATTCAGGCATTGGCCATATATATAGTATAGCTGCTTTGTATTACGTACTCGTGATTGTGAGTACAGAAAAGCGATGGGTAAATTCCAAACCCCACTTCTGAATTTAAACCCGGTCTATGTACTCAAGTTTAAACAAATAACTTATTTACAGTTATTAGATATAAAGTCCCTTGCTTTCGGACTACTTAGTTAGTGGAAAACACAAATATTTCTTCCACTAACATTTACTGTATATCTGTGTGGAACTGAACAGTCTGATGCACTTTTAAGGTAAGGCCAGACAGGAAGATTTTGGGGAGATTAGTCGGCATGGCGACTAATCTCCCCGAACCGCTTCTGAATAATCACCTGCGCCTATTCACACGCGCCACTGCGCTTTCCCAAAATCACTCGAAATTGACTAAGGAGGCAACGTCGAGCAACTTCGGAAAAGACAGCGCAGCGTGTGAATAGGCGCAGGCGATTATTCATTAATCAGCTGGAAGGCAGGGGGAAGCAGTTCGGGGATTCGTCTCCCCAAAGAAGAGGCGATTAGTCGCTAGGTGACAAATCTCCCCGAATCTTCCCTTCTGGCCTTGCCCTTATGCAATTGCTAACAGCGGTCTGGGAGGAAAGTCACCAGTGAATAATAAGCTCTAAACTTTAAAAGTCCAGATTTGTGTCATTTCAGACAATTTAGCAAACAGCCTACAGATTAAATGACAAGTTAAACCAACACAAAGAGCTATTTGATTAAATTTTGAGGTTTGGGTTTATTCGCTAGATGATGAGTAGGTAATATTTGCTAAGAAACTGAAAATAAAGCCTTGTTATTTCAAGAAATTTTGGAGTTTACACGCTGAAGTGCTACCAATCTACTGCACCTTTTATTTCTGTCTTGCATCTTCTAACCTTTCCTGGTGGTCAGGGGATAGTTGTGTGATCTGATGCTCTTGTTATCAATTGTATACAATACCATATTCTCTTACTGTGTATGTCCCAGTTGGATTAATTACTCTTTAAGAAGCACGATGAAGGCTGATAAGTCAAGGCACTAGTACTTGTTGGAAGCAGGTGTCGGTTTGCATGGCTAGCAGCACAGTCGTGTCCCAGAGATGAAATGGTGTATGTACTCACAGGTGTTTTACTTTGTTCCCACATTCAGCTCTCAAGGGCCCAAACAGATGGGGTTTTCTAGAGGGGTGATTTAAGGGGAACTGTCACAGCTATAAACATGCACCCAGAGTAGTTCATGTTTAATAAATCATATTTGCAAATAGGCTTTTTGCATTCTTTAAAAAGATTTTTGGATGCAAATGGTTTGAGTCCTTGCTTAATTCATGAAGTAAACCGTTCAATCATACTGTGGGGCGAGCACTCTAAATCAGGTTGGAATTGGCTTTGGGTCAACGAATGTTTATTTGTGAAACATCCACGATAGTTTTATATTTTGTTTATCATAATTACTTACCCTTTAACATAAGGGCCATTCTGACATAGACATTTTTGAAGATACCTAGAACACCCTGTACTGTTTGGGCACTCCTAAGTACTAGTGGGACTTTATGCACCCCTCTGTCCCAGTCTCAGAAGTTACATTATTTGCAATAAACAATCAATGCAAGATGTGCTTATAAAGTAGAATCTTCCTTAAATCTAGAACACAAATGGATGTATATGGGAACTACTAGTTTTAAGCTAAATTTTCAGCCAGCAGGACAATGCATTTATTCGCAAATTCAGTGAACTGAAGAAAAAAGTTCTGTAGTATCTCAAACGGCTAAACTTCTCTCACCGTTTTGGTGCCCTCACATATACATTTGGAAATGATATACAGTGAAATTCACATATTAACCTGTGTTCTAGGTTTATGGGCCATTTATTATTACTAGCAATTATTATTATTTGCAAGGTAGCTGATATCATTTAAGCAATCTTTGCATTCACTTGAACACCCTAAGACCCTCTCTAACCATATTGAACTCCCTGTTAAAATTCATATTTTTGCCCTACGAGTACCTGCACTTTTTCATGGAGAATGTCAGAATGTCACCACTGCTGTCTTCTTTCACAGTTCACAATTATTCAGCCTGGATATTCTGTTTGCACACACATTTGGTTGGGCTTTTTATCTGCTGTCTCATGTAGCTATGTTTGTCTGTTTCCAAACCAGGGTTCTCTTACTTTTACTGATTGTTAAATGAAAGAATCAACATTTTTATTAACAGAGCTAGACTTCACTAACATACACTCAGTAATACAGGTGAATACTTTTGTCCGTAATGTATTTTGAAAACCTTTGATGATTTTCTTGCCTTTAATGGAACATAACTGGTTTGGAGTGTGTGGACAAGCTACCATGGAATGAGCCCTTGTTAGATTTTGGGTTTATTTGGCCTTTTTCTGTTGCTCAGGTAGAGGAACGTTCCAGACTCAATCGTCAGAGTTCCCCTGCAATGCCCCATAAAGTAGCTAACAGGATATCGGATCCAAATCTGCCTCCGAGATCAGAATCTTTTAGCATCAGTGGGGTGCCGCCTGCCCGAACACCTCCAATGCACAGACCGATTGATCCACAGGTAAAAGCATCTAGCTACTTTCCACATTGCTTTGCAGGTAGTCTATCACTTGTATTCTTTGCAATTCTGAATGATAATCTATATGAGGTTCAAGTTTTTTTAAGTAACTGTTAGGGCTAGGCCACACGAGAAGATTTCGGGGAGATTAGTTGCCTGGCGACTAATCGCTGCGTCTTTGAGGCGACTAATCTCCCTGAATAGCTTGCTCCTATCTCGCACCCGCTAGCGCTAAATTTGCGAGGCAATTTTGAGCGACTTTGAAAAACGCGTCGCCGCGTGTGAATAGGCGCAGGCGACTTTATTGCTAGTGGTTGCTCGATACTAGCAAGCCATTCCGGGAGATTAGTCGCAGCAATTAGTCGCCAGGCGACACATCTCCCTGAATCTTCGCGTCTGGCCTTACCCTTAAAGTATGCATTGCTTTGAAATTGACAGACCATACACACATAAAAAAGTATACAGGTATAGGATCTTTTATCCGTAAACCCATTATCCAGAAAGTGCCGAATTACAGAAAGGCCTTCTCCCATAGACTAATTATAATCAAATAATCCAAACTTTAAAAAATTATTTTCTTTTTCTGTATAATAATAAGACGTTACATTGTATTTGGTCCAAACTAATATATAATCAATCCACACTGGAGGTAAAACCAGCCTATTCTGTATATTTAATATTTAAATTATTTTCTATTAGACTTAAGATATGAAGATCCAAACTATGGAAAGATCCATTATCTGTAAAACAGGTCCCAAACATTCTGGATAACACGTCCCATAACTGTACAATGTATTACTGTGATGTGGTGAAATGTCCATGAAGTCATATACTAGCAAGCACAGTTGCCATATATTTGGGTTGGCGTATTTTAAATGAATGGCATTTTAATGGTTGCAGAAGAGCAGTTGTTTAATATTTAACCAAGTGCTGATAATCCCTAACCGTTAAGGATATTCATTGATTGGGAGTTTCCAGGCATAGCTATACTGCTCTGGATACAAAAAAGTATTGCAGAAGTATTTACTTTTTAACAAATATGTAGACATCCTAATGAGTAGATACAAAATCAACTGCCTTTGCTGTTGCAGGGTGGAACTACAGAACTTTCAATTGGCTTCTTTCCCATAGAGTCCAACTCCTTGGCAGCTTAGTAGGAGGTGGGGCCAAGATGGTCCAAATTAGAGTTTTCATGGGGCTGGGGCTCTGTGTGATTGAAGGCATGCCCCTGGATGTCCATGATCTGTCTTCACAATAACAAAAGCTGGAGTTCTGCTGTTACAATGCAAAATATCAGAAATAGCATAAACAATTAAAGTGGGTCTTTACCTAAAACTGTTTATTACATTGATAAAAGCTGTAATTCTAAGCAAGCCCCTGATTAATCTTCAATGCACCATTTCAGTTGTTGTACAATTTCTTTTATAAGCAGTATAGGACTGGCTGTTGATATCCTCTGCATCCCTGATTCTGATTTTGGCTTGTAGCGATAAAGCACCCAACACCATGAATGAAAATTGCTGCATGTACTTTGCAGAAAAAGGCTATTAACATACGATTATGGTGGTGCACTGCAGGTGATTTTCATGTGATTTTCATAAGGAGGGAATTGTATTTTCTGACAATTTGTCGCCCGCAAGAGAGAGAATTTCCTGCGTGTGACAAAATACCCTGTCTGCCATCACTTCCTTTGAGAAGTCCTTTCTGCTACATTGGTTTTCAAGAGTTCACCTGCAAATGCATTTAGAAATAACTATAAAAACATTGAGCATTTTTAATGTGTGTATATCGGACAGTTTGATTTCTTTGCATAAAAGAAGAACATCTCTGACAAGCAGGTTTTTTGGTGGAGCCTCTTCAAGTCCAAACTGTTCAGTTTCTTCTGCTTTGTTCATACTGGTGTATTTCCAACAACAGTTTTCATAGGGCATTCTTATCTATTTCCTGTTCTTTCCCAATTCCACATGAAAAGACTTTCATGTATGCACTGGATATTATTTTGGTATAAAGAAATGTACATAAACCCTCCCAGCTTTGGTCCACATGTGTAAATGAGAGATAGATTTGTAGTGAGACATTCACATAGCTGTAAAGAAAACATGCATGCCTGAAACTTTGATCAGAACATCTGACAAAAACAAACACAAGTGAATGTGTAGCTGAGGAAAGGGTAGTCTCTCATTCTCCTTCAAACATCAAAAAGCTACATGAAGGATGAATATAACTTGCCTACGTCAGTTCAAGAAAGCATTCAGCTGTGGAAAACAATTGATCCCAGAGGACACTAACAAAAGTAAACATTGAGTTGTAGGAAGAGCAGTTCTTAAATACAGAATTTGGTGGCCATCATCAAGTTCTAATACAGGTATAGGATACATTATCCGGAAACCCATTATCCAGAAAACTCCAAATTAGGGAATGGCTGCTTCCCATATACCCCATTATTATCAAATAATTAAAATGTTTTAAATTAATTAACCTTTTCTCTGTAGCAATGAAATTGTACCTTGCATTTGATCCCAGCTGAGATATAATAATTCCTAATTTGATGCAGAACAATCCTATTAGGTTTAATTGATGTTTAGATGATTTTTTTTTTACTTAGGTCCTGAGTATTCTGGATAACAGGTCCATACCTACACTACATTAGGCTATTAAAAATTAAGTCCATTATTATAGGCAAGAGAAAGGACAGTTTTATTGTGAGCCACAGTATGATTTACAATTCAGGCACTTTCATCTGTAAGGGTTGGGGCAGACGGGGAGATTTAGTCGCTTGGCTTTTAATCACCTCTTCTGTGAGGCGAAAATCTCCGCGAACTGCCTGCTCCCTTCCCGCCACCTGTTTGAATGAAGAAACGCCACCGCCAATGCACTCGCTGCGTTTCGATTTCCGGAATCGCCCAAAGTTTCCTCGCTAGGCAACTTTGTGCAATTTCGGAAATTGAAGCAGCGAGTGCATTGGCGGTGGCGTTTCTTCATTCAAACAGGCGGCGGGAAGGGAGCAGGCAGTTCAGGGAGATTGTCGCCTCGCAGAAGAAGCGATTGATCGCCAGGTGACTAAATCTCCCCGAATCTGCTTGTTTATCACAAGCCTAAATAAGTTGCTACCAATGCCCTTTGGTGACATTCAGTTATGTTAGTTAGCAGACAACAGGCAACTTCTCTTCCAGTAACTTATAGTAAAAGGGTTTTGTTTCTGGTTGAAATTGTAAGATGTAGTAAAACCTACAAAATGATAAAATAATGGAGTTTGCCAAAACATGGCAAGTCTCCATGTTTTTCCTTATATTGCAGCATTTCCCCCCACAAATCCATAACATAACTAAAGCCCAAAAACTGCAGATGTGTCTGAAACAGTTGCATGTGCAGTTTGATATACATCAGATTTATTTGCTTGACCTCAAAATGCTGTCTACACCTGACTCTTTAGCAAGTTTACTGTGTCATTTGACCCTGGCCACTGTGGGAACCCTGGAGAAAATTGTTGTCTATTGTTACACATCTCGGTGTGTATCTCAGTAGCACTTTATCGTAATATTGCTTTTTATTCATATAAATGTTGTCTTTTATTTCCTTTTCTCAGCAACTTCCTCTTTTGGTCTCTGTGAAAACCCAGGGATCATCCCTGTCTGCCTCCCAGTCACTGCATGAACAGTCTGCCAAGGGAATGTCTGCTTTTCAGGAGGGGATTATTTCTCATCGCCCAGAGATGCCAAGGCAGAATTCAGACCCAACATCTGAAAATCCTCCTCTACCTCCTCGCATTGAAAAATTTGATCGCAGTTCATGGTTACGCCAGGAGGAAGACCTTCCACCAAAGGTGGAGCTTCTTTCCCAAAATACATTTATTTGGGTCCTGCAGTGTATTATTATTATTATTATTATTATTGTAGAACCCCCTAATTGTGCAAAAAGATTTGCCGTTTTTGTGTTTTCTGTCTGTCTGGCCACATACTTTGTTTTTTTGTGTTATAACACTCCTCTAATGCTATACTCCCCTAACACAATGCTGGCAATAGCTATTGACTAGCAGCCAGTGGTGGGGGGTGCCCTGATATCACTATATTGCTCCTCTGTATGTGATTGTGGGATTTTGAATGGAAAGGGAACTTTAGTCATTTAATGTTAAGCATAAAGCTTAATTGTTATGCCCCAACAATAACCCCATTATTCTTTCATTTAGGTGCCTCAACGGACAACTTCTATCTCCCCTGCATTAGCCCGAAAGAACTGTTCTGGTAATGGCAATTCACTGGGAAACAACTTGGCAACCCATCCTATTAGAGCAAGGTAAATAACCTCACAGTCAATGGGCAACCTCACACATATTTCACTTTCTGCTGCCTCATAAATGGAACTGAAATCGGGAGTGGATATTCCACCTGTTACCTACAATGATGTGAAACTTACAGCCTTCTTGTGATGGACTGTAACCCAGCTTGCCTCTCTGTGTAATAACATACACTAGTACCAAGTTTCCAAGTGGTTATTAATTGGACACACTTGGAAAAAACCCAGCTAATAAGATAACCTTGCATATAATTACTTATACTATAGGCAGGTATAATTAATTTTAGACAAACGTTCTGATTTCACTGATATTGCAGATTTATTGGCTCGTGAAGCAAGTAAAAAGCTGATAACCTTCTAAAAGTCAAATGTCTACATCAAGAAGCCTAGCATCTGGCCTTGCCTTTT
>CM044439.1:120301324-120337741 GCA_024363595.1 Xenopus borealis
TGTCTACGAAAACATAATTATATTACTATTTCAGTGTTTTTTCTTAAAGGGGAACTAAAATCTAAAATACAATAATGCTAGGAATGCTGTATTTTGTATACTAAACATAAACATGAACTTACTGCACCACAAGCCTAATCAAACAAATGATTTATGCTTTCAAAGTTGGCCACAGGGGGCTGTCATCTTGTAACTTTGTTATACATCTTTGCAAGACTAGACTACGCACATGCTCAGTGTGGTCTGGGCTTCAGTTGGGAGGTTAATTTTAGGGATTATTATAAATGATCAAAACAGTACAAGCCAAATAATATCTGCCATAAAAAACGATACAGCAAGACTGATTAATAATCAGAATACACAGACTGCACTGGGTCTGCAGATACAAATCTCTACACAGTCGCCGGCTGCTTTACAGGGAAACAAATAAAGCTGCTCAAGGTGTGGGGCTCCCCCCTGCCATGTGACTGCATCCCCACAGAGCAGTTGGAGACCGTCTGAAGTTTCCTATCTGCAGCAATCAGAGCAAGTAAAAGACGGATGCAGGTTTCTTATAAAAATGGTACACATTTTTAAATTGAAGTATATTAGAGATAGATTTATTTTTTATTAAAGGAAATCAAAATGAGATTTAATTTTTTTGACTTTACATTCCTTGTAACGTATAAAAATGATTTTTAAATGGGGTGGTTCACCTTTAAGTTAACTTTAATATGTAACAGAATTGC
The DNA here is from genome assembly GCA_024363595.1 of Xenopus borealis. Classification (NCBI taxonomy): domain Eukaryota; kingdom Metazoa; phylum Chordata; class Amphibia; order Anura; family Pipidae; genus Xenopus; species Xenopus borealis. The sequence continues at coordinate 120,302,053 of CM044439.1, forward strand.
TAATTCTAAGAAACCTTTCATATGACTTAAATTTTTTCTATTTTATAGTTTTTGGATTATTCTTCTGACTCTTTCCAGCTTTCAAACGGGGGTCACGACCCATCTACTAAACACAATTCTCTATAAGGCTAAAAATGTATTGTTATTGCTGCTGTTTATTACTCATTTTTCTATTCAGGTCCTCTCCTATTTATAGTCCAGTCTCTTATTCAAATCAGTGCATGGTTACTAGGGTAATGTGGACCCTAGCAACCAGCTTGCTGAAACTGCAAACTGGGGAGCTGCTGAATAAAAAGCTAAATAACTCAAAAACCGGAAATACTAAAAAATGAAAACCAACTGCAAATTGTCTCAGAATATAATTCTCTACATCATACTAAAAGTTCATTTGAAGGTGAACCGCCTCTTTAAGCTAGCCAGAAGTTTGTTTATTTTCAACCAAAAATCCACATTAGCAAGTAATTTACCACCTTGATTAAAAAAGAAAAGCCTAACACCTAAAATAAGTTCCCAGGAAATATCATGCTAAACTGGGCCATCCCTCCCCAGTATGGGAGGAGATATCCATGGGGTAAGAAGAACAGATGATGGGAATGAACAGAATTCAAAGCCTATGGTTGCATAATTGACACTTGTAAGCAGTGTACAATTTTTGCCTGGCAAAATGGGAGGGCTTGGATTAATAATTGTTACCTGAAGTTCCTTGACCAGACTATTTTGGAAACCAGACCATCCCTTCTCAACTTTTCAGTTAGAAATTCTAATACTAATGCACTACTACTGCACAAATATGGCAGCCCCCTCATAGAGGAACATGGGGGATTAGATACGACATGTAAACCATCAAGCATATCCTGTTATGGTGAAACCATAAATAATTAGCAAAGTACTCATTTCAAGATCTAATGGGGACCCTGACCTTCAAGTTGGGCTTATACTGAAAATATTTGACAACTGCTGCTATACACAGTGTTTTGAAAGATTTGGGTAAATAGAAGTAGAACAGGTTTATATGCATAATTTGACTTTCACCTACAGTATGGCGACAGGCAAATATGAGCTACATTACAGACTGCCTTGTGTACATAAAGAAAAGTCTGCTCAGCTGTGAAAAAAGCTTTGGCTAAGTCTATTCACGGGGGACTTTACCTGCATATTAACTGGGGTAGTTGTACTGCCCATACGCTGAAAGCAAATGTGTTGCTGACTCAAGCAGAAATGATTCTCTATTGGATCTAGTGCTCTCTAACAACCGAGAATGTGCAAGTAACATAACACCCAGGTAAGAGTTATCATAACATCTCATTTCATGCACATTACACTAAACAAGCTTACAATACATCAAAAAAGACTATAAACTGAAAGTGAATGTGTGTCCTTTAGAAATGATATCAAACTGTTACTGTTCTTAGTTTATTCCTTTAGGAAAGAAACGTATGGCTAAACTCAATCTAAGCTAATAGGAAAGAAGACACGCTGAATTGTTTTGTTTTTCTCTTTTTTTTTTCTTTTTTTTTTGGTTTCAGCCTAGTAGTTGATGACAAAGCTTACCTTTTAAAAAAAAGGGGACGACACATCATTTAGTACCTATAAATATAAGGGTTTTGAAGAAGACAAAAATAGAAAATGAGAAATTGTTTGCAAAACTTGCCAGGGCCAATTTAAATGATTTTTAATGTAACAGAAAAGGTATTATGCATTATAAAAGGAAAAGGGTTATTCTTTCTTACAATGCAACACCTGTGCTGTCTTTGGTTCCTTTATTATCTCTATAGCCTGTGCTGCCTGTTCAGCATTTTCAGGTACATGTCTGCCCCCAGTCTTATAGTATAGATACATGTAGGACAGTGATTTTCAACCTTGTGCCTCCAGCTGTTAAGAAACTACAAGTCCCACAATGCATTTGCCTGACTGTGGCTGTCAGACTCCTTCATTGCATTGTGGGACTTGTAGTCCCGCTGGAGGCACAAGGTTGAAAATCACTGATGTAGGATATTTGGAAAATCCCTGTGGCTGGTCATGGAACCAATAAGGTCAAGCCCTTCCCCTCTGCTGATTATTTCATTAGAACTATGAAAGCTGATAAGTGAGGTAGGGGTAAAAGAAGAATGGAGGTCTTTTTAAAGCTAAAATCTACATAGACAAACATAAACCTTACAAAATATGAATTTTACAAATATTACATCTTCTTATAAACCTGCTGGGGAAAAATATGGGGCAGTGATGGGCAACTCGCTACAACACCCCCCCAACCTGGACAGCTTTTGAATATGAATGGGATGCTGGAAGATGCAAGGGAACGTTTACTACTGGTTGAGCATTAGGTTTGGGAAAATGCAGAAAATGATTTTAGAATCTGATTGTGAAAAGCTAATCCTCACTCCAATGTGAGTAAATTAAATAACTGACATGCTCTCTAGACTATTTCCTGATCCGATCAGTAATTAATTCTCTTGATCAGTAATAAATAAGCTCTGCAGCATAATAAAAGATACCCATTCCCTAACACAGGGAATATAAATAAGGGTTTCTGGTCAGGTTGAAAATCACTGCTTTAGTTCATGACACTTTATTTTTTAATTTCCCAGTGCCATTTCCTCACATTCCTCCTCCTCAGTTTATTATCTTTTTCCACTGCCTATTTCTAGAATAAATGAATATGATGACTATACATGCTAATAATTATAATTCTCCCAAAGAAAGTGTAGTTATCTATATAAATTGATGGGAAAATGTATATCCTGAGTGTAAACAAGTCATATGAGTGACATGTTGTGCAAAGACTCATGTGAGTTCAGTGAATGGCAGACTCAGCACAGAGCAGGGCAGTAATAGCTGGTACATACAGGAAGCTGTGACTGTGCCAAGGACCAGGGTGAGAGGAGAGCGGCCAAAGAGCAATTCACATACGTACAAGGGCTGGCGCCCTCAGTTTTAGAAAAGCTTTTTACATCAGGGAAATACAGCCTAAAGCCCTCTATGTATTTCTGAACTATAATTCCCACATACAGCTGTTATCTGCTGGTGAACTGCTGAACGTTTTAGTTTAACATCAGCTGGATATTAGACCACTGAAATAAATACTAAAGGTACCTCAATGATATGACAAATTAAAAAGTACTGAATACTCTTTAAAGAAACATGAGAATCAGACACACTGATACCATTACCAGTTCGGGTCAGTATATGGAGAATAACATATATGGAGAATGTAACATAATAGCAATATGTGTTGTGAGTAATTAGGCAGTTACAGCCCAGATCTAGTCAGGGAGTTTGACCACTTTCAACCACTTCCAAATGGTCTGGGCATGTGAGACACCTCAGGGGTGATGTGTCCAAACAGAAAATCTCCTCTGCTGCATCGTGAGATGAAGAAATGAGAGGAGGAGTTGCAGATACAATTGTTCAGCCTCTCGGGCTAGGTTACAAGAGTGTGGTCTTTCTCATGTATGGCTACAGCATACATTAAAGTCAGCCAGAGTTAGGCCACCTTCATTTTCTGTTTGTTCAGACTGTCCTACCTTATACTCCCAGAGAATATTAAAGGAGAACTAAAGCTTAACTAAAGAAGTAGAATAGAAATATTGTACATTGTGGGATTCTCTACCAGCCCAAGGCAACCACAGCCTGTTAACAGTAAAGATCTGAGTTTCCAAAGATGCCCCAGTAGCTCCCCATCTTCAGCTCATACTGAATATTTATAGACTATGAGGGGATTGTTTATCAATGGTTGAGTTGTATTTTACCTGATACATTTGCGTTTTCAAGGGTATGTTTTTGTCAAAACTAGTTTGGGTTAAAAAAAAGAACTCAAATTTCTCAAGACTTATTATACCCTGAAGCTGGAAATAGCTAGAATCTGAAAATACACCATCTAAAACATGTTGAGGTCACGTAGAAATGAATGGTAGAGGACCCTTGAACCATATGAAGATGTTTGCATCCTTCATGATGTTCAGGTTTTTTTTGGTAGGTTTTGGGCCTAAACTCAATTAATTTGAGGTTTTTTCCATGAACAACTCAATTAATTCGAGTTTTTGGGTTTCCCCCCCCCCAAATTCACTGATTCCAATTTTTTCCATTGACGTTTTTTCATAAATGAGAAACCATTAGAACTGTGATTTTATACAAAGTATAAAAAAAACTCACAACTCTCTAAAATTCAATCTTTGACAAATAACCCCCCTAAGGGCAGAAACAAAAGCGAAGATTCAGGGAGATTTAGTCACCAGGCAACAAATCGCCTCTTCTTCAGGTGACTAATCTCCTCGAAAAGTCTTTCCTAACGAGGAAACTTCGGGCGACTTCAGAAAATGAAGCCCTCTGAGTGCCATCCTGCCAGCGATTTACACTCTAGCCAGTGGGGAGCCAGTTCGGGAGGTTAGTCGCCCAAAGAAGAAGCGATTTGTTGCTGGGCAACTAATCTCCCCCATTGACTTTATGTGCCCCTGCTCTAAATGTCACAATATAAGGCTAATTAGTAATTTATTCTAGTTCACATTACACAGCACCTCTGAAAGCAGTGCAATTAGCATGGACATTTAATAATTAACCCCGTATCATCAGCTTACATGACAGACCAGCTTCAAATTCTACTTGATTTGCAACAATCCCTAAGATGTGCTTCACAACAGCCACTCAGAGTACACTAAATATATGTATGTTGCAGAAATTGCAGAACCCAAGAGGAGAAATTCTTTTGACAACTGTGAAGGACTGAATCACTACTTTGGAGATGCTGACACTTTAGGCTGGTGTATTAATCAACTACTGCACAAGATACTGTTTTAATACTACATCTAAAAAGTAAATTTTAGAAATTTGTATTATTTAGGTAAAAATAGCATGTGTGGGAGGCAGCTTTCTTGTAGTTTGGAGCCTTCTGGGTAACAGGTTTCCAGATAATGGAGCCCAAACCTGTAAGTACTGAAGAATATCTTAGACACATTAGTCTTGAAATTAAAGTAAGACCTGCATAATCCATACGGGGGGGAGGGGTAGGAATTCAATGCTCATTTCAAGGTTGTCCATTTAGAAATAATGGGAATGGGAGAATAATGGGCTCCATGAAAGCCTTTGTAGTTTACAATATAGTATATTATTTTACTCATCACATTTTGAGCAATGCTTCACTGAAGTCCGTTTAAACCTTAAGTTGAGGCGACTATGAGTTTTTGAAAAAAAGAATTGCTCTAGGGCAGGGATCCATAACCTTTTTTACCATAACCTTTTTTACCCATGAGCCACATTCAATGTAAAAAGAGTTTGGGAGCAACACAAGCATGAAAAGTACCAGGGGGTAGCCCCTATATGGACTGGCAGCCTACAGGAGGCTCTACTTGGCATAATACTTAGTTTTTATGCAGTTAAAACTTGCTTCCTAGCCTGGAATTCAAAATTAAGCACCTGTCTGGAGGCCACTGGGAGCAACGTCCAAGGGGTTGGAGAGCAACATGTTGCTCACGGGCCACTGGTTGGGGATCTCTGCTCTAGGGCCTTGCAAAGATTTGATGAAAAATCAGTGATTGAAGTTGCTTTTATTACTGTAACGAAATACTGTACCGGAATATTAGACCTACTAGGATAACTAACAGCACGTTGCAGATTTCGCTTTTTCCTACCTGAAAATACTAAAGGGTCAAAATGGGGCCAAAGTCGCCCAGTGTGCCATCAGCCTTTGTGCAGTTATCAGTAGTTAATGAGTGTCTGTAGAGAGGTAGGAGGGGAGTACGTCATTAGTAGTGATGCAAATGACCATTGCAATTGCACTCGAGTAGGCTATTACCTACTAGGCCAAATAAAAGCTGCCATTGGTGCATAACAGTTAGTGTATTCTTGGTGTCCCAGCAGCAGGTGTCTCATTATACATATTAGTACAGTGTCCTTAGGGACAAACTGTAACAATAAGACTAATAATTGTTTATTGATTATCCAGCTGCTAATAAATTCTCAATGCAGATGTTACATCACAGTGCAAGCACTAATGACAGCCTTAAAGATAAACACAATAACAAAAAGCACACACAACATGCCAGCAAAAGGACCCTGTAGAAAATGCACGAGAATGGGTGGGAATTAACAGCTGCTTCCTACTAAAGCCTTGGGAAAAAAAGCTTTTAATTTAATGTTGCTCATTTACCAGTTTTATAGCATTCAGCCCTGGAACTGACTATTTTGCAAATGAGTCAAGGCACGAAGTGGGCACCTATTGCCTCTATGAGCCCAATGAGGCTCAAGGTGAACTGGATTGCTAGTCTGGTGTAATTAACTGAAATTCTAATTGCCTAGAATATTTGTATGTGTGCTCCACTCACTGTGTGGCCCATGTATTAGTTCCATGACAGCATGGGGCACATACACTCAATTATGTTTATTAATGAGCCACCTTCCTGATTAACTTGTATGATCAGTACAGTAAGCAACAGTTTGTCTGTAATACAGTATATTCACACAAACTATGGGGATATTGGGTAAGGTGTTTTTGCTTTGCATTAGGTATATTTAAATTGGTGGTTTACCTTTAAGTTAACTTTTATTATGTTATAGAATGGCTAATTCTAATCAACTAGCTTTATAGTTATTATTATATAGAATATTATATAGAATTATTTGCCTTCTTCTGACTCTTTCCAGCTTTCAAATTGACCCCCATATAAAATGCTTTGTAAGGCTAAGGCCAGACGGGGAGATTCGGGGGCATTTTGTCGCCTGGCGACTTCTCGCCGCGACTTGTAGCCCCCGAACCTCCACGAATAGCCAAGTCCTGGGGCGCACCGGCGTTGCTTGAAAACGCCGGCGCCTATTCAGACGGAGCGGCGCGCTTTTTGAAATCGCTCCAAATTGACTCGAAAAAATTGCCCCCGAATCTCCCCGTCTGCCGTAGCCCTAAGACTACAACGTTAGTGTTATTGCTACTTTTTTATTACTCCTCTATCTACTCAGTCCCTCTCCTATTCATATTCCAGTCTCTTATTCAATTCAATGCATGGTTGCTAGCGTAATTAAGGCCCTTGCAACCAGATTGCTGATATTGCAAACTGGAAAGCTGCTGAATAAAAAGCTAAATAAGTTAAAAAAAAATCACAACTAATAAAAAAATTCAAAACAATTGCAAATTATCTCAAAATATCAGCATACCAAAAGTTCATTTAAAGGTTAACAACCCCTTTAAATGGCAAGGAAAAGCAAAGAAATAAAATCCCATTTTTACTTTCTTTACTGAAAAAGAGATCTATCTCCAATATACTTTAATTAAAAAATGTGTACCGTTTTTATAAGAAACCTGACTGTGGATAGGAATTGTCAGACAGTCCCTAACTTCTGGCAGGGAAACAACCATACTTATGAACAGCAGGGGGAGCCCCTGCCTTACTTACCAGCCATGCAGAACTCAAGCAGCTTTGTTTTTTTATCATTTATGACGATCCCTAAGAAGCCCAGATCACACTGAGCATGTGCGTAGTCTAGTCTTGCAAAGATGTATAACAAAGTTACAAGATGACAGCCCCCTGTGGCCAACTTTGAAAGCATAAATCATTTGTTTGATTAGGCTTGTGGTGCAGTAAGTTTATGTTTATGTTTAGTATACAACATACAGCATTTCTAGCCTTATTCTATTTTACACTTTCCTTGCCCTTTAATCAGCTAGCATCAGTAACAGTTTGGGTGATGAGATATGGGACATTTTGTTGCCTCTGCTAAATCTCCTCCTAAAACATTTTGTTTTTTGGAAAAAAAAATTAGATAAATTTGAGTTTAAGTAGATACCCCACTTAATATTGCTAAATTGCGGCACTTACACAGTTCAATTACATAGTTCAAATGCAATACTGCTGGAGATTCAGATTTACTTCAGTACAAAGGTAATTGTGGGCATTATACACTGTAGATGATTTAGCATGTTTTAGTTTAGGCAACAAAATGTCCCATGGGCCATCACCCTTATATTGCAAATAGCCTTTAAGGAGGACAAAACCATAAAAATGAATATGGCTAAAAATACTTATTTTTACATACTGAGCTTAATGGGCCAGTCTATAGGTTCAGCATCTCTATGGCAGCAATGATTCAGGCCTACAAATGTATCACTATCTTGGATTTCATTGGGAGTGTCAGTGACATGCACGTGCTCAGTGTGTTCTGGGCAGCTGTTGGGAAGCTAAGCTTAAAGGGGTGCTTCAGCTTTAAGTTAAGTTTTAGTACGGTAGAATGGCTAATTCTAAGCAACTTTTGAACTGGCCTTCATTTTTTCTTTATTATAGTTTTCAAATTGGTTGCCTCCTTCTGACTCTTTCCAGCTTTCTAATGGGAGGTCACTGACCCCATCTAAAAACAAAAGCTCTGTAAGGCAACACATTTATTGTTACTGTTACTTTTTAATACTCGTCTTTCTATTCAGGCATTTCCTGTTCACATATTAGCCTCTTATTCAAATCAATGCATGGTTGCTAAGGAAATTTGGACTATAGCAGCCACATTGCTGAAACTGCACAGTGGAGGGCTGCTAAATGAAAATAATTAAAAAAATGAAAACCAATTGCAAACAGTATATCACTCTCTACAATCTACATCATACTAAAAGTTAATTTAAAAGCGAACAACTCCTTTAAGGGTTGCCACTAATCATTAACCAGATAATTAGAATCTAATGCTACGGGGCTGATTATTAAGGGCAGAGACACCTGCGAAGATACAGGGAGATTTAGTCGCCCGATGAAAAAATGGCCTCTTCTTTGGGCAAATAATCTCCCCAAAAAGACTTCCTGCCGGCGGGGATGCAGTTTGGGGAGATTAATCGCCCGCAGAAGAGGCAATATGTCGCCGGGGGACTAAATCTCCTAGAATCTTCTGGTCTGTCTCTGCCCTAAGGCTGGTGGCCAGTGGCGGATTTAGTGGTCGGGCACCCTGAGGCCACGTGGTCCTAGCACCCGTATACCCCCCTCCTGCGCTCCCTGGGAAGTGGCTGGGCGTCATGCCACCCCAATATTCTGCCGCCCTAGGCCCAGACCTTCGTGGCCTTGTGGTGGCGCACGCTGCTATTTGGGGAGATTAGTAGCCCACCGACAAATCTCCTTTTCTTTGGGCGAATAATCTTCCCGAAATGCCTCACAAGGAAACTTCGGGCGACTTCAGAAAGCCAAAGCCATCCAAAAGCCATCCCGTTAGACAACTTTGGAAAACAAATTGCCGCGTGTGATTAGCGCCGGTGATTTTTCATTTTAGCCAGGCGCAGTGTGAGGGAAGGCGTTTGGGGAGATTGGTCGCTGCAAAGTCGAGGCAATTAGTCGCCAGGCGACTCAATCTCCACAAGAATTAAATCACCAGCGGGATGGCACTCGGAGCGCTTCTTTTTCTGAAACTGCCTCATAAGGAAACTTTGCCCTTGGCCTGAACAGAGTGCTGTTTTTATTATTATTATTATTATTTTTTTTTTTTTTTACAATTTTCCTTTGCGCTCCTCGTTTCCTTTCTGTAAGTTGGTCTCAGATCCTACAGCAGTCAGAGTTTGGCGGTTGTCTCATATGAATCCGTTGTCAGAGCATCCTGTTTTGCTGCCCTCAGTTCCTATATACAATATGCACAGGATACATTGATAACCTCACCCTGAGCACTTCCCAACACTGCCCCCAGTCTGAACAATTTAGCTCTGTCTCTTTATTAACCAATGCATCAAACTGGCCATCATTTTCTATGCATTTGCTGCTGCTTGTACAATGTATCAGAATGAATAAGATTCGACTGAAAAGAATATTTATTGAAACATTCCTTTACAATAAATCCATTGATAAATAATTCATAGATAGTAACTTTGTTCTTCTGTAACGAAAAACAAAAAGAGAGAAAAAATAAAAAGGGATTGCTGGTAAATAAGAATAAATCCGTCCGCTGCCATTGTTATTATTCCTGTCCGACTGACCGAAAATCTATTGTCCTGCCACACTGGGCTGAGTCCCTATGGAATTGGTACCTGTAGGAAGCTCCTCCTACTCAGTGGCAGCCCCGCCCCCCAGGATACCTGTATTTAAGGCAGATGTCGCACAGACAGATACTAGTCGCAGCGCTGGGACAGTCTGGGCTCTCGATATGGACGGGAAAATGAAACAGCAAAAGGTACAGCTTTCACTTAGATTGTGGCAGTCATGGGATCAGCCCTATCATTTATTTTTAAGATTTTACTTTGCTGTTTTTCAAAGAAAAAATGTGAAGCTCTGATTCACTTCCTAGTTCTGTCATTTTTAATATTAGCTGTCCAGTGTGAGTCCCACCAGCTGCTGTTAAACTATAACTCACTGCAGGGGGTCTGAGTGTTACCGGTGGGGCAGATCATTGCGACATCACAATGAAATATATTTTACTTCTCAGGTGTGAGAAATCCCAGGCTACTCTGATAATAAATAACTGGCTTTAATGATACTTTGGCCCCACAAGCCTTGTCCTGTTAATATATCAGCCCTGGAGCTGTCTGTTATTATTACCTCTGCGCTGCTGTACTCATGCGCCTCTGCTTCTTTCTCTGTTCACTTTGCTCTGAGCGATTGGATCGCGGATTTCACTGATCGCATGAAACAGGCATTGGTTCCGATTTGTTAGAAAACTGGTTTATATGCGGTAAAGCTTGGCAATTAGAAATTCTTTAAAAAATGTAGAGTTTGTTCTGTTATTCCAACATGTGCCTGTAAGACTGCTGAATCAGCTGCATAGGTTACTACCTTTCCCTGGAAGGTTGGGCAACAGTTCTTTTACACTTTAGCACACTTTGTCCTCCCCATTCCAGCCTTGAAATTCACTGCATTGGTTGCTTGCAAATGATCTGCTGTAGGCTGGGTTAATAACAGGGCAAAGTAGAAATAGTTATAAAGGTGAGACTGTAGGGACTTTGCTTAACAGCTGCAGGGTTGCACATATAGATGGGTAGTGGCTTGTCCATGTAACCAGCATGGCAGCTTCATCTCATTAATTACACTGGAATGATGGAGATCTATCCTTTTTTAACACGACAATGGCCCATTTCTAGGGTTTCAAACAATGGGTTAGGAATTGGGTTGCTGCCTTTTCAGGAAAAAAATACCATCCTTCCTATATTTTTATGGTTTTTCTCTATAAATAACATTGGCATCAAGCAACATGTTTACCGGCCAGGCCAGTACAATTGTGTGGCAACTCTAGTTAGGAATTAAGGAACAACATTTGCCAGTGCACACATGGATTTGCTATCAGGTTAAATGACCCTAGGAAGAGTGTGATTGGCTGATGCACCCAGCAGGGTAGTATTTATTATTATAGTATTAAATACCAGCATTTAGCATAGGGGCTGCCTGTATTATAAAATAATGTTCCGTGATACAGAGATTCAGAGAGTGAAACATGTCTCTTTATCGTGCAGTAAATATGATGATAAAATAAATGAGAAATCCAAAAGCAAAAGGGATGGCAAGGGACAAGTCTTTGTTTGATGTCACCTCCCCCGCATGCAGTGCCTCCTAGAGATGCCTTTCATCCCATGCAAACTGTGACCCGCACTAATTACCTTTGTGTCCAACCGGAATGGTCTCCTCTGCTAACAAATGCAATTAAACAACATCAACGGGACAATCTAGGATCTCAGTAGTATTTGCTAGTTACAGGGCAACCTTTCTGAAATAAAAAAATAGCAAAAGTGGTATAAAGGTGATGCATTTATTGGCTAACTAAGATGATCATAGAACACTTTCAGAACATTTAGTTCCTTTATCAAGCTGAATACCCACTATACACTAGGAATCCCCCACCCCCCTCACAATCCTTGTCCCCAGCACCAGACAGTGGCTACTTTTGTTTGTTAGCATCGGCCTTCTTATTTAGCCTAGGGATGTGCAACATTCTTTGTCTGCCGCTGAACTACAGTTCCCTGCTTAGCTAGCTGTTACCAGTACTAAATAAAGGGGAGGTTAACTTTCAGAATGTCTAATTTTAAAAAACTTTTCAATTGGTCTTCGTTATTTCTTTTTTTTTATTTTTTTTAATTATTTGCCGTCTTTTCCAGGTGTCAAATGGGGATCACTGACCACATATGAAAGCAAATGCTTTGTAAAGCTACATATTTATTGTTACTGCTATTTTTTAAATACTTGTATATCTATTCAGGCCCATATTCCAGTCTCTTATTCAAATCAGTGCATGGCTGCTATGGTAATTTGGACCCTAGCAACCAGATTGCTAAACTGGAGAGCTGCTGAATAAAAAGCTAAACATCTCAAAAACCACAAATAATAAAAAATGAAAACCAATTGCAGGTTGTCTGAGAATATCACTCTCTACAGCATGAAATCATGTTATTGTCTCTGGGATAATCACTCCCACCTTACAGAAGTGTTTGGTGTTAAAAAAAAAACTCAATACAGTGATAATATAACACTGTTCACTAAGCTTATAAACCTGTTTTGTAAGCGATCATGTCAACTAAAGCCAACCCCATGTTAGATGTAGTACTGTGCTATACAGAAAAAATGTGTCCAATATATGACAGCACACACTCCCATTCATATATATCTACATGTGCCTGGGTTTCCTATGATTAGCTGGGTTTTTATAAAATTCATTTTTTCAGTTTCAGATCTTGCTGTCCACAATGCATTGTCTCCACCACAATCCCAGTGCTTATTACTCCAGAATACCTATTATTAGTAATTACTGAATCTACTGTCAGTGAACATACAAGGAGGATTTTTGGGCAAATATTTACAGAAATGTAGAGACAAATGCCAATGCAGTGTGAGTGCACATTTGTGTATTACACACTTGCAGTGCTTCTTCTTAGCCATGTGTGGTACTGTCTGCACAGAGAATTATGTATTAAAACACACAATTTAATACTTATTCAGGCCCACCATACCCTGGGCACACAGCTCAAAAGAATTTAGCGGGAACATTGTAAGGCGGGACTTCTAATTTGCAAGAAAATTGCAGATTTCTCTATTTATCCAAGACAAGCGGCAGCAACAAAATGCTGTCTCTAAGCAAATTCTGACTGAATAGAGTTTTATTAGCAATTATACCCCCAATTTTCTGATGCCTGTGGCACAAATGTGATGTTTTGGTGAATTAAGGGAAAACTGGAAAGCTCAAAATAACATTCTCTAACAACTGACTCTGCCCATTCAAATGTCCTGTAAACACACACAGACAGGGAACACTCTGGAATGTGGATCTGCAAGTCTCCCATCCCTAGCAACCTTCACATTGAAAAGAGAAAGTTCACTTTTAAATACATTTTTAGCTTGTTATAAAGCCTATTTTAATCAGCATTCAACAGCTCTGTGTTGTTTATTTTATATGAATATTTAATTATTATTTGATCAATAAATTATTTTCTGAATGTCATTGTCACTCCAAAATAAAACAGTGTGACAGGTTTTTTTAATTCTGCTATTTAACCTTTTAATCTTTATTATTCATCTCCCATTCTGACTATAAAAGGCTGGCAGGTTGCTAGTGTGATCAAACCCTAGCAACAATATAGCAGTAGAAATTCGCCTGCCCCAAAAATCTAAAGGCATATACAAAAGTGGGTGAGTGCAAAATGGGTTGTGGGAGCATTCCAAAGCTGAGTAAATGTATCTGGAAGTGTGACTGATCTGTGCAAATGTAGTAGGCGCACGCAAAAGAGGGGATTGGTCAATGCACATAACCAGTCTAATATATATTTAATTTTGTGCAAATGTAAATGTTTTAAAAACAGGGCTAAATTTAAAAATGGTCAACTTATAGACATGTCTCCCTAGATGAATATTGACATGTATGATCTCTGAGGTCTGCAGATTATCACTTATCCTGAAGCTTGCGACACAAATGTTATGTTGTTGATGTTAATGTCTGCCCTATTTCTATTCTATAATATATCAATAACATAAGCACTGTTAATCATATAAATACTGAGAATGGAAATATTACATCATAAATAATACATATTTTCTGTTCTAGAACCTCACTGGGACCCTGGTGTTTGCTGTCTTTACAGCTGTGTTGGCCTCACTGCAGTTTGGATATGGTATTGGTGTCATCAATGCTCCTCAAAAGGTAAAAAAGATTACTTTATAGACATGCGTAGTGAAAAAAAAATGCAAGACATTCTGAATTTGGGAAATCAACCTTATGTTTTGTTTACATGGATGCATGTATGCCCATAGTGCAAAATACAAATCTACCACGTGGTGTGAAGGAGCAACTTGTGTACTTATCAACATGTAGTATTGGAAGGGAAACCTTATCCTGCAATAAGCTAGAAATAGTTTGCAGCTATCTAACTAATATACAGTACACATTTTTACACTTTATCCAGAATGCTTGGGACATGGGATATTTCCGTAATTTGGATCTTCCTACCTCAAGTCTACTACAAAACCACTTAAACATTAAATAAACACAATAGAGATAGTTTGCTTTCAATAAGAATAAATGACATCTTAGTTTGGATCAAGTACAGGGGCGATCCTGGCCCCTCCGCTGCCTGAGGCAGCTTGCTGTTACCACCGCCCCCTCCCCCGTGCACTCACCTTTTTGCGCTGGAGGGGGGTCCACGAGGGCGGCAGAGAGGGCCAAGACTTTTGAAAACTTGAAATTCGGCTTTTAAAGTACCAGGAGCGGCATTTTTGCCTCCCCTGGTACCTAGTTGGGAAGCCCCTGATCAAGTACAAAAGTTTGATTATTTGATTATAATGAACTCTATGGCAAGCAGCCTTTCCATAAATTTTTAACTTTCTGGATAGTGGGCTTTCAGATGATGGATCGCATACCTGTATTTACATTTCAAAGTAAGGTTATTACAGGGTGAACAAGAGTGGACTGCCACCTGCAGATTGTAATGCACTAACCTCACACATATTTATGAAATATTTTAAACTGCAATAAAGTTTACAGAACCAAAAAAGGAAAGGTTTAGCATGAATTGAAGTGACATTAACTGTTAACCAGCAATGCTATCAATTGTTTGCTTCAGAAACACAGATACCGTTTGTGTAGATAAATTGCTGTATGGCCACAACCTGCCTTTCAAGCTGAACTAGTGCTATAGGGCATACATTTACATAGCAGATAAAATAGGAATACCTCTCTTTTTGTTTAGGGCAATCCAAGTTCACAACTAGGTGGGCCCACTGGAAAAGGGAGTTTTTTGTAGATTTTGGGCATGTTGTGGCATTACTGGCCTTGGTCAGGTGAACACGGAGACTGTGCTAAATTGTCCCTTTATAAAGGGCTCAGATGTTGGAAGGTATGCATAATCTGTGTGGAACACTAGTTCTTAGGAAGATAAACAGGCATTACAGGACTCCCACAACTATATCATAGAACAGGGCTGTCCAACTGGCAACCCGCGACCCCCCTTCTGTGGCCCTCCATGAGAGTCTGCCTTGTGTCTGATTACCATGTGTAAGCTTTAAAAGCTACCACTAACAGTAACTGGTCCCTGCATTGTTTAATACTCAAATTCAGACTAATCCCCTGTATTGTGCACACCTGTGATGCCCCTGCATTGCTCACACTTGTAACACCTCTATTGTTCACACCCTAAATCCCTGTACTGTGCATAACTGAGACCCAGACTGAAACTGCCCACATTGTTCACCTGTTCACACTTTATACAAAATGCTAATGGTGCAACAGCACTGTGTCGCTGTATGTAGTATATCTTAGAGTGGTCCTGATGGGTTTCTCTGTTCCTGCTCTGTTCTGCCTTCCCTATCCTCCTTGTGTGTGTGTCATACTCTGCTTTCCCAGTGCTGCTTGTGTGTGTCATACTCTGCTTGCCCAGTGCTGCTTGTGTGTGTCATACTCTGCTTGCCCAGTGCTGCCTGTGTGTGTCATACTCTGCTTGCCCAGTGCTGCTTGTGTGTGTCATTCTGTGCTTGCCCAGTGCTGCTTGTGTGTGTCATTCTGTGCTTGCCCTATGCTACCTGTGGGATGTAAGCCTGGTTGGGGTTTGTTCTCTGTGTTTGTTAGTATTTGGAAATAGTTATTAGAGGTCCCTAAGGTGTTTAATCATGCGTTGGGGGGTTTCTGTATTATCGACAGGAGAGGATTAGGCATATGGCTGATTTAAATGTTTCACATATGAGTGATAAGGGATATCTCTGCAGTGAGCGTCAACCATTTGGTTTTTTGGTGTGCTACTGCCATTAATGTGGATATGATCTTAAAGGAACAGTTCAGGGTAAAATTAAAAACTGGCTAAATAGATAGGCTGTGCAAAATAAAAAATGTTTTCAATATAGTCAGTCAGGTGAAAATGCAAACTATAAAGGCTGGAGTGACTGAATGTCTAATATAATAGCCAGAATCCAACATCCTGTTTTTCAGCTCCCTAAATCTGGGTAAGTCAGCGACTTAAAGGGGGGCCACATGGGACATAACTGTTCAGTGAGTTTGCAATTGATCCTCAGCACTCAGCTCAGATTAAAATGCAAAGCAGTTATGATCCATGTGGCCCTCCCTCAAGTCACTGATTGGATACTGTCTGGTAACCAGGGAAACCAGTCAGTGTAAACCAAGAGAGCTGAAAAGCAAGAAGTATTATTCTGTTCTGTTAGGTCTGACTTATAGTCACTCCAGCATTTATACATTACATTTTTGCCTAACTAACTATATTGAAAATATTTTTTATTTCGCACAGCCTATCTATTTATCCAGTTTTTACTTTTATTCTGAACAATTCCTTTAAAAGTGTGGGTGTGGTTTACAGTGGGTGTGGTTTAAAAGGGGGAGTTGTCAACACTGACTTCCATTATTGGCCACGTAAGCCAGAAAAAGTTTGGCCCTCGGTACCACAGAAGTAGGACAGCACTGCCATAGAATATAAATACAATAGATAAAAATAGGATATCTCTTGCCAAGAAATAGTTTATTTGGTGATGCTGGGAATTTAAAGTGTTCTTTTGTTATGTTGTTACTGGTCAAAAGGGCATGGTTCACTAAAATAGCAGCTGCTTAAGTGGAATATAAGAACTAATTGAACCACTACATTTATATCAAACTTCTCATAATTAGAAAGAGAGAACATGCTTGAGATTAGAGGTGCATTGGGCATATAGGAATGGACTTACCTAGTGGTGGCCACATAAGGGATGGATACAACGTTATCTGACTGACTGACAGCAGGATAGTCCAGATATGCTCATGGGTCACCCATAGGAAGTTCAATTCACACATTCCAAAGTCAGCCAATTACTTTTCTGCTCAGTAGTTCAGTGCTAACTATGCTTTGAGGTTGAAATGACAAACTCAACTGTGCTTAAATTGATTAAGCAATATAATAAAACTCTGCAGCCAGCATAAAGTATGTGACTTGGTCATGTAGCCCAGAGATCCAGCCAATTTGTGACTTTGTGACTCGAGAAAGTGAGGGCATAGATCTTGACTGTAGCTTAGAATAATGTGATATAACTGATCAGATGTTCAGTTAGCTAGACATGTGATGTTTGTTTGGCAGACTGAAGTGTAGCACCTATGAAAAGTACTGCCTGCTTGAGCACAAAAGTTGCTCAGTAGTTCACTTTTACTGTGGTAGGCCAACAAATGATTGGTTAGACAGCCAGCCAGCCAGGTGAATTGCATGTGGGTGGTCATATTAAAGCAAAAAATAAACTAAAAATGAGGCAGAGTTTTCATCTGCATTTAAGTTTTAATGTGCCAATATAAACTCTGCAGTAAGGTCTGTTCATTCAAGATTTTTTGCCCAACTATTGTATCTATATAGTTACCAGAGGGTAACTTCATTGAATTCTAAAAGACCAATAAGGACCTGATCTATGACCTAAAAGGACTACATGGGATGATCATAGTAGTTAAGCAAAGAATTGTTCACACTGAATGTTAAACCTGTCATTGGTAACACTGTATTCTTTTTGGCGCAGATTATTGAGAATCACTATACACGGGTTTTACTAGAAGGCAGTGAAAATGAGACGGATACAAAATCTGTACAACCATCTGTCAAAATGTACTGGTCCCTCTCTGTATCTGTGTTCTCCTTGGGAGGGATGGTGTCGTCATTCTTTGTTGGATGGATTGCAGATAAACTGGGAAGGTAAGTGAATGCTCCTCCCTACTTACTTAAATAGAGCTAAGGCATTAAAAGGGGTTTTTACCTTTGAAATGGTTTTTAGTATGACGTAGAGAGTTATATTCTGAGACAATTTACAGTTGGTTTTTATTATTTGTCGTTTTTGAGATATTTAGCCTCTGTGTGTATATTATTGCAATTGGTCCAGCTGTGATGAATTAAAGGGATTGTCATGATTACACTGCATATAATTCACACTACAATATAAAATTTAATTCCAGAACCAGTAAGTGTATTTTTTTTAGTTGTAATGTTGGTGTGTAGACATTCATCTCAGGTCATTTTGCCTGTTCATTCAGAAACAGCCAGCACTTTAGGATGGAATTGCTTTTTGGCAGGCTGTTGTTTCTCCCATTATAATGTAACTGAATGTGTCGCACTGGGAACTGGATTTTACTATTGAGTGCTATTTCTAGATTTACCAGGCAGTTGTTACCTTGTGTTAGGGAGCCGCTATCTGGTTACCTTCCCATTGTTTTGTTGGTAGGCTGCTGGCAGGGAAGGGGAGATGGTGATATCACTCCAACTTGCAGTACATTAGTAAAGAGTGAATGAGGTTTCTTAGAGCACAAGTCACATGACTGGGGGAATCTGGGAAACTGACAATATGTGTAGTCCCATGTCAGATTTCAAAATGAAATATAAAAAAAATCAGTTTGCTGAGAAACTGATTTCAGTGCAGAATTTGCTGAAGCAGCAATATTAAATTATAGAGGGTGGGCAAAATACCCAGTTATAGTAGTAATAGTAGTTTGTATCTGTATGGGAGGCTCCAAATAAAAAATGTTGTACTTAGAGTTCACCCCAGTCCATGTGTGCAGGAATTTAATCAGAACCAAAAAATTGTAAATACTTCCTCAAAAATAAATGAAAATAGCCAAAAAATTAATTAAACAGTTCAATCCATTTATTAAGACATATACACAAATGGCCTGACGCGTTTCATGCCTATTGGGGCACTTACTCATAGGTGTCAGGCCATTTGTGTATATGTCTTAATAAATCGATTGAACTTTTTTATTTTTGAGGAAGTATTTACATTTTTTTGGTTCTAGCAGCACTATTAACCCATGAGTTAAAAAAAACGTGTTCTCATGACATATTCGACCACTTATTCTACAGTTGCTAGTGGAAAAAAGCCACATTACATTTTTTATATCAAATCTAGTTCATTGGAGCTTCTGTACAACCACAGCAGTAAATGAGCCTTAGTAAATGAGCCTTAGATGGTGAATGTTTATGTTATACTAACATTGCCTAATTATATCACTGCTTACAGGATTAAAGCCATGATGGCTGTAAACACTCTGGCTGTTATTGGGGCTATTCTGATGGGGCTGGCTCCCTTAGGCCAAGCACATGCCCTTGTCATTGCTGGCAGATTAATTACAGGTCTTTACTGTGGTAAGTAGAACTTAACATCTGTATGTGGCATATATACACTGTATCCCAGCTGCTTCAATGAAGTTCTACATTTAGACATATAGAAGTCCTAATATTTTATAACATCAGTATTCTTTTACTGTACCAGGAAACGTTAGCAACATTGTTTTCCCTACGTGTGAGTACACGTACTGGCTCCTCCCTATCTGAAAGTCTAACAAACTTCCCCAGGGGGTAGGGCAAAGGTTACACAAAGGACTTCACAGTTTAACAAGTTTTTATTAAAGTGAATGCTCAAAGAATTATCAGGTTCACAAACTCTATAATCTCCATGTACTCTGAACATCATCATGCTTGAACAGACATATAATTCTGAATTGTCTATGTGATTCTTCTTTTTTTAGGTCTGGCATCAGGACTGGTTCCCATGTATGTCGGAGAGATTTCCCCAACAGCACTTCGAGGAGCATTAGGAACTTTGCACCAGTTGGCTATTGTCACAGGGATTCTCATTAGTCAGGTAAAATATCACAATCATGAGCTTTTCCTGTTGTAGGGATCTTCAACATTTGCCTCACCAACAGTTTTTTGGATAGTGCTGGGGAGTTTAAGCACTTTTTAGGGACTTCCAGAGACTAATAGCTAACCTAAGACCCTGGAACCTCTTCTCTAAACAAAACATTTGCTTGGGATACTTCCGCAAGAGTGCAACACAGCCATATTTTTTGATTTTCCCAGTGAATCCCTTGCATCATTATGGGCCACAGAAGCACTGGCCAAAGTTAGCAGTTGTTAATAAATGACTGTACTGTGCATACATTGGACAGTATAGAATAGTAGATATAATATATATAGAAAAATAAATATTGCACTCTTATGGCAAGTACCCCCAGTCTGTGTGCAGTTTAGAGAATAAAAGCACTGGCTGTAGTCCCCGTGATTGGTATGGGGGGGGGGGGGACTAACAAACTGGAACCCATAGTTATTTTGGATTTGTATAACTTTAATAAGAACTAGAGAGTTAAGAACATTTACATAAAATGGTGATATTAATGCTGGCAGGTAATATAAAAGAGACTGACATCAAGCCCCATACCGCACAAGTGATCATTTATTTATCAGGGGCTAAGGACAAGGCTGGCTGCAGTCCCTGACTCTGTGGTCTGTACCTCACATTGGAATTATGTTGTAGAGCACAACCAGTCGAGGGGAGGAATTAGCACTAAGGGACTCGGTCTTGCGCTCCATGTGCTCTTCCTCCATTTGCTGTAAATTATACATATAAATGCTGTTCATAAAAAGGTACTTGTATCCTGTATAATTGTACCTTTTTACTAAACTGCCATATTGTTGTAATAGATGCAAGGTGCAAAGTATAGAGCACACAGATGCACAGGATCTTTGAAATGAACTGTGCAATGTGAATGAGAGTTTGGATAAATGATTTCAAGGGCTGACGATATTTATTTTATCCTACATGGACAAAATGGGAAATAAATAAATCACCATTCACTACTTTAATGCCTTTTGCTCCCTAGGTGGTCGGACTTGAATTTATTTTGGGCAGTGAGACTCTTTGGCCTGTTCTGTTAGGCTTGTCGGGAGTCCCTGCTGTTGTGCAGACCATCCTACTCTTCTTTTGCCCTGAAAGCCCCAGATTTCTGTTAATCAAACTTGGGAAGATGGAAGCAGCTAAGAGAAGTAAGTAATTTGTAAGTTAAATGTTTGTTGTAAGGAAACATTTATATTATAAATTAAAATATAGCTCCTGTTTAATAACATAGAAAGCATTGGCTCGTTAGTAATTTATAGAAATTATCCCGGACTAGACTAAGATATAGAAAAGAAGCAGAAAACTGCAATTCCCTTTTTATTGGTGTTTACTCTAGCTTTTGCATGAATATTTGGGGCCTGTCCTGGACCATGCAAGCCTAATTACTAAGAACTACATGCTACTGTAGAAGTGGACTGTATAGTTACTTTTCTATTAACTCTTTATAAGCTTTAAGGTGGCCATAGACCCACCGATAATATCATACAAAATGAATATTAGGTGTGTATATGGTGGGAGAGGAGCTGACCAATATCGGCAGAAGACTTAGACATTGGTCAGCTTGTCAATAATTTTGATTGGGCGCCTTTAAAGGCACTCGAAGTCAGCCATTGTAGGACTAAATTGTTGGATATCGGTAGAATTCTACCTGTATATCTGAGGATTCAGTTTGTGTTGAAACAAACGATCTTTCTTGGTACAAACTTTTCCAGATATTACCGTCTATGGCCATCTTTTACTAAATCTGTGATTGGTTACTATTGGCTACTGCTATGAGACAAGCTTGCAAATAAGCCACAAAGTAGGTCTTACCTGTCTGGTAACTCAAGGCAACTATGCTCTTATTTTCTTTCAGCAATTGGATGTTATGAATGAGTATCTTTGGTGCCTGCCTATTGTTCCATTTCTGATACCTAGCATCTAGTTGAAGGAACAGCATATTTGATTGAATGAATATATATATATATATATATGTTCATGGCCTGTAACCTTAAGAAAGGTCTTTACTGAGACCAAAACATTAGTTAAATAAATCACCACTTTTCACCCTGTGAAAAGACCTGTGAGTGCAGTTTTATATGATGTTATATAGTTTTTTTATTCTGACACCCAGGTAATTATGTTATACAAAAGGAGTGCAAACTACACACTGGTATAAATATATATATATATATATATATAAATCCCAAGGCCACTGCACACGCTTGCCAACAGGATATGTACCCCTGTGCTACCAGTGTTTCAAAATATATATAAGTAGATGCCGGTGCACACAGGGAATTTTTAGCTGAATTCTCCTTTATTGAATCGACGTTTCGGTCCTCTGCTGGGACGGTCCCAACAGAGGACCGAATCGTCGATTCAATAAAGGAGAATTCAGCTAAAAATTCCCTGTGTGCACCGGCATCTACTTATCTATATATATATATACAGTATATATATATAGAGAGAGAGAGAGAGAGAGAGAGAGAGAGAGAGAGAGAGAGAGAGAGAGAGAGAGACAAACAAAGGAAAGGGAAACATATGAAAAGCAAGTGAAGAAATACAAGAGGAGAGTATAATCATGAGTAAATGTTATTATCCGGTGTGTCACACCCTAGTGGCAGCTGAAGGTAAATTGGTAGTGCGCAGAAAGCAAATGTATCAGTCTTAGCATAATCGTTTTAAGTGATTGATTACAACGTCAGCTAATTCAAGCAATAATTTGCCTAAAAATATGACCGTCAGCCCTTTAAGAGTAGTTAGTGTGATGAGTCAAAAGTTCAAATAAACAAGAATTCTCACTGCTGTTTTCTGTGTTTTGCAAGTATATTGGCAGATAGCAGTATAGAACTGGCAGTACAAATACAGATGGATACTAGAACTGCACTAGCAGCAAATCAAATGTTACACCTATTCATGTAAAAGCAGTATTATTTGGAAGTCCACAAATAAACAGCATGGGGTTACTAATGGTGAGTCCTTCCGCATGTGAGGTTCCCTCTGCTGCGGTTTTCGCCAAGTAGCCCATGGTTACATGGGGCAAACATGTCTTTAGTTTTCCACCTCCCTTCCAACTCTTGGATGATGCCACTTCTGCATTTATGATGATGCAGCTGCCAAGATTTTTTTTTGTATTCGGGATAATGGATTGGTCTTTAGGTGAAGTTGTTTCAGTAAGGATGAATAGTTGCTGCAAGCGGGTAAAGATGTGGGTCCAGTGTTTGAGTTCAGTATATGCAGGTTTGGGTGTGGGTCTACTTGGCTAAACCTGAATGAGTCTTTACTAAATGCCATAGATCAGCTGAACCAGGCAGTGCACATTTTCTTAAACATCTACTTTATGAGCATCTAATTGCACATTGGCCTGATTCATTTGCTCCAGGAGCACAATGCAATGTTCTGGCTACCAAAGCCCTGGCTGTGGACTGATTAAAAAACTATTGTGTAAAGATTGTAGCCATTGGGCTAAAATAATGGGGCCAGCACCATCACTTCTGCGCAGAATAGCGATGTTATCGCTCAGAAAATGACTCACCATTGTGAGCTGTTTATGACTATAAGGATATGATTTGTATCCCTTAATTGTGCAACATTCAAACGTCACAGTTTTATTTGATTGTCACCACTTCTTTCATGTTACTAATCTTGATTTATTATAGATCTTTTTATGACAGAAAAGGTTTTTATTTACAAACAGTGCACAACAAATAATCACTAAGGGGAAGATTTATCAAGGGTCAAATTGAAAATTTTTGAGTTTAGACTAGGGAGTTATTCAAATTTGATTTGAGTTTTTCAAACTCTGACCCTTTAAGAACTAAAATTTGACTATTTGCCACCTAAAACTTAACGAATTGCTCTTTAAGTCAACAGGAGACTTCCAGGGATCAATTTGGCATTGTTTGCAGACTTGCTGACATAACATTTGAATTGAAATTGATTCAAGTTTTCAGGTCAATTCTATTCACCCAAATTTAAAAAAAAAATTATTATTTAATTTTTTTATAATAAAATTCGATAAATGTTCCTCCCAATATACATTTATAAAAAAAAAAAACACATAGTGGACTGATTTAGTATGGATGTACCAGGAATTCATGATTGCCAGCAGTTTGATCTTTTTCCTGTTAAGAATGTCTTATATAACACATATAACAGACTGATGCCTGTGCCAATTAGGCACAATGTGTTCAACTGGTTTAAGCATTTCAAAGCCATTCTAATATGTGGAATGGTCACAAGTCGCCAGCTTGTATTTCATGTAGGGAGAAAGGATCTGATGCTTATTCATTCCTCTGGAATGGAATTTGTATACAGGTATGGGACCTATTATCCAGAATTCTCGGGACCTGGGGCTTTCCAGATAACGGACCTTCTGTTAAGACTACTAGAAAATCATGTAAAACTTAAATAAACACAATAGGCTGGTTTTGCTTCCAATAAGGATTCATTATCTCTTAGTTTGGATCAAATACAAGCTACTGTTTTATTATAACAGAGAAAACGGAAATCATTTTTTTAAATTTGTATTATTTGATTATTATGGAGTCTATGGGAGCCAGCCTTTCCGTTTTTTGGAACTTTCTGGAGAACGGGTATCTGTATAACGGATCCCATACCTGTATATGTGTTTTATTTGTCTATAAAAATAATTTTCTGGTTAACCAGTGTGAAGTATATCATTTTACTAAAAGCTGCCCTGACCTGCAGGCCGATACTTTGGCTTATTACTATTATTGGCATATTTCTTATATCTTGTGTTTTTGGTTAGAACTATAAATGGCAAATTTTATTAAAAATATATCATCTGGTGTTTTTGTGCCTGATCCATAGATTCCAAAAGTGTTAAATAATGACAAACATGGGAATGTATTAAACTGAATAGCTGAAGCTCCTGCTATAATGCAAAATCATCTTAGTGCTCTGCAGAATGCTATGTGTGCATCACATGCTCTATAGTGGTATCACTGCACTAGAATACACTTTAGGTGATGCAAAGTAAAGTCAGCACATCATGGCATGTTATCTCTGAAGAATGCACAGCTGCAGAGAAAGTGGCATGAAGAAACTCAGGATAAGTAATGAATAACTCATTCAATCTGGGCAAAGGTCTAAGTGAGCTCGTGAAAGGTGTGTGGGGGAGAGCATGGATGGTAGGGGAAACCTAGAACAAATGAAATTTAAATGCTAGCAAACCATAAATCTAGTGGCTATGTCTTGATTATTATTGTATGAGCTGTTAATATGACAGCTAGCAAAACAATCTGAGGTTCAGAACAAATGTCATAAGAGACTAATAGGGGAATGTAATCTACATCAGTAACGCAAAAATTATTGGCAATGCGACAAGTTAAGCCTTTGCACAAACAAATTTTGCTTTGTGTAAATGCAGTATACCTTTTGCAAACCCGGAGCTGTTTAGAGACCACTTCCGCCAGCGGAAGGCAGTTTACGAATTTTATACTTTGCGCTAATGCGCTGTCAATGTAATAAAACTTCTTACTGAAAAAGTCGCAATGTTTGCTCCAAAAGATTACGACGCCTTCAAGCACTTCTTAAGAGTGCGCAATTACAATCCGCAATGCGCAATAACGATATGCAATGCAATAACCGTTTAAGGAACAATATTACATTGCGAGATGTGGATTTTTTTCTCTTATTGGTGCGCAATGTTTTTCTCTTTGCAACTTTAATTACATTCCCCCCTATGCTTACTAACAAGTAATACCCTTTATGGTACAACAAAACCACTGCATTGCAAGCATTTTGTCGCCCAGGAGAACAGGCGATTAGTCGCCAAGTCTCCGCGAATCTGCCCGTGTGTCACGACTCTGAATGCAGCAACTTTTCATTTATGTAAGATTTTTTACATATCTACCAAGCAAACAGCAAATAATGTATTTACTTTTGGGGAAAGCGGAGTTTCTAAATTGTGCTGAGAATTGTGCAGAGAATGTCATGAGGTTTTAAAGGGCAATTAATGCAAAACTGTTTGCAAAGCTCTTCCTTGGGATATTGTTTAAGCTAGAGATGCATCATTTATATGATTATAAATATATCCTTCCTATGTTTAGGGATTGGATGGTGAAATGCACCGCAGTTCTGTAATAGATGTCCTCTGATATACAGTGTCTATATCATGATCTTTTTTTACAGACTTAATAAGGCTCAAAGGAGACTATGATCCAACAAAAGACATAGAAGAGATGAAAAAGGAAAAGGAAGAAGCTGAAAGTGAAAAAAAAGTTTCCATCATACAGTTATTCAAGTCTTCTAATTACCGTCAGCCTCTAATTGTTTCTCTTGTGCTTCATATCTCTCAGCAGTTTTCCGGAATCAATGGGGTAAGTTCTATAGATTTTATTGGCTTTAGCAGGAACTATATATAATGTATAATTTGAGGAGACTTGTGCACTGCATTGCTTTTGTCATCGAGCACCAGGGAGTCGCATCACGTGGACAGCCAGGGTGTGCGAGGGAAATTCTCTTTATTTCTACTTGTTCTGTACTTGAACAAGTGTAGATATACTCCAAACATCACCCAATCAGGTTTGGGTCCTGTCTGCATGTGAATTGTAGTTCAGATAACGTGGCAGGGGTGCATATGAATTCATAATCAGTCTTTTTTTTTTTACCATACATGTAACTTCTATCTTTTTTTAATTTACAGATCTTTTACTACTCTACAAGCATCTTTACTAGAGCGGGTATTAGCCAACCGGTATATGCAACTATTGGAGTCGGCGCTGTTAACACAGTTTTCACAGTAGTTTCGGTAGGTAAATAATATTTTGCCAGAAAGTTATTTAATTATCTTTGCTGCTCATTGTGATGTAACATCATTCATCATTGTTTTATTAGACACCTAAGGCAGTGGTTCCCAACTGTGGGACTATTCCTGGGGGGGCATTTATTAGCAGTGCTAGGGGCCCAGCCTGAATGCCAGTTACGTTGTGGTTTGTGGTGAAATCATCTTTGCTGCCCTAGAGATTCTTGGAATTATTATGATTGAATGATGAGATCTGTAATGGTTTCTTGTATCCATAACCTTGTTATAAGCTAATGGGGGATCCTCACCAAAGGTTGGATGTCCAAGCACCTCTTTAGCATTGTTTCTTGTTTAGAAATCACAATAACTGTGGGACCCGGACAGTGCTGTCTGACTCCCACCTGGGCTGTCACTACATGGGTCCCTCTTGTCATCCCGCCCATTGCACCCTAGGCACATGCATCTTCTGCCTACTCTAAATTGCTGCCCTGTTTCTTCGTATAGGCACAGAAACTAAAAGAGCACAGTAGAGAAATATAGCTAGAATGTGACATTCAGTATACTAACAAGGAAGTTATAGAACTTTATATAACAACCTGATTAAAGGTTTAGTCTGTTGGCCAACTGATAACACCCTTTGCATGTGAAAAAAGCTTCCTTTTGTGTCCCCACAAGGTGGCTTATAATCACAAATAAACTTTGATTTCATGGAACGCACATCCATAAGTACGGATCAAAAGCCGCCAACCCCTTGGATGTTGCTGCCACTGGCCGTATTTTCAATTCCTGGCTTGGAGTGTGTGCTGATCCTTCTAAGAACATAAGTACGGATCAAAAGCCCGGGTGTCAGTCCATAAATAAATACTCCAGGGATTGACAGCACTCCAAGGACGATTCGAACACGTCAATTTAATCAAACAATTTTATTTGATTACCAACATTTTGGTTCCCCACAGTAACCTACGTGAGGCTAGGACCCTGCAATACCTGCAGTAGATATATATACAATATTATATTAATATTAAAATAGACAAGTTTCCAGTGAATATTTATTTTGTATGTAGTACAAGTACAAAATGCAAAAGCATTCTGCATATATACACACATTGAATACAGAAGATATATTCATTGGAATCTCCCTGAGTGCTATCTATCTGTCTATCTATCTATCTATAGAGAGAGATTTCACTGAATGGCCACACCCCTGGGTCTAGTCTAGCAATATACTGTATGTCTGCAACGCTGGAATATATATAAATTAATTTTCATTAAATAACTTTGGACTTGTGCTGTTTAATGAACTTTTTAAGAATAGTTTATGCCCTAAATCAGATTGTTTAGCAAAAAAATATAAGTTTACCTGTTGGGTAATATGTAGAGTTTATTCAAATGGGAATCATGCATTCAGACTATTAGATGTACTGTTCTGCAGTTCTGTTCTTCTGGTTATTTACCTTTGTTTATTTTAAGCATGAGATACACATGTAGATACACGTTTGCTGCAGAAACATCAACTGTGGCTTTCTTTTGAACTCCTGTAGCTTAAATAATGTACTTGGGGAGGCTGTTTGTGACTATCTAGCAAAGTTGCCCCTAGCTGTCTGATCCAATGATTAATCTGTGCCACAGAGAAAATGCTTTTCACACAATGTTCAAAAGTACTGCTTACCTGGCACTGCATTAGGTCCCGATTTATCTAATTTTATCTCTGTTTACAAGGTCAAGCACACATCAAATGCTGACATAAACAAAAAAGGCTCTTGTCAGTTATTTATTACTAAGCATGTAGAAATGAGCAAGGCAGAGCAGGAACAAGGTATGGGACTTAGGCCCATGGGGTGTATTCTCTGTCTGTTAGTATTTTTAAGCAAATGCCAGGCATATCGCATTGATAGAAATGACTGGGCAGGTGCTTCTCCATATGCACCACGGCAGTAAAGCAAAGTTACAGACAAAAACAAAAAGACATTGTCATGTTGAATATATAAAAGCGCTTGTAACTCATTTCACATTCAATAATTGCAGATAGCATGTTTTCTTTCCAAAGCAATCTCCTCTGACACAAACTAGAATTAATGTAATGCACCTACAGAATCCCTTTGTTGACTTGTGTGGCATGTTCCTGCTACTACCAGATTAAAATGCGATGCATAGTCATTGCGCAGGAAGGTAATGTCCCATTAGTCACCAACCTAAAGAGAATGTGCATCCCTATCTTTAGCACAGCCCATCATATAAAGGTCAGCTGACTTTTTCAACTGAGGTCACCTTATCTCATATCAAAGCTAGACAGACATATTGGGGGGAATTCACAAAAGTGTCGGTAAAATAAATAACCCAGAAGTGGCGGTCGACAAATTTGTAAAATGTCTTACAAACGGCAAATTCATAAAGGCAGATGTTACCATCTCTGAATGTCTCGTAAGTCCGACAATTTTCTAAAATGTCGTATATCTTTTCATCGTACAGACGACATTTTACACGACTTTTTAAAGACATTTTAAAGACATTTTACAAGACATTTTAAAGACATTTTAAAAGACAATTTGACCGACATTTTCATTTTGGAGAGCCTAATGTGTCGGAAAAATTGTTTGCAAAAAAATTAGTTTACGAGTAATTCATAAAAATGGGGAAAGTGGTGCAGAAAAAACCATGCCCACTTTTCACTACACTTTTTCAAAAGTGTCGTATATGTCGGAAAATTGGCGGGGAAATGCTCTGTGAATTTGTTGTCTGTTGCTACGACATTTTAAAGACATTTTAAAGACATTTTAAAGACATTTTTTCCTTCCTGACACTTTTGTGAATTCCCCCCATAGTTTTGTTGTTAGGGCAAGGGTGCACATAGAGCTTTGCTCCACCTGTGTGAGATAAAAGGAGCAGCTGTGGGAGCAAAAATGCATGTTTACGGTTCCAAGCCGCTCTGTATAGCTCTACACCAAGGGTGTGGGGGTGAGCTCATGCTCTGCTTTCCTTCACCTGTGTACAAATTGCAGAAGGAGAAATATGGTTTCCAGACAGTCTGTTTAGCTATAATAATCTGAAGGGATTATAACAGATAATTATAAATAGGTAAAATTGCCACATATCTTATGATATGATCTTTCAGCTTGCAATGCAATTTCACCCCCCATGCTGAATTATGTATGATGTAATCTCATCACTTGACAATTTAAGCAGTATGTTTAGAAGTGAGTTGATCAGTAGTTTTCAATAATGCTTTTATTTTTTTTTTAATAGGTGTTCCTTGTAGAGAAGGCGGGTAGAAGATCCCTCTATCTGGTTGGCTTAGCCGGCATGAGCATCTGCGCTATTGTTATGACTATTGCGTTAGCACTTCTGGTAAGTACCCTGCCGCACCGATCCCTAATCTCAGTTCTAATTCAATTAAACACTCAGTCCTTAAATGTTTTGCTCAGTCAGAACAAGGGTAAGGAAAACATTACCACACTCAATCTGGGCAGGCATACGAGGATACGATCGTTAGGTGAATCTTTTCGGCTACCCATGTGCAAGATAGCAAGGAGGCTAGATGTGGCCAATTATTTTCAAACTAACACAAATACCACGATGTCATTGAGGTGCACTGTATATCATTTGAAAAGTAAACTACATGAAAAATATATATATAATGTATATGTAAAATAAAACATAAAACGTAAAATTTGCCTCTGAATAGATGAATGTATGCAACTACTAAACGTAAACCTCAACCCTTTTTACCATGATGTCCCCAAAGAAATGTCTGGGTTCATTCTGACCTGTCCTGCTTCATCCTCTTCACTTCTAGAAAGGCATTAAGTGGATTTGTAACAAGGGGTGCAGGTTCTCATAGTGCATGGATTTAGGGGCAGATTTATCAAATTCACATGAAGGATTCGAAAATTCAATCTAATTTTCAAAAAGATTCAAATTTGAATTTTCGAATGTTTTTGAAGACCACTTCGACCATCGAATTTTGAAAATTCAATCGAATTAAATGATTCGAATAAAAATCGAATAACTTGCCCTTTAAAATTTTATTCGACTGCCTAGTTCGCCAGTTTCAACCTACCAAATTGGTTTTAATTATTTTCGATTGAATAAAAAAATTCGATCGAATGGTTAAAATTGTTTGAATTGTTCGATTCAAACTATTTTAGCGATCGGTTTAATTATTTCTATTTGATTGTTCGATTGATCGAATTGAGGTAAAATCCTTCAAATTCACTATTTGAATTCGAAGGACTTCAATTCGACCACAATTCGATTGGTCGAATTCGGGGGTAAATTCACCCTCGAATTCGACCAAGAGTAAATCTGCCCCTTAGTGTTGATCTAGATATGCACATGATGATATCACAAGGTTGAGGACATAACATTGGTGCACAGAGGAGCAGTTTATGGCAATATGCAATATGCAACTATGCAATATGACAAAAATAGTCTTTTGAGAGTTTAGTTAAACCTAAGGACACAAAAAAAAAGAAACTGGCTAAAATGTAATTATGTAATGAAGCCTAATTTCCTATGTTTCCTTTTCAGGCTCAGCATGCTTGGATGAGTTACCTGAGTATGGTCGCCATTTTCCTTTTTGTAGTTTTCTTTGAAGTTGGTCCAGGTCCTATTCCTTGGTTCATTGTCGCAGAATTGTTCAGTCAAGGTCCACGACCTGCGGCTATGGCGGTGTCTGGGTGCTGTAACTGGACATGCAACTTTATCATTGGGATGTGCTTTGAGTACATAGCCGTAAGTATGCATATATAACGGAATAAGTCATTGGGAGAAGGAAACTGTTGTGTTTGGTAGCCGAGGATGAGTATAACCGTCCTTTCCCACAGAAACAAAACAGATTTAGAAGTAAATCATCTAATAAATCTTAGTATACAAATAAAGATACTGATTAAGAACAGTATTTTGCAAGGCATACAAGAGTGGTTAAACTCTGAGGCCCTTCTTTAGCTCCTGGTAAGGATTTGTATGTGATATGTATGTTTGATGTGTTTGCACTTGTAGTGAACAGTGTTGTGGAATATATTGGCATTTTATAAACAACTGTAAATAATAATTACAGTTGGCATAGTTTATGAAGCTTCACAGCAAGTTTGTGCATACCAATCAAAGTCATATAATGAGACTATTATGGCTATGCCCTTACTCAAGCCTGGTCCAATCTACTCTTGATAAACCTTAACTCCATCCCTGTCCAAACTGACCAACACCATGGACAGCTACCTTAAAGGAGACATATAGTATAAGTGAACTCCCTTCCTAATACTGTAGGCACTTTGGGCTAAAGGTTAATATTATCTTCAAAAATTGCCCCTTTATTGGAGCTCCTTATAGATCTGCTATGGTCACTGGCCCTGTTCAAATGAAGACTGGGTGTGTTCTAAGGGTTCCTGCCAGAAACAGAGTAGGAGGGAAATAGGCAATCACAGTCCTGCAGTCACACAAGCAAAGACAGGCTTCAGTTCCCTTTTAGGTCAGTCTAGCTTCTGACTGGTTCCTATCTTATAGTGCAGAGCGCTGTGGACTGCTGGCTCCCTTGCACAGCTTGGGAAAGGAGGCAGCAGGAATGGAAAAGATGGATGGGATAGTAGAGTTTTTGCAGACATTTTCAATAAATCAACCTAAATACTTTTTTCAGCACATGCCTATGCCTATGTTTAATAGTATATTGAAATGGCACATTCTTGGTTTTCACACAATATGTCTCCTTGAACTCTTAACAAACAATCATATCTGGTGATATTTATAATCAATATATTCTTTCAAGCTGACAAATTTACTGACCTTCACCATAAAAGAAGAAAAACACTTTCATCGGGTAGCTGGGCAGGAGGCTTGACAGCAGTAGTAGACAATACTACAGAACTTGATATCCTTGTAAACCTTTTGCTTACTTCCTAGTCATCATATAAACAGCAATAATTCTGATCTTTATGATTATTATAGCAGTTGGAAACCTAGATGAGTTTGAATTTTATTCTATGTGTTTTGCTTTATGTGCTTTTACAGCAATTGCTGCAGCTACACCAGTGTCAAATTACTTTCAATATGTTGCCATATAGAGTCTGGTTTGTTTAGGGATGCTATTTTTAATGATGTTTAATTTTCTATCCTTTTTCAGGATGCCTGTGGGCCATATATATTCATCATTTTTGCTGTACTCCTATTTATATTCACCATTTTCACATATTTTAAAGTCCCGGAGACCAAGGGCAAGTCATTTGATGAGATAGCTGCTGAGTTCCGAAAGAAGAAACTTGCAACCCGCAAAGAACTTAAATCAACTGAAATGGAGTATCTGGGAACCAGTTCAGAAGCATGAATATTTCCAGCAAGTGCAAAAATGAAAACAGTCTTTTTCTTAAAAATATCTACACATATACATGATATACAGGGTATTACCAGACGACTGAAATGTTTTTATAGACACTTCTTTTTATAATGCTAAACTAAAGAAGAAGGCGTGCTTATGTTTGTCTACACTTAAAAGAGACAGAGAGGTGTCTAACCACAGTCCTTCAGCTGCTGTACAACTCCCATGAGTCGAAGGATGCCGACTGTAAATAATGAGAATGGCAGTTGCACAACAGCTTTGAAGCCAAGGATGCAATCTCTGAATTCAAAATAACATAGCTTTGTTACTGTCCTTTACAAGGAATGCTTGTGTTGGCGCAGAAACCAGTGATATCTCTTATACGTCTAAAGGATCTGCAGTGTTGACACCTGGTGATTATCCCATGTCTCATAGGGAGCCTTCATCCCTATGTTTTTGAATTTACCATGGTTTCTACAATGGTTCTACTTGGTTTGCACATGAATATTTACTTTAAAGATATAAGAGGCTGTGAAGAAGAGTGATTATGGTAAAAACATAGAACCAGTTTGGGTTCCTGGCATATCTTTTATACAGATATCCTTAAAAAAGGCATTCCGGATGTTTCTAAGGACACGTCTGAGAAACGATGGATAAAAAATATATTTAAATACCTAAAAAAGAACAAAAACTGGTCAAAAATATTATCCAATGACACTAAATGCTGCCTTCAACATGACACCTACTCATTTTAAACACTATAGCCAAAGCTTATTTTAATATTCTCTATTAAGTATAAATATGTGCCAGTGTGAAAAAAGGGAGCAACACAGTGATATTAGGCTCAAAGCAGTTGAAAACATTCCATTATAATATTATGGAGCTCTGTCATAGAAACACAGCTTGTGAATTAGCTAGAGGTAACTGATTAAGAACTGCTTGACCAGTCACCAAGTTGTGGGTAGCTGTTAGCTCATTTATTTCAGTACTTGTACCGGTCTGTTACAACTAAACATTCCAGTCAGCATCTGGCTTATATACATTATTATACAGGTTAATTCATTTTAATTATAAAAAATGAAATACCGTGTTTGGTTATAATATATGCTATGGGGCAGATTTACTAAGCCTCGAATTGTCGAGGGCTTTTAGCTCTTGAATTCGACTGGCGAATCGAAGAAAATATTAGCCGGTTTTGAGAGTGTTTAGGACTATTCGCCAGAATCATA
This sequence comes from Xenopus borealis, assembly GCA_024363595.1. Lineage (NCBI taxonomy): Eukaryota > Metazoa > Chordata > Amphibia > Anura > Pipidae > Xenopus > Xenopus borealis. The sequence continues at coordinate 120,336,373 of CM044439.1, forward strand.
TGATCGAACGATTCTACGAAAAGCCACCAAAAAAACTGTTGAATATTTGCCAAAATCGTATGAATCTAAGTGTTCGATCGTACGGTTGAAATTCGGCAAAAGACTTGGGGGATTCCCATAGGCTTCTATTGCAATTGGGTAGGTTCAATCTGGCGAAGTAGACAGTCGAATAAAAATTTAAAGGCCAAGTTCTTCGACTGTTGAATATATATTTATTCGATGCGGCCAAATATTTTATATTCGATCATCGAAAATACTTAATTTGCATATTCGAATAGTCACACAATCGAATAGAGACTATTTGAGCGAATATTCGAATCCTTCACACGAATTTAGTAAATCTGCCCCTATGTATAATATATACACTTGGGAACAACTGTAAACATTGGCAACAAAACAAGTTGTGTATAAATGTATTTGCCTTAATAGATATTCTTGAGCCTGAACCTTATTTTATCCTCTGAATCATTTGCAGACACCCCTGATTTAGTTTTTGTTGTCCAGGGGACAGCAGCCCAAAATTTCAGCCCTGGTTTCTCAAGGTTCTCCCATGAGCAGAAACCCAACTTGTGGAGTAGAGATGTAATATCTGATAGGGATGCACCAAATCCAGGATTCAGTTCGGGAATCTGCCTTTTTCAGCAGGATTCGGATTTGGTAATATCCCTAATATCCAAAGTTGTATAATCCATATGCATATATACTAAGAATGCGCCAAATAGATATTTTTCACCCAAATACTGTATACACAGGATTCAGGTTTTTTTTTTTTGTACACACAAATAGTTTTTCTCTATTCAAAATATTACAAAGTAAACTCACAAAATGTTGATGCATTGATGAACACTAGGCCTTAATCCACTGCTGTTTTAATATGTGTTTATGCAATGCCATAAAGTAATAAAATACAGTACCTTAGGCATTTTCATTTTCATGTCATTCCAAGAGACTTTGGACTTCACTCATCAATTAAATAGTAAAAGAGTTTTGTAAAAAGCTCAGGCTGTATGGTTTCTGTTACACAAATTGGGCCTTTTAGACCAGATTGGGCCTTGTATTGAAGCCCCTAGTTATAAGAATAAACTGATATTAAAACACAATTGCTGCATATCAGCTCATTACATTTAAATGTACATGTAACTCATAAACTTTTTCCCAGACTGATTCTTAAATATTCAGACAATGCTGAAATTCTCTACTACTAGGTAGACAGTGGTTAATGAGAAATTAGCTTTTTAACTTTTTTTTAGTGACTTATCTTACAGCACTGACACATATTAAATTTTTAAAATATTATGCATGAACTTGAAACTATTGTGTTTCATTAAAGGGATATTGTCATGGAAAATGCATCAGTTAATAGTGCTGC
>CM044439.1:120349423-120360537 GCA_024363595.1 Xenopus borealis
TCCACATTTTTCACCTGACATTGTCCATCCCCACACCTTGTCTTAACCCCTTGTTCTTATCTCTTTTGGCCAGTGCCCTCTTTACCTCCTGTATTGTTTATTGGTTGTTTTGTATGTTTACTCGTATGTTTAATGGATACACCTACAAAATCAAATATATCAAAGTCCAAAACCAAGTGTAGTTCCCAGTTCAATAATGTGATACCCACACTCCAACTGGCAGTGTGTCTGGTGGTTAAATATACTCACATATGTTTAATGGTATTTTTGGCTTGTAAATTTGTACTTACTCCTGTGGAAGGAAGAAGCATATTCAGTGAAATGCGTCAGCAGTGACGAAAGAGGAAGGCATACGGACATGCGCAGTGGGGACTGAGAAACGCAGCAGACATCTCAGCCACTCCGCACAAAGAGACGGTTTTGGTTTTAAACTCGTTTTAAAGTGGAACATTGAGGATATATTTAAAATTTTAATATATTATTATTACACATCTAGTGGTCTTGTAAATTCAAGAATAAATTCGGGTCTGACATCTTGAACTTTATTCAACTAACAAAAAGCTGGATACAGAGTATTATTGTGTAATCCATTGGTGTATGAGAGCCCTCTAGTGACCAAAAGAGGTATTTGGCAAAACCACAAAACATACTCATGCATCTGTATAAAAAATCACATGTATTTGAACAAGTTCAAATTCATTAGTCCCCACTAAAGCCTATCGCGTTTCATACTTACCTTGCAACAGATGTTTTGCTATGGGTGGCTCTATTTGAGATTGAATTTAAATGGATTCATACATACTTGTTCTTTAGATGCCTGTGATTAAATGCTAGGTAAGCATAAAATGTGTTAGGCTTTTATGGGGACTACTGAATTTTAACTTATAAATAATAATTCACAAATATATGTGATTTTTTTACTAATATAGATGTATGCGTATACATGTTTTCTTATCTTCAAGTTTATCTCAAATAACCATAATAACATTACCACTTCGACTGGAAATAGCTTTACCAGGCCTACTGCCAAACACTTTACTGGAAGAGCAGAAAAATAATCACCCTCTTTATTCTGTTCACCAGGAAACAAACCACTATGAAAGATCTCAAAAGTGCTTAAAATATCCCATAACATACAATGTGAAAAGAGTTTCTTCAAAATCACAGACCATCTATATCAAGCCAACAGATGGCCGTTAAAGGGGACCTGTCACCCAGACACACAAAGCTGTATAATAAAAGTCCTTTTCAAATTAAACATGAAATGCTATTTTTTATGAAAGCATTCACAGCTGTTGTAAGTTAGTTTAAGCTTAATTAAGCTTAGGTTATTTAAAGTGAGAAATTACATCACTTCCGGTTTTTAAAGGAGGTCTACCCTCCCTGCGCAAAACCCATCCCCCCCCCTTACGCCCCCTCCGGCCTACCTTCCCCCATGGGCAAATGCCCCTAAGTTGCTAATCACCCCCTCAGCGCAGGTCCTGTCCATGGGGTTTGCAGGTACCATCTTCTCCCCAGCAGTCTTCTTCCTGGATTCTTCGTTGCTTGGCCGCGCATGCGCAGTTTGAGCATTTACTGGTTCAGCTTTTCTGCGCATGCGCCGAAGTTTCAATCGGAAAACTTAATGACTTTTGGCACATGCGCAGTAGAGCTGAACCAGCAAATGCCTCCTACTATGCATGTGCTGCCAAACGGATTTCGGAAGAAGACTGCACGAGAGCAGATGGTGCCTGCAAACCCCATGGACAGGGTAGGCCGGGGATGGGTTTTGCTCAGGGAGGGTAGATTTCTCCTTTAACTGCTTGAGAAAGCCTTAGTTTGGTGAAACGCGTTGCAGTACCCAGGTGGGATCATTCCTTGGTGTGGACTTTCATTTTTTATGCTTTTATTTAAAATCACGGAAAAATTGTGAAAATTTATAAGTTGTTGGTTCCTCGTGATCTGCCACTTCATAAAACTGTGTCAATGACTTTCACTTTCCATTCAGCACTTCCTTAATGTCACTGCTCTCCCCACATTCCCCTGTTCTCTTCACTGTGTAATTGTGTGGCCAGGGCATGGGGATGTGGCATTCTGGGACTTGAGATTTACTCTAGCAACTATGCATTGATATGAATAAGAGACTGGTTTTAGCCTCTGGGCATCATTTATACATTTTACGGCAGGGCCGGACTGGCAATCTGTGAGGTAAGGGCAAATGCCAGAGGGGCTGCTATAAGGTGCCATAGAAAGTCAGTATTTAGTGGGCTGGTGGGGACTGTTTGGGCCTCTATGTGGGCTGATTGGGCCTCTGTGTACCTGAAATGCCAGGGCCTAGTTTGATTCTCAGTCCAGTCCTGTTTTAGGGCCAATGCCTCCACTTTTTAATTCTAAATCCTGGGGGCAAATGTACTTCTTCCAGAGCCCACCAGGTTAGTTGAACAGGTATCAGGCCTAATATCCAGAATGTTTGGGAGTTGGGGTTTTCCTGATAATTGATCTTCATACTTTTAGGGGCCGATTTACTATATTCACGTGAAGGATTCGAAGTTTGATCGAATTCGATCGAACTTCGAACGTAGGATTTATTCGTTTGGTCGAATATGTGAATTTTGACATATTCGATCATCGAATAGGGAATGGTCGAACGATCGGATACATTCGAATAGAGTCGAATGAACGAATATTCGATCATTCAACCAGCGAAGGATTTTAATTTTAAAGTTTATTCGATTGCCTACTTCGGCAGATTGGACCTACCGAATTGCAATAGAAGCCTATGGGAGCACTCCCATAGGCTTCTAAGGCTAAGTCCTGATCGAATAGGATTCGTACCATCAAAGTGTTCGATCATTCGAATCGTACGAATCATTCGAATGATTTATTGGTTCAGTCAAATGATTTATTCGACTGATCGAATAAATTTGTATTCGATCGTCGAATGATCGAATATCAAATAAAAGGTAGCCTAGAACTATTCGATTAGCATTCGAAAATCGAATGCTAATCGAATATCTAATAGAAACTAATTATTTTTGGGGAATAATAGTAAATTTGCCCCTAAGTCTACTAGAAAATCATGTAAACATTAAATAAACCCAATAGGGTTTTGCTTCCAATAAGGATTCATCATATCTTAGTTGGGATCAAGTATAAGCTACTGTTTTATTATTACAGAGAAAAGGGAAATCATTTTTAAGAATTTGGATTAATTCGTTATAATGGAGTCTATGAGAGATGGCCATTCTGTTATTCAGTGTTTTCAGGATAATGGGTCTCCAGATAATGGATCGAATACCTGTATTATGTTTATAAATCACAGAAATCCTAGATACCGGTGTATCAGTACAGATATTAGGGCTGAAGGTGTAGATAATGTTTTAGTTTCTTGTTTCAGCAATTTCACTTGTCTTGAGGACCATCCGTCCCCACAGATTATGCAACATGGCCATTTAAGCATATACACAACCCATGCACTACTCCATGCTGCAAATGCATTGGGTGTGTTAAAACCCTTTGTTAGATGGCTTTAAAGGATTCTCTGCTTATGATAGAAGCACAACAAAATAATTCAAACATGGGGACATGCCTCTCTTCTCTTTAAATCTAGATGTGAACAGTACCCCAGATGAATGCCAGTCAAGGGTCAGAGGTAAGTATGGATACACTGAAGCCACTATTTGGGATAAGGGCGAATCCCCGAATCCTTTGTGAAAGAATCGGCCGAATAACGAACCAAATTCAAATTTGCTAATTCAAATTAGGGGTGGGAAAGAAAAGTGTGAACATTTTTTTTCAACTCCATGCTTTGTGATGAAAAGTAACGTGCTTTCCGTCCCCGCCCCTAATTTACATATGCAAATTAGGATTTGGTTTGTCCAGAAACAAGGATTCCTGCTGAAAAAGGCCATATCCCGAACCAAATCCTGGATTCGGTTCATCCCTAGAAGTAAGTAATTATAATCACTGGAGGGTGACTAACCAAGTGGAACTCCCAATTATTAACTCTTTCCTTGCCACTAACAGACCACATTATACTCTGAAGCACAAGTACCTACAACAAGGGAGAAAACTATTTTTACTACTTAGTACAAAGCTCAGAAGATTTATGAGCCCACACTATCCAATAGAAATCCACACCTCCACATTTTAATATACATTTGGATATGTCATGTAACTGACCTACCCCCCCCATACATAACTTTTTTTACACAACATTTTGAGAAGTGTCCCAAAAGCCTTTATCCAGAATGCTACAAATGTAGGGTTTTTTTTTCCTGATAAGGGATCTTTCTGTAATTTGGATCTCCATACATTAAGTCTATTTAAAGGGCACCTATTGTTTAAAAATGCTATCCCCAACCAAAGGTGTGGGTTGGTTGAGCCCGCATTCTGGTTGGGGATAACAGTAGTTTTTTTTTTTAAAATGCCCCCTGCCAGCAGGGCCAGATTTAAATTGCGGGCGCCCCTAGGCCCACTGCCGCTCGTCTCCCCCAAATTTTCATCATCAGCACCGGAGCAATGGGGATTGGCGCATGGGAAATTTAAAAAACTATAGTATCTTCTACGTATCCCCAGTGTTCCAGAACCAATGTAGGTGTTAGGGTTGCCACCTGTCCGGTTTTGACCCGGACAGCCCGGTATTTTGAAGGGCTGCCCGGGTCAATGCTTCCTGCCCGGTTTTCCAAATAAGGAAAACCGGGCGGGATCAGCTTGATTGACGCCGCGATCGGCCAATTGTCGATCACGTTGTCATAGCTCTGCACCGTGACGTCATGGGCCCGCCCACCGACGTCACGGGCCTGCCCACTGACGTCACAGGCCCGCCCCCCAGTCCGACTTCAGCCACAGGGAAAGGTGGCAACCCTAGTAGGTGTGGCTGTGCAGCACGCAGCCCCCTAAAATCCTGTCACCCTAGGCCCGGGCCTAGGTGGCCTTTCCACAAATCCAGGCCTGCCCGCCAGCGCTATGCTACTCACACAGGGAGGGAGCTCCCGGTGCGAGCAGCCATGTCCGCTCACTACCATGCACATAATGAAGAGCAGTCCCTAATCAAGGCAGCTTTTCAGTGAGTAAGCGGACATAGTTGCTCACCAGGAGCTCCCACCCGGTGTGAGTAGTATAGTGCTGGCAGGGGGCATTTAAAAAAAAAAAAAAAAACTACTGTTATCCCCAACCAGAATGCAAGCTCTACCAGCCGCACCATTGGTTGAGGGATAGCATTTTTAACCAATAGGTGCCCTTTAAATGAAATGCTCAGTATGAAAAAAAAACTGGGTAAAAATATAGCCCATGCAATATAAAAATATTTCTAATATAATTTGTTAGCCAGAAATGTAAGTATAAAGGCTGGAGTGAAAGGATGTCTAACATAATAATCAGCACACTACTTCCTGGTTTACAGCTCTCTTGGTTTTTACTGTGATTGGTTACCAGGCAGTAACCAATGAGAGACTTGAGGGGGGGCACATGGGTCATAACTGTTTGCTGTTGAATCTGAGTTGCTTCTTGAGGATCAATTGCAAACTCACCAAACAGTTATGTCCCATGTGGCCCCCCTTCAAGTCGCTGATTAACTCAAGAGTTAGAGCTGAAAAGCAGGAAGTTGTGTTCTGGCTATTATGTTAGACATCCAGTAACTCCAGCCTTTATACATTACATTTTTGGTTAACTAACTATATAAGAAACATTTTTTATTTTGCACAAATTTTTATGTTTACCCCGTTTTTATTTTTCACTGAGCTGTTCCATTATATGGACTTAAGATAAACCCAAAAGGATTGTTTTTGCCTCAAATAAGGATTCATCATATCTTCATTGGGATCAAGCACAAGGTGTAGTTTTATTATTACAGAGAGCAAAATCAAAAAATCGAAAAGCAAATCAATGTTAAACAGCTGAATGATTTGATTAAAACTGAGTCTATAGGGAAATTAAATTTTTTGGACTCTCTTTTGATTTGGAGATTGCTCGACTGAACAATTGTTTTGATTTTGAGCTTTCCCGGGACTCAATACAAGAAAAGAATTTCCACTTTTCCTGATTAAAAAAAAAATAAGCACACCACCGAAAACTGCTCTATCATTCGTCTGTACCGCCCCCTCCCTCTCAAACCCGTCTCAATTCACCCAAGAGGATGACGTAACCATCGGAAAAGGCGGCTACGCTATATTAGCCGGTAGGCGTAACTCCGCGCCGGATCTATTTTCTTCTGCGGCCTTCCTCTCTGAGCATGCTCACTTCTCGCCTATAGCCCCGCCTCTGAATTATCCGGAAGTAGAGGGGCCGTTCTGGGAGAAGCTTCGATAAGCCCCTCCTTTCCCGGGCTGCCGCAGTGAAATTGGGCGCGTTTGCGCAGTGACGTTCCTTTTTTTTGTTGGAAGGTAAGGAAGGGTAAGCACAGCGCTTGGGTCCTCACGTACACGTTTCTTTCCCTGACAATGTATGTAGGCGCCTGTATTTGTGCTAAAGTGTCCGAAATAGGTCGTAGGTAGTATCGGCGCTGGCAGGAGTACAGGGTGAGGCCGGCTCGGGCGTGGACTTGGCGCCTCGCTTTGATGGGCTAGAGGCCTAGGCGCGCCATGCTGTAACTGGGCCCCTGGTGAATGGGTGAAGCCGGGATTGGCAGCGCAGTGACATATCTAGATAACGCGGCTTGGGTGTGGCGTTGGTTCGGTAAACATTATCTCTTCGTCTTACTTGGGTTGTGTAATTGGGCTGGCTTTTGTGCCGATATAGTTCCGAGGCTAGTGCGCTTATATAGGGCCGGGCGGCGGAACTTTCCCCGGGTATGGAGCGTGGCGATGATTCAGCAGAGGGGCTGGCTCACAGCAGTGCTGGGGCTCGAGGCCGCCGGGGCATGGGGCGCTACAGCGCGGGGATCAGGAGGAAGGGGTAACAGACACGTGGATGGGCGGCTGGATGCGTAGGCTGTGCCAAAACGGCGCTTTTGTGAAATTCAGGCCGACTCTCCCCTGACAGTTTAGATGGCGGGACTTGAACATCGCCTCGATGGAAACCTACAGGCTGTGGACTCACGCCTCGGGGCGCAGATTTTCATCTTGCGGCCTCCCAGTTGTTGGACTTCATTTTGCAGCTGCTGCGTGTTGCGAACTGGGTGCCTGTGGGGGAGGGCCCAGCTTTCAGGCCATCATTTGTACACATGTCATATTCTCTACGCTTCATATAGGGGAAAGCTGCGCCTTAAATTCGCGCCTTAATCTAGCGTCTGCGCCGTGTCGTGCATGCCACAGTGCTGCTGTTGGCTGTACAGCTGTTCTACCCGACCCTTCTCTGCGCGCAGTATGCGACTCCTTGAATTCCATGCATTTCTTAACTGTCTGTATATTCCGTCTCCTTCAGTGTAACTAGCCTGTAACGAGCTTCTTATCTCTGCAGTACTCGTAGACACCCAGCAACATGGCAGATGATATAGATTTCACCAGTGGAGATGCTGGGGCTTCCTCCACTTTCCCCATGCAGTGCTCAGCTCTGCGCAAGAACGGCTTTGTGGTTCTCAAAGGACGTCCCTGTAAGATTGTGGAAATGTCAACTTCCAAGACTGGCAAACACGGTCATGCCAAGGTAACGTCCGTGCCAGCGGTTATCATTAAATGGGTGCTTTAGCTTTAATATAACACTTATGGTGTTCTTGAATGGCCAATTCTAAGCAGCTATTAAATTTTCATTATTTCTTTTCCATAGTTTCTGAACGATTTGCCTTTCTTTTCTGACTCTTTCCAACTTTAAAATTGTCAGACTCCTTTTAAAAACAAATGTTTTGTAAGGCTACACATTTATAGTTGCTACTGTTCATATTCTTGCCCTCACCTACTCATATTCTGGTCTCTTATTCAAGTCTGTGCATGGTTACTAGGGTAATTCAGAGAAGCAGGGCCGACCAGCACTCAAAACTGATCCACAGGACCAAAGAAGTATTAATAATAATTTACTTTATTTAAATAAAGTTAAAAATATAAATATGCATCTCCATCCCCATTTCGCATCCCTCCAGGGCACTTAGTCATGGGTTCTAGTGAGGTCAGCCCTGTTTCTTCTTTGCCGTACCGCTCCCTAAAGTTGGGGGGCTGGTGCACCCGGACCACTTTCACTAATCGCTGGGTCATTTGCATTTATTCTGAATAACCTTGTTCTTTTGTAACTACCAAAGGGTATTTCAGACCCTACCAAAAAAAAATTCAAACCAATAATACATTTTTGCTCATTGTCTCAGTATCACTTTCTACATCATACTAAAAGAATTTGAAGATGAATAACCCCTTCCATTTGTCAGGCTGGAAAATTGACCAGTTCATTCAAACTGGAGACTAGTCAGAACTCTTAACTACTTAAGGGATTTTAGAGCATATTGACTGTTTTGGGGAATTTAATGTTCAGAAGGCACTTGTGGGTGTGAGGTTCTTGTGTGGTAGGGCAAAATAATATATGTGCAAAAGGAGTGTCAGGAAAAACATGAATATTACTGTTCATTTTACTACTAACTTTCTTACAAAAGTAAACTGTCTTTATACAATTACCTTATTCACAAAAAACTATTCATTAGGGTCTTGGCCTTAAAAGGGTGGTTCACTTAAGTTCATTTTTAATTTATTATAGAATGGCCAATTCGAAACAACTCTTCAATTGGTCGTCAATTTTTTTCTAGCTTTCATGGGGTGGCACTGACTTCATCTAAAAAACATGCCTGTAAGGCTGCAAAAGTATTATTGCTACTTTTTGTTACTCCTCTTTATATTCAGTTCTCTAGTTATATTCCAGTTTATAATTCAAACCAGTGCATGGTTTCTAGGGTAATCTGCACCCTAGCAACCAGACTGGTAAAACTGCAAACTGGAGAGCTGCTCAATAAAAAGGTAACTCCAACTGCTAATAATAAAATGAAATCCAATTGCAAATGCCACTCTCTGCAACATAGTAAAAGTTAATTTAAAGGGGTGGTTCACCTTCAAGTTAACTTTTAGTATATTGTAGAAGGGCCAATTCTAAAACTTTTCAATTGGGCTTTATTATTTTTCATAGTTTTTTAATGTTTTGCAATTTTCTTCTGTTTCTTTGCAGCTTTCAAATGGGGGTCACTGACACCATCTAAAAAAATGCTCTAAGGCTACAAATGTATTGTTGTTGCCATTTTTTATTACTTATAATTCTATTCAGTCCCTCTCCTATTCATATTCCAGTCTCTTATTCAAATCAATGCAGGGTTGCTAGGGTAATTTGTACCCTAGAAACCAAACTGCTGACACTGCAAACTAGAGAGCAGCTGTATAAAAAGCTAAATAACTATAAAACCACAAACAATAAAAAATGAAAACTAATTGCAAATTGTCTCAGAATATCACTCTCTACATTATACTAAAAGTTAATGGACAACCCCTTTATTAAAAAGCAACCTGTTTGGTATTTAGTAATGTCACCACTTAACAGCTGTTTATCCTCCTCTGGGGACAGATAGGGGTATGGCATGTTTTAACATGGCTTCTTTTTGAAGGGTTGTGTTTAAAAGATTTGCTGTCTTTTAAGCAAGTTTGATGTTTTTTGTAGGTCCACATGGTTGGCATTGACATATTTTCTGGTAAGAAGTATGAAGATATCTGTCCTTCTACCCACAACATGGATGTTCCAAATATTAAGAGATGTGATTACCAAGTAAGTTTAAGTGTGAATGAGCTGTATACTTGGTTATTGGTCGACTTGTATAAGCAGAACATTCTTAATATCGGACAGATGCAAATTGAAAGTGACTGGAGGTGACCATAAAGGTTTGTTTTACATTGTTCATCTGCATGATGTCTTGTCAGAATGTTGATGAGTGTTGCTCCCATTTTGGGACTGATTTCAGGAACAGTATATTGAATGGTTTGTCTTAAAGGAGAAGTAAAGGCATTTTACAATTGGGGTTGGGAAAGTTAGGCACCCCAAGTGAGTACTTAACCTACCTGATACCCTGGGCCGTTGCTCCTATCAGCCGAAAACCAAACTGGTTTGGGGTTCTTCTAGCGAGCACCCCTGAGATCAACTTCCTGCTTGTTTGGTTTTCAAATTTCCCAGGTAAATCGCATGTACAGTAGAGCAATATAGCCAACTTTTTTGATAGTGCGGTTTTCCGTTCCACTGCAAATGCACAGCTCTGATCAGACCCGTGGAAGTAGAAGTTGTGGTGCTCACTAAAGGAACAGGCCAGGTAAAAGTAGTCACTTGGAGGTGCCTAACATTTAGCACCCCTAAGTGTAAAATTCCTTTCCTTCTTTTAGTGGTCTCCAATTTTCCCTAGTGGTAATAAACACCAGTACTTCATTAAAGGGTGGGTATGGATGTACATAAACACACACTATGCAGTACCCAAACTCTACCTCTCATTTGGTAACCATAGGCATGTTGTGCACAAACACGTTTTCTTTCAGTGGTTGCATGCAGATTTTCAGTTCCAATTGATTAAATTCCAGTTGGCAATTAGGCTGGCTTAAGTTGGTCATTGCCTACAAATTGAAACCAGGTTTTCTCATTCGAATCTACTTGAGGTAGACCTTGGTCTAAAGGTCTGCTTCTGTTCCTAGTGTCTATCCTATATAGAATCTTTGGTCACCCAGCTGTCTGAATTAAGGTAATGTTGGACAACCTGAAATTAACCATAACACCTGGTAGGCTTGCAAATTTGCCTTAACTGCTTCTAATTCCTGTGCAGAGGTATATTCAGGTGCTATGTTGTCCAAGTTAGAGATTTCTACCCTTAGATGTATTTGCCAGTCATTAACTTTACTGGGTATTGTCTTATCCTGGGGAGAGAATATGTAGTGAATTCTAGTTTTGCTTTATTTAATGGGTAGCTCGCCAATATGAAAAAAATGGCACTCTTATGTAAAGTATACATTTCAGTAATTGTCTAATCCAAAAAATAAAACAAATTTAAATTGGAAAAACTCAATTTGTTTTGGTGCCTGAAATGGGTATGGCTATTTAGGGTATTAATCAAATACATACTATTAGAACTCTCTGTACAAAGAATCTAATCTGGACAATGCTTGCAAAAAGCTTGTTTTGGGTATTCACTAACTCATTACTCATTTGTGTATATTTTGGGAATCAGACTTGCTGTACTTTTAGGCAGATTCTGATTT
>CM044439.1:120369895-120385900 GCA_024363595.1 Xenopus borealis
GGGGGGGGGGGGGCAGTTTTGCCCTATATCATTGCTTTTTTTAATATTGACACAGTCCTGATGATAGAGTGGGCCAATCTACAAAAGTCATATTTTAAAAGCTACGATTTAACCTGTTGCAGTAGCAACACCTTCCACATTTAATACTCCATGAAGGTGAATACTGGGAGTTATACATCCGAAGTTTCGCTGTTAACCTGCAGTTGTTTTGAATGTACGAGTCCTTAACTCTAAATATTTGAGTTAGATCTGCAGGCTAGTATACATAACAATAAATCAGCAAATATTGGAGTAGCAATGGTTTCATTACATTTAAAGGATGCATTTTAATTGCATTTAAAAATTCTGACAGTGCACAATAAACAAAACATACATTAAACTACAACACTCTTCCTGTAGTTTGTAGTGTGGGACAATGCTGTAGTGTGGGACAATGTCCATAAAAACACTTAATAAAAACAAAGGGAATAGTGGGGGTAATCACTTGCCATTGCCAATTCCATTGTATCTGCAGCTGCTCACTGCAGTCTGCTGAAAGTAGCACCCACCACCCTCCCTTCCAATCCATTCCCCCCGTGGCGTACCTGCCTATTTAAACTAGAAACTGGTGGCAGCTATCTCCCATCATCTGGGTAAAGTGATTAGGGTGCACCATCGGCAATGGTTGTTTACCCCCACCATTCCACAGATTTTTTTTTTATTAAATATTTTTTAGTGACATTGTCCCACACTGCTTCCAAGCTACAGGAAGTGTGTTTTATTTGTCAGAATTTTTAAATGCTATAATTTTATTCTCAATTATTATTATTCTCAACATTTTAATTATGGACTCTGAACTGGCTGGTTGGGAAAGCACTGGTGTTGCATGCTTTACATGTAAATGTAACCAATGTAACCATTGTCCTTACTGGTTTATTGATAGGGAAATGTGTAGAACAGTGGCTTGTGATGCATGGTAATAGTAAACTCTGCATACTTTGACTGTAGTTCCCTTTTAAGTAGCATATACTAATTTAGCTTAGTTCGGGTGCTGATACATCAGTAAATAACTTTTCTTGGTTTTGCCCACTTATTCATGTGTAATTCTGTAACTGAGAAACTTCATCATGAACACACAGGCTATACGTTTTATTAAAAAAAAACATGCAGGTTGTCACAGGAGTGTTGTGCTCGTGTATCTGAAAAACCACATTCTGACAACTCAAATGATATCTGCAAGCAAGACTGATTACACTGCTTCAAATGGTGCTTTAGGAGTATATACAAACATACCTTTTAGCTCACAATGAGAGCCTTTCTATACACTACACTCCCACTTTCCCTAATGTCACCTTTCAGTGGTATGCATGTTTTTTTTGTTTGACAGTCATAAATGTGTGAATACATTGAGACTGCATAGTGTTTAGTATCTAAAAAGAACTGTGGAGGCTATCCTATCTGAGCCTTCTTCATTAAATGCTTAGCCTGATCAGCTTGTTTATTAGTTTGCATTTTCTGCTAGTAGTCCACTAGATATTAAGGATAAATGTGGTTTTTATTTCAGAATAGAAAACTGTATTCTTATACAAGTGAATAGAGCACTTTTCTAGTTTGCTACAGTACACAGGTGTAAACCTGCACAAATTGTATAGTGTTTGGGACAATAAAATCTACAAAACCAAATTGGGGGATGGAGTGGCTGTTGATGAATTGCACACTGTCAAGCTGCTGGTAAAGTTTTACAGCAAATGTCTTACCTTGTGTTGGAACTAGGGTTCTCTTCCCTAGTTAATACCTAGGGTCTCCTTCCCTAGTGTCTATCTTTCTGTTTCGCCAAAACAGGAACAGTTTCTGAAAGAGAGAATAAAGGTTAATGGAAAAACCGGAAACCTCGGAAACATTGTTCATATTGGACGTTTAAAAAGCAAGATTACAGTTTCATCTGAGAAAAAATTTTCTAAAAGGTACGTGACTTTCTTTACTCTTAAAAAAAAATTACAGTATTTCTCCAAAATGTCAGGTGTTTATGTAGTTATTTAATTGCCTATTTGCAGACCATAACCAGAAGAGCTAAGGCTATGTGAGCACAGGCTGATGGCTCTGGCTGTATATATTTTGCAGGCTGCTCAGTGCCCCTGCTCCTTTCATTTGAATTCAATCAGCCTGTGTGAGGTCACACACAGGCTGAGGTCAACCTAAATACTGACGTGTGCCCATAGCCTTAGTTGTGGATGTGTACAGTGTGCTGTCGGAGAGTCTAATGAAGTCTCGATCTGCACCAAGTCTAGTAACCCATAGCAAGCAGTCGGGCTTTAAACGAAGGTCCAATAAATGGCACGTGTATTGGTTATTTTGGGTTACTAGACATGCAAATACAAATTTTGACTTATTACGTTACCCGTTTAATGGTATCTTGATAATTTCAAGCAGGCTACCTAGGAAAACTGTAGAAATAAATAAAACTAAATATTGTGACTGTATGCTTGATGTGAACTTAAGGCAGGGGTGCCCAAATGGTTGATCAGGTTCTATTTGTAGATCTTGAGCAGAGCACGATCAATAAACCTCATTAGACACATACTGTTAGAATTTTTTTTTTTTCTTCAATAAACTGATTAATTTACATTGGGAGGCAGATTTATCAAGGGTTGCATTTCTAATTCTTCTAAAGTTTTTTTTTTTTTTTAAACTCCCATGAACTTTAAATTCAACAAATCACAATTTATTAAAATTGGATTTTTAAAACTAGGCTTGACCCAAAAACTTGAATCAAATTTTTTTGTTAGACCTGCAATGTTCAGGGATAGTTTGCCTTTAATAGGGTGATTGGTTAATTGCCTAAAAGATATTTATATCCTAGAATTTTTTTTTTTTTTTTTACTTTGAACACCAGTATGAACATTTTAGCATTGATTGTTGCTCTACTTCTGTGATTATAGAGAGAAAAGAGAAATGTAGTGTGCATTTGCTTGTCTGTATGTTTCCATTTATTTATCCATAAACAAGACACATTAGGTTAAGGCTGGCCATGTAACTACTGTCTGGCTTTTTGTTTTTGTTTTAGGTACCTTAAATACCTAACAAAGAAATATCTCAAGAAAAACAACTTGCGTGACTGGCTACGGGTAGTCGCATCTGACAAAGCAAGCTATGAGCTCAGATACTTCCAGATCAGCCAGGATGATGAATCAGAATCTGAAGAATGATCTGTTTAATAAACACCATCCTTGTTAATCCGACTGCTGTCTGGTCTTTTAATGCAGCCCTTTCTTTGCAAAAAATACATCTTTTAGAAGTAGGATTTTATGGCTTTTTTCGTAGTTTTGGTCTTTAAAATGAAGGTATATGGCTACTTATTGTGCAACTTGGTTGCTCTGTGTTAAAATATCCCCTTAAGAAGCCAACAAACTGTTTTAGTGGCTTTACTGTATACAACTGAAAGCATGCTTGTCATTTATGTATAGTCATACTTGGTCAGATCCCAAATGGTATCTGGTTATAGATCCATAGTATGGCAACCTTTCATTTGTTCTGGCCAATAGCCTAATCTGCATGGCTGACCTGGTAGAGTGTGCATGGAAAGGATAGATTTGAATACTGAATATGCCTTTCTATCTACAGCAAATATCTGTAGGAATATCTAGGCCATGCAGCTTCAAAAAATGTTTGTACAGTTTTTTTTTTAATTGCTATGTGTGGCAAGTTTTATGATACACCTCCAACTTCACATGCATCTTGTGTTAAGAGTGGCTGTAGAAAAATGTCATAACAGGACAACAGGCTAGTATATTCTAGTAATGCACCCAATCCACTATTTTAGGATTTGGCCAAATCTAAACCCGAATTTGCATATATATTAAGGACATACAAGGATTTAGTTGCCTGGTGACTAATTGCCTCTTCTTCTGGGTGACAGTCTCCCTTATCTGCCTTCCTGTGTCTTCCCTCCTGCTTAAATGAAAAGTTGCTAGCAGCATGGCACTCGAAACACTTCATTTTCCAAAGTTTCCTCGTAAGGCAGCTTTGGAAAACGAGGAGCCGTGAGTGCCATACTGCTAGTGGCTTTTCAAGCAGGTGGGAAGGTTGATTGGGGAGATTGTTGCCCAGGAGAAGAGACTAGTCCCCAGGTGAATCGGATATAATTTCCCATGTTTTAAATCCAGCTTTCAGTACCTAGTACCTCTCCTTCACATATGAATACGCAAGTCATCTTCTCAACCAAAATATTTTTCCTATGGGAAATTGTTGCATGGAACCTGATAGGTATGTTTTACATAAACAATGTACAAGATAAAATAAAGGGCACATATAATAGTTAATTTAGACCTTGATTAGAAAACTCGATGCCAAACTATTGTCAAAATAAGACATGCTCTTGTATATTCAGTCCAGGTGGAAATTTATTTTTTGTAACAATTTGCAAAGGAGAAATAGAACATTCATTTTAGTGACTTTTATTACAGACCAAATGTTGAGCTTTTCCTCTAGTCTATTCCCCAGATGACCTTTAGACACTAAAGTATGTAGTAATTAAACCATATGGATCCACATATGGTCTTATCTGATGGATCTCTCTTGCAGCACCCAAAATATTGATGTGCGCAACATCGGACAGAGTTCTATCCTCTTCTGAACATCTAAATGTAGTATGGATGGCAGAACTGACCATCAGGTGGCACTGGTCTAGTTTCATTATATTAGTTGTGTAATATGTTGTGAAAATCCCTAGAACAGCAACCTTAGTAAGTCTGGTAATTTGTTTAAAGGGTTTATATTAATACTATAGTTCAGCCTGCTGTGCTCACACCCAACCAGTCAATGGATATTGGGTTATCATTTGCTTCCTCTTAGTTACATCTCACTTTACTATACTTTTATCTGCTGTGTAAGTTTTCTTTCAAAGCATAAATATCAAAGCACAAGAGGTTTTATAGTGGAGTTTGCCTGTATCATTTTATAAATCTTGTGCTATATCTATGCCATTATGTCTTTTGGTGACAAATCAATACTGGAATGTTTATATTAACTTTTTTTTCACCTAAAAATATGTTTAAAATCCTCCTTTTCTGCTTTAGCAGTGACATCTGTAAATACTTTATCGCCACAGTTTTGCTTCATAGACTCGAAGGGGCAGATTTACTAAGGGTCGAATTTGAGGGTTAAAAAACCCTCTAATTCGACCATTGAATTTAAAGGTAAGTAAAATCCTTCGAATATCGAATTGAAACATTTTACCGCAATTTGAACGATCGAATAGAAATAAAATAGTTAAAACCAATTCGGTAGGTTTAATCTGGTGATTTAGGCAGTCGAAAAAATTTTAAAGGGCAAGTTATTCAACTGTTAAATATTAAAATCTTTCGATCGACTTTTCAAAATTTGATGGTAGAAGTGGTCTTCAAAAATATTTGAAAAGTCAAATCTTTTTGAAAATTTGATCGTATTTTGAATCATTCATGTGAATTTGATAATTCTGTCCCTAAGTCTGAATACCACCTCTTGGACTCTATGATGGCAATCTGTTGCAATATATTGTAATATATCTGAAGGGGAATTATAGAGCAGTGCCATTTGCCAAAGAATTTACAAGAATATTTGCTCTTTTTGACCGAGTGCTCCACATAGTGGCAAAATTAAAGGGGAAATCCACAAACAATTTAAGATCACATTTCAACTCTCACTAACTCCCTCCTCACCCCCTTTCTAATCCCCAAACACGTACCTACCGTGGCAAGCTCTGGATGTCGCATCTCTTCTTCCTTTGACTCTCTTCACTCATATTTCAGCTATCTCTTGTCCTAATCTGGCTACCTCGGTCTACTGTAGCACACTCACCACTGTCCTTAATGAGCTTGCTCCTGTAAAAACGTGCTAGA
Organism: Xenopus borealis; assembly: GCA_024363595.1. Lineage (NCBI taxonomy): Eukaryota > Metazoa > Chordata > Amphibia > Anura > Pipidae > Xenopus > Xenopus borealis. The sequence continues at coordinate 120,375,751 of CM044439.1, forward strand.
CCCAAACCACTTCAACCTTGGCACACTGCTCATACTAAAGCGCTCCAAAGACACTCGCGCACTTGAGCGTTGCTGGCACAAATCCCGCTCAGAATCAGACTTTTGGAGCTACAAATCTGCCCTGTGCTCCTATAACACCAGCCTTTCCCAAGCCAAACAAACATACTTTACTTCACTCATTAACTCCCTTTCCAAAAAATGTCAACTTTTCTCCACCTTTAACACTTTCCTTTCCCCTTCTCCACCCCCTCCATGCACATCTGTCTCTACTCAAGACATTGCTGAGCACAAACAAAATTGACAATACTCAACCCCATTAGGCTTCCATCACACTCCCCAGTCTCTCCTGTGCTCCTTCACCCCATTACTGATGTGGAAGTCGCAAAACTTTTAGCCTCCTCTCGCCTTACCACCTACCCGCTTGATCCTATTCCTTTGAAACTTCTCCACAATACCAACCCTTGTCTAATCAAAGCCTTAACTCGTCTATTTAATCTCTCGCTCTCAACTGGACTATTCCCGTCTCAACTAAAACATGCTCTTGTCACCCCCATTCTGAAAAAACTCTCTTGACCCCTCCAATCTTGACAACCTCCGACTTATCTCTCTGCTACCTTTCATCTCTAAACTACTAGAGCGCCTAGTGTACAACCGACTAACCTCATTCCTCTCTGACAATAACCTGCTGGACCCCTTACAATCTGGTTTTAAACCACAACACTCCACTGAAACTGCTCTGACCCGCTTAACTAATGACCTTTTAACAGCTAAAGCCAACAAAAATTTCTCACTATTAATACTGCTTGATCTCTCAGCTGCATTTGACACTGTAGATCACCCTCTCCTCCTCCAGTCCCTCCATTCGTTTGGCCTTCGTGACACAGCCCTGTCCTGGTTTTCTTCTTACCTCACCAATCGTTCCTTCAGTGTCTCCTACAACGGAGTAGCATCTTCTCCCCTACCTCTCTCTGACGGGGTTCCTCAAGGCTCTGTCCTGGTACCCTTATTATTTTCTCTATATACTTCCTCTGCAAATTAATCAGCTCATATGGTTTCCACTACCACCTCTATGCTGATGATACTCAGATCTATCCTCTCCTGATCTCAACCTAGAACTCCTAACTTGTGTCTCCTTCTATCTCTACTTGGATGTCACAACGCTACCTTAAATTAAACCTCTCCAAAACGGAAATGGTTCTTTTTCCTCCAACTAACACCAGTAACATCCCGGAAGTAACCATCGTTGTTAACAATTCCACTATCACTCCGTCTCCCTGGTGCCTTTGGGTTATCCTAGATTCTGCCCTGACATTCACTCCTCATATCCAGTCACTTGTTAAATCATGTCACTTCCACCTAAGGAACATTTCCAAAATACCATCATTTATCACCCAAGATGCTGCCAAAATTCTTATTCACTCTCTTGTCATATCGCGTCTAGACTATTGTAGCTCTCTTTTAATTGGCCTTCCCCTCCAGAAACTGTCACCTCTCCAGTCCATAATGAACACTGCTGCTAGGCTTATACACCTCAGCAACCGCTCTTAATCTGCCATACCATTCTGCCAATCCCTGCACTGGCTTCCACTCCCCTTCAGAATTAAATTCAAATTAATAACCCTGACAAAGCACTTGATAACTCTGCCCCTCCCTACATCTTTGAACTAGTCTCCATATACTCACCCAACAGCTTACTACACTCCTCTACTGACCTGCTACTCAACTCTTCTCTCATTACCTCCTCACATGCTCGCATTCAAGACTTTGCAAGAGCTGCACCCCTCCTCTGGAATTCTCTCCCACGGTCTGTCTGACTTTCTCCCGATCTTTCAGCTTTCAAGAAATCTCTTAAAACCCACTTTTTTTTTTTTTTAGAGAAGCCTACCCTCACTGTTAACTACCCAATGCAATACTGCTTACATTACTACATCACGCCCACACCTTGGGTATCATTCCCTTCCCTTTTGCTTTCTGTACAGGTCCTTCCTCACCTCCTGTACCAGTATTTATTGTGATGTATGTAACTCCTTATGTTCTATGTATGTAATTCATGTGATTTAGTTGTATAATCACACTCACTTTACAGTCCTACAAAATAAGTTGGCGCTATAAAAATACATGTTGATAATAATAATAATAAGCTTTTTTGAAAAGTAAACATAAGCTCAGGCAACTTTGCAACATATGTCAATTAAAAAATATGCAGACTTTACATGATTTTTTATGGTTTCTGATAGTTCCCTAAGCCTGTTCTCCTGCTGATCTTTCTGTCTACTTTGCTGAGTTGGCTCACTACAGTTACTTTGTATCAGCAGCCAACTGTCCTCAGCCTGCATCCCCAAAACCCCAGAAGGCTTATACGCCTCAGCAACCGCTCTTCCTCTGCCATGCCATTCTGCCAATCTCTGCACTGGCTTCCACTCCCCTTCAGAATTAAATTCAAATTAATGACCCTGACATTCAAAGCACTTCATAACTCTGTCCCTCCCCACTTATCCCTGATCTTTCCCACACCTTGTGTATCATTCCCTTCCCTTTAGATTGTGAGCTTCTTCTATACAGGGCCTTCCTCACCTCCTGTACCGGTATTTATTGTGATGTTTGTAACTCCATATTTATTGTGATGTATGTAACTCCTTATGTTCTATGTATGTAATTCATGTGATTTAGTATAATCACATTCACTTTACAGCACTACGAAATAAGTTGGCGATATAGGAATACATGATAATAATAATTCCTTGCACACGTGATTTCAATAAGGAGCATAACAATGCATTGTGGTTTGTGTAGTGCCTGCATGCTGCATGTAAGCTATGGAGAAGTTGTTACAATTTGTAATGTCAGTGTTTTAGTACCTCCTTCCCTGCCAGGATTTAAAATGATGCAGAGAAAGTATCAGTATAGAAAATGGCATTTATTCATACATTTTGAAGAAACTGGTAACTGATGGGTATACTAGGGGTTTCTTTGTTATGTGGGCCTCTTTATCAAATTTGGTTTTGGAAGCCAGAGTTCCCCTTTAATATTTGAAGAATACCCATGGCCATGGATGTTGTTTCTGGGAGGGTTGGGGTAACCACCACTGCAGCTACAAATGCTAGTTGGACACTGAATCAATTTTGACAATAATAGAACTAACTTTCCTAAAGTTTTACCATTAGAGGGAGCTATGGCATCTTTTTTGGAAATTGTGTTGGTAGTCTGCATTTAAAAAAATAAAATGAGCCACTATAAAATTACCATTTTAGCTAAATGACTGCGGATATGTTTAAAAAAATTACATTTGCAGGCAATTGAATGAAAAAACTTCACTAAAATTAGTTTTCTTAAATCACATCTCTAGGTTAACATGTGGTGATGAACTTATAAGGTATATTAGTAAAAACAAAATCACACTTGATTCGTATGATAAGCTGCAGTCACTACATTCATTTGGAGAAATCAGTGGTAACATTTTGGAGATGGGAGGGGGGGGGGATGCTACTTATTAGATTCCCCATCTGTTTACTAGTGGCATCAGAGATCATTTCCATCACATTTACTTAGATATTGTTCTACTGAAGTGGAGAAAATGGTCTACTGTTCTAAATGTCTGGCAGCTGTATATCATTTGCCATTTCTATGGATCACATTGCCTGTCAAAAACACATTTCATATTTGGTGAACATCAGTATAAATGACTAGTCCCTGTGTTTCAGTACCAATAGTGTATTTGAATGATTATTTACCCTCTCCCCTCAAGCAACCATCAAAGCCACTACTTCATTATTTGACTCTGGGAATTAATCTACACTCCCGGATACACATGCGTTGAAAATGTCTAAATCTTTACTTAGACCGTAGCTTTTTCCAGGAAGATTAATTTTGAACAGTATTTTCTTTTTCTGCATTGTACTTTTCAGAGTTTGTATGCACTGTGAATTATTCATTTATAATTTTTGGTAGACTGATATTAAAAATATGTCTCTTGGACTGAACATTAAGAATAATGTATTGCACAGTCCATGTTCCAGACTTCCCGATTTATCAGTGAGATTATGCCAAAATAAGGGAAACCCCCTTTATATTCCCAGCCTATAGGACAGCGACTTTGCTAGTGCAAAAAAAAAAAAAAAAAAAAAGCAATGTGCTCAATATGTAATGAATCTACCTACTGTATCAATTTCTGAGTTGGGGGACAGCACTGCAATGACAACAGTATTTAATTAGTCTTTTGCAAGTGCATGAGACCCAGCATATCAAATATTACTAAAAAGTAAGCTGCTTGAATCCCCTTGGGCACAAGCCAGTGAGGTTTAAAAAGCAACAAATAAACAAAGCCCATCAGAGATAAGAATAATCTGTATAACTGTAGATAATACATACCTTATTAAGTATAAAATTACCTAAAAGACTTGATGTAATGTAAATCAGATATCTGGTACTGCTGACATTGCACAGGTGCTTATTAACACAGGATATGCCATCAAATAATGAACCAAATCCTTATTCAAATATAAACATCTTACACCATCTTGACTTCTGTTATCAGCCGCCACCTCATATGTCGAATCAAAAAATTGGATACACATATTTGCATCCCAGCATCAGAAGGTGAGCACCAAAAAAAGTATGTTGATTTTATATTTAAGCCACAAGAACTCCTACAGCCCCAGCTCATCTGATAAGGTACCAAATCTCACCCTGGTTTCTTACCTATCAGTCCTACATCAGCAGAAAGGGTAAATAAATAAGATAACTCCATATCAGCACAAACCATTATATGTTTTGAAATCTACACACTTACAGATTGTGCTTGGCTTTTAGTCTCTGGCCACAAATCCTTCTGGAACTGACACATTTCATTTTTCTCTCCAACTACTTAATGTCCTGAATAGTTTTATTACTAAATTACACTGTGTACATTGCCTGTAATTGAATCTTCCATATAAACTGTTATTCTTGAAGCAATAAATGTACAGTACTGCTTTGGTTGTAATATTGGTGTGTAGGCAGTCTTTTCAGGTCTTTTTGCCTGGTCATGTGTTTCAGAAAGAACCAACACTTCACAATGAAACTGCTTTCAGATAAATTATTGTTTCTTCTACTGAAAGAGTCGTGACCTGGGTTAGCCAGACTTGCATTTTTGTAAATGCTATTCTCATATATATATATATATATCACTAGGTGGGGCATGGGATAATTTTTAACTGCAGTTGTCAGGTTGATGTTATCTGGTTACCTTTGTTCTTCTGATGGACTGCTGTAGGGGTGAGGGGAAAGGAAGGTGGATGATATCACTCTAACTTGCAGTGGATCAGTACAGTATTTATCAGAATACACGTCATGGGACTGGGGGCATCTGGGAAACTGCCAACATGTCTAGCCCCATGTCATATTTTAAAATTAAATATAAATAAAAGTGTTCGCTCTTTTGAAAAACAGATTTCAATGCAAGATTCTGCTGGAGGAGAACTATTAACTGATGCATTTTGTAAACAAAAAAACATGCTTTCCCATGACAGACTCCTCTGTCCTCAGTGTTCTCTAAATTCTTTCAGTCTGATGCACAGGGCTGACATTTATTAAAATGTGAGATTAGAACTAACCGCAAAAACCACACTCTCTAGTAAATCCTATGGGATTTTAAGAAGCATATTTATCAAACGGTGAATTCTAACTTTCACTCATTGTTAAATAATCTTCTAAAAATCCCATATGAATGAGCTCTAATATCACATAGGCTCAAGCGACTTACAGTTTAGCGAGTGCGAGATATGGGCAAGCAATTCAGGGAGATAAGTCGCCCCAAAGAGGCGTCAATTAGTCGCCAGACGACTAATCTCCCTGAACTTTTCCCGTGTGATCTAACCCTAATAGTGTAAACCCAACATAAGCACTGACAATACTCTGTCTAATGTGCCATACTTGTTAAAGAATATCACATTAGGGTCATATAGGGCAGCTGATGCTGGCAAAACAGTGGCTGTCTTGTTGATCAGTATATAACCATATATTGCGCAATGTTACTGCCCTCCGGGGTGGATATGGATTATACTGACCTGGAGCCTATTGAGAATATTAATATTTTATTTCTAATGAGATCAGTATGGTAGTTCTTATTTCTATGCATAAACTAATGAAAACAAAATTGGAATGTTCTATAACGAGGGCACAAAGTACAATGATAATGCACTGGTGGGCCACCTTATATTGTTGGCAGGCTAGTTGCTAAAAGACTGTAATCATTGAGATAAATGGTTTGTTTCAACTAAAACTACCTTCCTCTCTGTGATTAGTACTTCTTTAACATCAGCATTAAGTCTAATTTTTTTTATTAGGACGGTAAGTTAAAACTCTCACCTTGCATAGGGACAGGTTGATCCATTGATTAAATGCAAACTTCCTGATACCCTCCAGTGCCTTACAGTCTATTGACCAGTGCATTTAGCTTGTGTACTCTTATATACTGCTAATGGCCAAAGAAACTTGGCTATCAGTCTCCTGCAGATTCTACTCATTCTTCTTAACATATTTTTGTTTTGCAAAAAAAGGCATTTTGTCAAGCATTTATATGAAATGAAAACAGTAAATCATTACTCTCCATGATGTTCAGACTATGATAAAATAGGAGTATATCAGTAAATTTTCACCCAGGGCCCACTGGTTTTGCTGCTTCAGTCTTTTCTCACCATTGCCACCAAACACAGCCAGAGACACACAGATAGTTTGCTTCTATGTGCATAGTGGCACCATAACTCAACAGATTGAGGCTGATTTACAAATATAGGCATCAATTTGTACTACGTCATAGCAACCAATCAGATCTTTGCTTTTCATTTTATAACTGGCAGTAAACCAAATTTATAATTGGTTGCGCCTAATTTCTGATTGGTTGCACCTGTGCAGTGAAAATGAGACAACAAGGTGAAAAATAAAGGCGCAACTAACTACTCTTTTTTTTTCTCCATTTATAAGAGCAGAACTACAGTACATGTCAGACTTAGGAAAAAAGCAGGGCCGACAGGCACTCAACGGATCAACAGGACCAAAGGGGATTCCAATGTATACTTTATTGTATTTTTAACTTTGTCATAATAAAGTATACTTTTATTTGAATCCCCTTCGGTCCTGTGGAACCGTTGAGTGCCTGTCGGCCCTGCTTTTTTCCTTTGCAGTGCCGTTCCCTGAAGCTGGGGGTCTGGGTCTGGTGCACCACATTTACGATTTGGGGAGTTTTTTCATATTGATTCTGGAGCACCTTGTTTTTTGTTTATTATTATACATGGCAGACTTACCTGAGTTAGTAAGTCATAGAAAGTCGGATGGTGTCGCAACTGCGATCCAACAAGACACGATTGTCGGATACAGACGCAGCTTGCAGCATCTGCATCCAACAATCGTTTTGCGTCAGATCACCGTTGCGATACCATCCGACTTCCTATTACTTACCTTATTCCTGTTGGATCCAACTTGACGTTTTGTTTGACAGAAACATGGAATCATGGAGAACTATGCAAACAAATTTAGATTTGGCCTGAAAGGGGTGCAGAATGTTTGCATACAGTTTCAAACCTACAGTTTAATCCATTTGCTGTTTTTTGTTTTAAACTTTCTACTAGCAAGTGAAGTGTTATACATATTGATGGGAGGCATTAGAAAGCATGGGTTTCTTTCTAAATTGCCCTAATTTCATCCAACCAGTGTATAATATGATTGCTCCAAATAATGTGGTTAGTCAGCTTGCTCAGAAATTAATTGTTCAGTCATCTTAGTATGGCCATCAGTTTGCCTCTATGCCAGCACGTTTACTTCTATAGAAGGGGTTACAGTATCTGTGCCAATAGATACATAGTAGGCAAGGATTTATAGATAAATTGCTCCTATGTTAAGAGCATGCACAGATGGCTGTTATCAACTGCTCATTATCTTTGCACAGTGGCTTACAACAAATGACTCATTATTATGGCAGAATAGACTGTAATCAATTATTCATTATGATCGCACAGCTTGCTCATTTTAGGGGTTTATATACTTGTAATAAATGAAAGACCATTAACCAGTTACCGTTTGTGCTCCATATGTCATCAGGTTACTGAAACAGACCCAAATACTAACGCATCTACAGGTAACTGAATTGTACATGCTCGTACAGATAAGCACAAGAATCCTAGTAGCTATCCTCCATATTTCTACAAAGACAAAATCAGTGGTGCCACTGGTTGGGGTGTGCATATAAAACCCCTAAAAATTAATATGGCTAAAAATACCATACTTTATAACTGAATCTATTGCATCAGCTTGTGAATAGCAGCAATGAACCAGGACTTCAAACTTGTCACAGGGGGTCACCATCCTGGAAAGTGTCTGTGACACTCACATGCTCAGTGGGCTCTGAGCAGCTGTTGAGAAGCTAAGCTTAGAGGTCGTTGCAAATCATCAAGCAGAAAATAAGGTTGGCCTGTAATTTAAGCTGACGTTACAAGTCTGATTATTAAATTATGATTCTAGTTTCACTGGTTTATGTTCTACCATGTAGCAATTATCTGTATGAATTATTAATCAGCCTTATATTGTGACACTTAAATATTCTATGTGTACTGTATATTGTGAGTGGGTCCCTAAGCTCAGTAAGTGACAGCAGCACAGAGCATGTGCATTGAATCAGCAGAAAAGAAGATGGTGAACTATTGGGCATCTTCAGAAGCACAGATCTTCCCAGCTAAAAGGCTGTGGTTGCCTTGTGCTATAACAGAAGTCCAAAACATAATTTGTAACATTTCTGCTCTACTTCTTTTCTTAAGCTTTAGTTCCCCTTTAGTTGAAACAGTGGTTTATCAGTAATTTGCAAATATGTTTTATATTTTGTACATTAAAGGAAAGTTTTACCACTAAAATGAATACTTAAGCAACAAGTTTACATCATATTAAGTGGCATATTAAAGAATCTTGCCAAACTGGAATATATGTTTAAGTAAATATTGCCTTGAACCACCATTTCGTGATGGTCTGTGTGCTGCCTCAGAGATCACCTGACCAGAAATACTACAACTGTAACAGGAAGAAGTGTGGGAGTAAAACACTGAACCTTGTCAGTTAATTGGCTCATGTGACCTAACATGTATGGTTTGTTTGGTATGTTTGTATGAAAATGTGAATCCTAGGATGCCAGGGGGCGGCCCTTATTTTTTTAAAATTTAGGATTACCTAATGGCACATACTACTAAAAAATGTATTATTATAAAAGTTGTTTATTAACATGAAGCAGGGTTTTACATATATGCTGTTTTATGCAAACTTAACTAGAGGCGCTGTTATATAGTAGTAAATCCTAGCTAATCCTATGTCATGATGAAAACTCAGGACTGCCTGATAGAAGCTCAGCAAAGTTCAAGAAAGGGTTACATGCAAAAATCAGGAACTTTAAAAAAAAAAAAGAATTTACCAAAATGAGGCTATGTATAATTTAGTTCTGGTTTGGAGTGCAAGGCTAACATTAAAGGATTGTGCATTTGTTGAAGATTTATCTGCCCATGACCTGCTAAGCCAAGAATGACCTGCATGTAAGAGAGGAATGCCTGAACTGGATTTAGGAAAATAATCTGTAACGGACCTTATGTTTAGACAGGTGTTTTCAGTTTCGTGAAATACAAACCACTTCTTTTTGCTTCTTGTACATTCTCTGTTATTCCCATTATGTAACACTCATCTACATAATCTCTGTTTTGTAAAATAGAACTCAAGCACACAAAAAAATCATACCTAGTGATTTGTGAACCAATGAAATGTGAGTCCTCTAAGACTAACAAAAAAAAAAATATATATATATATCATAATGAAGCTTTTCATATTGGGTCACTAATATTTCATGTGTCTTTCCTTAGAAATGTATAGCAGGCAAAGCTAAGGACCTCTCCAGCTTTCCAGATGCAAAACATAGACGTTATTGCGGTGAGTTAACACTAAAATATGAATGTGATTGGACTTTATATTTTCAACCATCCTTTTTACTAGAACCCATGAAATAAGTGCGTAGAAACGGCATGGGGACTATTTATCAAGGTGTAACTAACAGTATTAATGATCTCATTCTCTAAATTCGGTCATTAAAAGACCTATCGAGCAAGTGGAGAAAAATATGCTGCCTGTAAATGTTCAAAATGCAAGG
>CM044439.1:120411155-120449581 GCA_024363595.1 Xenopus borealis
CGAAGTGGTCTTTAAAAACATTCGAACTTCGAATCCTTCGTGTAAATTTGATAAATCTGCCCCTAAATGTGATAATGTTATGGACACTATTGCCCAGGGGTTCAACTACTTGCACATTTGCTATTCATTCTGTGTTGTTAGAGATCACTGGATCCTATACAATGAGGTCTGGTTGGCTTTTCAATAAACCTGTTCCCATTAATTGTCCTGGCAGTTCTATCGCTCCAGTCAATATATGGGTAATTAAATCCCCCAATTTAAAGACTTGCCCCATATAAAAACAAATACATGGCTAGTGTTATGATATCACCCAGGAAATTAAAATATTGCTTGCAATAAATTGGTTCGTACCACCACAAGATGGCAGTGTGCATGTGCTAACTGAATTAAAGGATGAAAACTGGTCTAGTGTATACAGAAGGTTATGAAAGAGATAACTGGGGTTCTGGTGGGTTACACATTCATGTGGATAAATGTAACACCATGAACTTTTATAACAATGCAACTTTTACTAGACCTTAACTTAGGGCTGTTTGCAAATGTGTTTTTTTTTTTTACCACTATCATTGTAAATTCTCTGTGTATGACAAGACAATGGTCACAGTGTTGCCTTCTTGTGCAGCCATTGTCCTTGGATTGTTTGAGATAATGCAGTAGTTACAGTCTCATTTGGTGCCACATCATGCCTTGCTCCATTGTTTGGCCCAGAATATAAGTAGGCCACTCAGTTTTTTGTACCATTTAGTTAAACAATATGTTTTTGTTTTTCAAGCAGGGCTTCTTATAGTCACCCAATTTTATTCATTGTTTTAACATACAGCTTTAAGCTGGTGGAGTATCTATGTCAAATAACTAGAAACAATTATTTGTGGCTGTTTTGCTAAGTATTAATGTAAATCATTTCATTTATATATACCTGCAGGGAAATGTCTTTGCTGGCACAGTTTTATTGCATCACTGTACTTGATGTGAAAATAGAAAGACATCTATCACACACCCTCTGTGCATCTAGGTCAGCTGTTGCCAAAATTGTTTCAACGCGGCTTTAAGGTTCTCAGCCGGGATCTCCAACCTTTTTTTACCCATGAGCCACATTTGACTATAAAAAAAAAGTTAGTGAGCAACACAAACATGCAAAAATTTCCAGGGGTGCCAATTATTGGCTATGATTGACTATTGGTAGCCCCCTACGCGGACTGAGGGAGCATTGGTTTGACTGTACACTTGGTTTCTATGCAACCAAAACTTAACCGTAAACCAGGAGTTAAAAAATAAGCACCTGTTTTGAGGACATTGGGAGCAATATCCAAAGGGTTGGTGAGCGATATGAGCCATTGTTTGGGGATCACTGTAGTAGAGTTAATGGCCATGTTCCCCTTACTATAACTGGCCTTAGGTCTGAGCCACTGCCAGTGCTCCAAGCCCTATCCTCAGAGTTTTGGAAAGCATTGACCTAAGAAATTGATCAATAGAAACACTATGGGAGGTGGTAAGCTCTACGGGGCAGGGATCTCCTCAGGCCCGGATTTCTTGCAGGTGTTTTTGCACAACCAGTTTTTCACATTTCATTTCATACAGCTAAATACTGCTTTACTAAAAATCAGATGTTCCTGGGAAATTAAAGACATACCACTGTTAACTTTTTTGTTGAAAGTGAAGTAAATTATTATGCAGGCCGAGAGGGGTTCCCAAACTTTTTCATATGACTGTATGTTAATGAGTGTGGATCCATTAAATAATAGTATTAAACAATTGTAATAATATGGTTATTAAAGATACCGAAAAGAATGGTAATAATGTGGTTATTAAAGATACGAAAAAGGAAAATGAGCTTTTTTTTAGTGTATACAATTAAGGAGTCTGAGTTTCAAGACCCACCGAACAGAGGCACTGATGACTCATTTTAGTCAATGGTTGATATGGGATATTATACATAAGGACTCAAAATAATGTGAACAAGGCACCAGGGCAAGAGGGAATACACCCTCGGATACCGAGAGAGCTTAGCTCAGTTATAGACCAGCCCCTATTTCTGATTTTATCAGACTCGCTTTCACTTGTTATGGTAACTATGTATTGGAAGAAAGCTGATGTAATTTCTATCACAATTATGACCTCAGGCCTGTAAGTTTGAAATCTGTAGTGGCCAAAATGTTTGAAGGTTTTATAAAGGATCACATTTAGAATTATGTTCTGGAGAATTGCATTATGAGCAGTAATCATGGATTTATGAAGGATAGGTAATGTCAGACACATTTGATTGAGTTTTATGATGAAGTTAGTAAGAAGTTGAACAGTGGTTCTGCAATATATATATGATCTTTTTGGAATTTTCCAAAGCATTTGATACAGGGGCCCCACAGGGTTCTATAGTGGAGTTAGAATTCTCTCCCTGTATCAGTTGTACTGGCGGATACAATAGATTCAAGCAGGCTTCAAGAAGGGATTGGATGGCTTTTTCCCCTCTGAGGCAAAGTGGAGAGGTTTTTTGCTCTCCTCTGGACCAAATAGCATTTGGACACGTTTTATATAGACATATGAGAGTGAGCTCCATGTGTATCTTTTTTTAACTAAAATTACTATGGTACTATGTAATTCAAATTATCTGCATTTGTTCTTTAATTTTTGGCTGTACATGCTGCATAAATGGCGAAGAAAAGCTGGATAATGGCACATGCTTGCACAGGAGCTGCCAAGGACAGACTAGCCTACCATACTATTATTATACACTATTATTATACTTTTTTTTATATACTTTTTTATAGATCTGCAGCATATTGTGCAGCACCTTGCAGAGAGAATATATCATTCACCTCAGTCCCTGTCCCAAAAATGTGAAAATCATAATTGGATACAACTGTCAACCTGACAACTTAATTGCAGCATGCTTATTACCTTATTTTTACTTAGGTGCCCTAAGTAGAGAGTAAGAGTTTCAGGTTTTCAGACCAAGGCTGAGATATTTAAAATTGCATTTTTTGGGGACTAATGTATTTTGAGGCTACACTGGAAGCTGTTGCAAGCAGGATATTAATTTGTTATTTATTATGAAATTAAATTAATTTAAGATAGACAGAGCCACTTCTGTAAATAACCCATTTTAGAAATATATATATTTCTTGAAGCAGTCACGTGTGTTGTGATCAGATGCTTTAAATATAATTTCCCAACATTTATTTTAGACTCCTAACTGATTTGAAATGTGAACAGTTAGTTGATGTTATTTGCGAAAAAATGTTTTATCTACTGTTTGGGCACAAATTCAAGGACAGTAAGAATATTAGCTGAGGCGTACATGTTGCTCTTTCCGTATCTGTGACCTTGGGCTCTTTTGGTTTAATACAGATGATGTTAGAATAGTTGCATTACTTAGAAATAACGTGGTTGGATACACATATAAAATCTTTCAGGGTGAATTCTAAATTTTCCTCATTTAAACCCAAATGTAGCGGACATGTTCATCCCATGCAATTCCTGATACTACTGGAACACAGTATTCTGTAAGGCTGTAAAATCAAGATAACATGAGATAAAACTGCCTATAATATGGTATGTGCCTTGGTCTGTTGGTCAGAATAAATATTCAGCGCAATGATCAGTTGCTATAGGGAGTTGCCTTAATGTCACCACTGGTATGTAGTTAGGCCTGGCCATTCACTCTGAATTCATACAGGTGGAAATTTGCATGGGATGAACATGTCCACTACATTTGGGTTTAAATGAGGGAAATTTAGAATTCACCCTGAAAGATTTTATATGTGTATCCAACCACATTATTTTTAAGTAATGCAACTATTCTAACATCATCTGTATTAAACCAAACCCATGTGGCAGGATGGTCTAGTCCCTCCATGGAGAACGCTGCCAGCATAACTGCTGCTGCTGTGGTGGGATCCTTTGAATCACTGGCTAACTTGCCATTTTGAGGCACCACACAGAACGGGTGGTGATTTTCAACGTTTCAAGCTGGTATACTTGTCTGTGAGTTGTGATGCGAAGTAGTATGTAAAGAAGTGTGGTAGGGCTAGGCCTCCCAAGTTCTTTGGGTGCAGTTAATTCTGCAAGTTTAATTCGGGTTTGTTTGTTTGCCCACACGAATGATGACACCATGGAGTCCAGCCTGGAAAACAGTGCCGCCGGTAGTACAGTAGGTTTTGGAGTTTTGGAACATATACAACAGTTTAGGCAGAACTATCATTTTTATCATGTTCACTCTACCTATTAGATTGAGCGGATTGGGGACGCCAATAAAAATTTATGGGCAATATCAGTTATTACTGGATCTATATTAAGACATTTGAATTCGGAGAGATCAGAGTGAATGATTATTCCCAGGTACTTAAATTGTTCTACCTGCAAGAGTGTCTGTTTGTGGCCTATTGGTCTTTGGATGGCTGTTCCCATGTGTAAAAGCGTGGATTTGGACCAGTTAACTGTAAGACCTGATGCTTTCCCAAAGAGATCAACAACCTGCAGCATTTTATTAAGTGACCTGTGTGTATCCTTTAAGTAAATTAGGTTATCATCTGCATAGAGGGAAATTTTTTCCTCTAGCTCTTCCACTTTCCACCCGTGGATGTTAGGGTCATTACGAATTAGGCTAGCTAATGGTTCTATGTCAATGGCAAATAAATAAGGGGACAAGGGACAACCCTGTCTTGTGCCTCTTCCCAGAGTAAATGGGGGGATATCTTACGGTTGGTTTGAATTCTGGCTGTTGGATTTGTATACAATAGCTTGGTCCACTTAATAAAGTTGGGCCCAAAACCCATGTGCTCCATTGTTGTCCTTAATAATACATATTTAATAAAAGAATAAAAATACTTGTATTACAGGTAACTTGTTAGAGCTCTTTTATTAAGACCCGGGCAAAATGCAAAGTGCCAAAAAAGAGCACACTGTGAATTGTACATTTACCCATAAGGGACAGTTTTTTGTCAGGGTGCTAGCCCCATGAATACAGTGCAGCTTGCATTTGACAGCACTGTATTCTGATGGGTGGGCAGGATGAGGCACTTATGTGTCCCCCCTTGCAGGACCCTATACTTACCATAGCAGACGGCTAGGACAGGACTGGCCTCCACCGGTCAAAACTGAGGTTTGCAACTCGTGGATTTTTATCTGCCCAAAGTGCAGCACTTAGGCACATAGTCTTGCAACCCTTAGTGCTCTTGCACATTTCCCCTGGGTATAACTTAATGACCCCTGTAGTATAGAAAATAACTTGACCTTTATATGAAAACAGTTGGACTGATGATAATGAATGATAAATGAAGCCTACTCGGTTTGATTGATAATGCTAAGGTTTTTAAATAGTGTTTTTGAATATTGTTTTTAAATAGTTTTTAAAAATATTTTATAAGTTTTTTAGGGTACAAATGTAACTGCATAACAATAAATTATGGAAGGGAGCAGGGAAGGGACAAGGATAGGTAAGATGGAAAGGCAATGTATTTGCTAAAAGGTTCTACATGAAAAGAGGTGTCAAACAGTATGTATTACACATTTGGATCAATAAACTCACCCTGATACCTACAGGAGCAATGCAGGGGGTGAGTCTGTGCATGTACCTTTTATTATAATACCAACACACTCTTTTGAATGTTCAGAAAACAGATCTACCCATATTCTGCAATATAGAAATCAGGCCTGGTTCCAGAGAAAAGAAGAGAAGAGCCTGTTCACTAAAGAAAGTGTGGACTCTTGAAACTCTTAAATCTTAGTTTGGACATCCCTTATATATTATACTTCTAGCAGGAAACCTAAAAGCAGCAATAACTGTTTAAACAGAATATTTCTGACTTTTGGGTCCATATGAGAGACCTTAAGAAACACTATGAATTAAATGGTTACAATGGTTACAATGGCCAATGCTTACAATAATGCAAATCAAGATGGACAAGTTTTACTGATCACATTTTCCAGTAAATGCTGCACGCTGTGGTTCCCCAGCTACAATTGGGAGTCAAAAAATAGTGTATTGATGTAGAGGGAACCACAATAATGTCAGCAATAAAGTAACAGGGGCTCATTCCTCTTTGCCCTGCCAGCCACTGAGTTGCTTGAACTACAGCTAACGCCTAACCAGAGCTAGCTAAATCCATATGTTCTGTACTTTGCAATCAAGTGCTTTTAGTCACTGCTTGATTTGGTAACATGATAATAATACTGACAACTACCTATGAATTATAGGAATTGACAGTGTCACTAAAAAATAAATTCTTTTTTTGTCACTTTACCCATCCCATTTCCTATCACAGAAAAGTAAAACATCATTGTCCCAAACAAAATCACTTACAAACTGACATTTACCTTTGGCTATAGATCTTTCATATTTTTTTTCCATTTATATAGGCCATGTTTGATAGGAATATTGTAAAATATTCAACTCTGAAATGTAAGTATGAGGTCTACCGTATAACTTTCTTTTAAATGTTGCTTTCTCTATAAAAATACACAGAATCAACTGCATAACTTGGCATATGTAAGCATACCACACCAATGGGTCAGAGAGGCTGGGATGGTTTTTCATTTGAATACTGCATAATTCATAATAGACTTCAAACACTGCAATGAGAAGCCTGCTTTCTTTCACGCAGATACGCTGTGCTCACCAGTGATTGTGCATGGAAGCTAATTCTGTTTGAAATTGAAATGTTATGTCAGGCAATTATAAAAACACAGTCACTGGATTATGATATCCAGCTGTGCCCTGGATAATTAGTTACTGGAAGATTCCATATGTAGCGTTGTATCTACCCCTTCTCATTATGATGTGACCCCATTTTCTCCTAAGCTGAAATGCAGACACAACCATTATTAGCCATAGATTAGTGATCAAAGCCATGTTCCTGCTTCTTCATAATGCCTAGGATCAATGTCTAACTGTTGCATTTCTGACTTCTTTTCTAATTCACCTGTTTAAAAACCAACAACTGATTGGTTGCTGTGGATTACTGCACCTGTGCCTTTTATTATATATGGGGCTATGGTCTCTAAATTCTCCTATCCATTCAGGATCTTGGAAATTACCTGCATTAACAGCCTGGATATGCTTTGTGGTATTGTTATTAATAGTGAATAAAGTAAAAAAGATAGGAAGATTTTTTGGCCAGAAAAAGGGACAGACATAGCCTTTGTTATATGTCCTACATGCAGGTGACCTTCTGTTTCCTTTTCACCCTGAAATGCACATCCCTTAAGACTGCATGCTGTGTGAAGCTTCTTCCTTTTACCACATCTTTTAATCCCCGTAGAAATACTTTGGTCATGTTTGATGCCAGTGTATGCTTTAAGTAGGACACCTACTGTATATATACACCATAATTTGAAATCTCCCATCTTTATTCATCCAAAGGCAATTTTAGATTTTTACCCTTCTTAATAGCCTGGCCCTCCAGAGCCTTTCTTTTCCATTCCATTGCTGTACCTGGTTCTAAATAGCAGAGTAGCACAGCGGGTTGTGGATTTCACACTGTCATTGGTTTTCGTCTCCGAGATCACTCATATGGGGCATTTGCAGTTAAAGCCAGATCCAAATGATCATGATCCTGTTAGGAGGTTGTAAAGAAGTAGACCTGAATCAATGTCAGGTGGGACCTTACAGCTTTGCTGTGGTACTTTGGTTTAAGAAATATGGTACATGAACTTGGGCTCCCCAGTGATGTGCTTCATAAGGGGGCAAAGGGATCTGGAGCAAACCAAACTATTAAAGAAGAAATTTTTGCCTTTAATAGGCTAAAATTTGTTCAGCTTGCTGTGTCTGCCAGTGTCTTTAAATGTAGCTGCCCTTACCCTTGTTTGTCACCTTCCATAAACCTTCTATTGTGTTAGCATCCCACAGAAAGAAGGTAGAAGATTTACATGACCTAAAAACCCTGAAGCAGCGATGTAACACCATTGAGGATTTGGCCCTGCAAACAGAGGCATACATGGAACTGTCCATAGAATACACAACCTCCTAGGATTTCTCATAGCCAGTACAGATTCATAAACTTATTTTACCACTATACAAAGAAATAATCTGCAAGGAACCCTTTTATCAGGCACCTTATGCTTATATATGGTGAATAGAACTCGTTTGTGGCTTCTTATCTATATCCTTATGATATTTCTCAGAATGGGTAATTTATTCCTGTGTATTACACAGCCCACGTACAGACGAGTCCAGACAGTGGATTGATTTGCTGTTTGTTGAGCGCTTTTACAATCTCTCTATAGGTTATTGCTTCCATAGCAACGCTCTTCTTAACTGCGTTACAGGGATTCATCAGCTTAAAGATAGTGATGCCTTTGCACCCAGACTAATTAAAATAAACAGCTCTCTATCACTTTTGCCCTTTCCGCCAGCCAAGAAATGTCATTCTGAATTAAAATTAATGATTCTTTAAGAAGAAAAGAAAAGCATTGAAAGTGAAGTACCAAGCTGTGTAAAGCCAAGGGAAGAAGAAATAGGGACACTGCATATACACAAATTACACTGAAAGGCATCATCTGTGTTCTGTAAATGAGAGAGAGTAAGAAACTATGCCCCTACAGAGGTAATTAAATAACACCTTCTTTTATTCCTTGTTGTCTGGGAGACAAATATTGCACCCCTGTTAAACTGTACAAATTTCATTTTATGATATTGATGTGTTCTAGTTATAGAATGGTATGAGAGGATAACGGGAGAACCAATGTAAGCACAGTTCAAATGAATACATATAATGTCATGCCAGCATCAAGTCCCTCCCCCTTATTTTATTTTAGTCTGGGACTCAATGTCAGTTTCTCCAATTAGATTAGAACACGGGCTTGTGATGTTCTACTACAAGGGCTATCATAAGAAACTCACTATTTCCACCAAGTCCCTGTACAAGTGAAAGATTTTGAGCTCCTTGTGTCATATAGACTAATATAGAATTTTGTTTTTCAGAACCACAGCATCAGCAATACACCTGTACCCACTAATGACCAGTGTTCCTGCCACAATAATCAAGATAGGCATGTAGGTAGGTCTCATGTACCTTGTAGCCTACTTTTGCACCTAAAATTATTTTGTCATAAAGTTGACTTTTCTTTTAATGAGCCTGTCAATGGCATCTGTGAGTGCCTGCTCTTTTTTTGGTATCTTATTTCTAAAATTACCCTTAATGCTTTTAAGAGTTATGAGATGGGAACATTTTAAGAGTTATGAGATGGGAATATGTTTTTCTTTGTACCTTTTCTTGTAGTTATTTGAACTTATATTATCTCTGTATGTGCTGCTACTTAAATTCATTCTTATGTTAGAGGACTGACTGTGCCAGTAAGTGCCATTAAAATTCAAAAGTGAAGCCTTGTCCAGCAGAGACCTTCTTTCTTCCCTGTCCTATGCCCAGGGGTTTATTGAGAAAGGCAGAGTAAAGTACATAATAGGATAGGGCCCATAAAGTAAAACTGACCTATAAAACAAAGAACATTCACAAAAGCCTCATTCCTGTTCTATGAGCAAGATATTTTTGTACACTTTCATATTGAATTGTTGGTCCAGGCACCACTTTTATGTATTTACCAGAACACAGCATGACAGTTTAAGTTTTAGAACTTTATAGAATGTCCAATTCTTAGCAACTTTTCATTTTCAAATTTAGTTAGCTTCTTCACTGACCCCTGCATTCAAAACCTATTTAGGCAACACTTCTGTTTTTGTGGTTACTTTTTTTTTGTTACTTATCTTTCTATTTGGGTCCTCATCTTCCATTCTCTCCAAACCAGTCTGGTTGCAAGAATTGTACAGGGAGTGCTGCAGTACAAAAGCAAAATTGTTTAAAAGCCACAAAAAATAAAAAGGAAGACAGACTGCAAATGCCTACGTCATACTAACAGTTCATTTAAAGGTAGACAAGCCTTTTAATAATGCCATTTTAAAAAAAGATGGAGTTCACTTAGCAGAAACACAGTTACTCCAACGTCCAAGAAGCTCTACTTTGAAATACAAAGTACAAAAATATGATTCTATAAGGTTATATTGTGCTTCCACCCAAAGATATAGTGCACCATGTAGGGTAGGATGCATGGTTAGTATTAAATGAGATGCATGACAATGGGGATATTAATATGTACTTTGCTTTGGCCTGTATTGATCGCCTATATGTACTGTGTATTCATTAACATTCATCTGCATTTGCTGCCGACTGCTGCAAGGTTATATTGTTATGCAAATGTTCTTTTTAATTATTCACCGTATTCTCTGTGGTTATGAATGTTCTTGCTATGAGTCATCTTGTATTCTACGCTTAGGAATTGTGTAATGTATCACTGACTGATTGTTTTGCTTGTCACTGATTCCTATTACTTGGCCTTCCAACGTGTAGAAACAGAAGGAAACTTCTTTCATCAGCAATTAATTCCCTGAACTTGACATGGCGAGTTGTTGAATTTTCTGGCCTACACCCTAGCTATACATTTCCAAACAATTCCTAAACTAAATATACCGTAGAGCTTTTCCAGCTCATTTTTGAAAGGGAAAATGGGGTTGGCCATTTCTGTGAAATCATGCTTCAAAATGACCACTTTTTCATTGATTTGTCTAGCTGCCAGTATATTTTTAATAGACCATTTGACTAATTAGCAGAGTTCTCTTTGCAGTCAAGTAAATGTGTTATGCATTGCATTTTGTTATAAGAATGCAACTGCAATTCTTGTATGTTTATGGCAGGCCTATTTCTCACTATACTGACAATGTACTGCTCCATCCATTTAAAGTTAGCACTCGATTAGGATTATAAGTAGAATCATACCATAAGTGTTACATTGCTTTTAGGTATGTTGTTAATACTCTTTAAAATATCACCATTTCTCCATGCCTTTTGAAATTGAATATACATATGGGTACCTCACTGTGGCCCTACTGTTGGTCTAAAGAATGGGTCTGCAACCTTTACTACTTGTGAACAATCTTCAGATGTAAAAAGAGTTGGGGAGGAACTCAAGCATGAAAAACTTTCTAGGTGGTGCAAAATAAGGCCTGCAATTGGCTATTTGGTAGGCCCGTGTGGATTGGCAGCCTACAGGCAGCTCTGTTTAGCAGTAAACTGAGTTTTTATGCAACCAAAACTTGCCTGCAAACCTGGAATTCCGAATTAAGCATCTGCTTTGAGACCACTGGAAGCAGCATCCAAGAGGTTGCTGAGCAACATGTTGTTCACAAGCCACTGGTTGGGGATCACTGGTCTAAAGGCTACATTGTACTAAATGCCTTTAAAAACGCTCTTAAATGTTCAACATGTCTCAAATTAAACATAAGCGCATATTATTATTATTAGCACATATTTTTAGAGCTCCAATATATTGCTCAGTGCTGGCAAATTGCAGTCGTGCTTTTTGTGTAAAGCATGTGCTATGTTTAGTTTTGATTTAAATGAATTAAAGCAACATGTTCCTCTTTGTATAATAGGATTCATGCAAAATAATGCAGGCCCTGTAAAATGACTGGAATCAGTGCTAGTATAAACAGAATCATGATTTTACTGTGTTGGTGGAGCTATTGTAATGCAGTACTCGGCTTTCACCATCCAGCACTGAGGGTGCTGTTCTATGTGAATGGAATGTTGATGTTTAACTAAGAAAACATTTCTATCTGTGCTGTGTCAGAAATAGAGAAGCAAAAGATCTCTAAAATTAAAGACACAACAAAATTATTATTATTATTCATGCATGAGTTTAACCGTATTCATGCATGAGTTTAACCGTAATTGCCAGCATTCATGCCATTATTAGGTATTCCAGATACTTTGCTGTAATATATTTGTTTAGGAAGGTGATTTGATGAGTAAATATTTTATTCATACTGGGAGCCTCTACTATTTGTCACTGCTTTTTACTACCAAACATTCATGCTACCTGATTTATATGAACTACAGGCATTTGCTTGTTACAGAGACACCACTTTAATGAATCCCCTTGTTGATGACTCCCATATACAGGGTTATCAGGTGCTCTACTGATACAGCTTTCCCATTTTCAGCTGTGAAACAATCACAAAGAACAGTACCAAGCAGTGGCGTAACTACTCGCTGGTGGGCCCTGGTGCAGGATTTGTACCCGGTCCCCCCTATTGGGCTCTCCCCCTATGAATTGCACATTGGAGTTCTCCTAGACCAGTGGTTCTCAACCTTCCTAATGCTGCGACCAGGACTGGACTGAGAATCAAAATAGGCCCTGGCATTTCAGGTACACAGAGGCCCAATCAGGTCACATAGAGGCCCAAACAGTCCCCACCAGCCCACTAAATACTGACTTTCTATGGGACCTTATAGCAGCCCATCTGGCATTTGCCCTAACCCACATATTGCCAGTCCGGGCCTGGCTGCGACCCTTTAATACAGTTCCTCATGTTGTGGTGACCCCCCAACCATAAAATATAAAAATATTTTCGTTGTCAGCCCAGAGCGGATTGTTAGGAAAGTATAGGAGACAGCGTGGGTGCATTAAGGTTTGTTTTCTGTGCGTAGTGCTGCAAAAATTTTGTGGCCACACCCCAATTACCATGTTCATTTTACAAAATTTAAATGGGCAGGGAGAGCTGTATGGCAGTCCCTACTAAGGGGATTTAGAAAGTTGTAGTGCAACTGGCTTCCCTACACAGGTTACTGAACTACAACTCCCAGCACCAACACCCGGAGAGCTACAACCTTGGCCCAGGGCTAGTGGGGAGAGAGATTAACCTGCTCCTGGAACCCCTTAAGTGACCCCTGGGAAAGGGTCGTTCGACCCCCAAAGGGGTCCCGATCCGATCCCCAGGTTGAGAACCACTGTCCTAGACTCTCTGGCAGGCCCCGGTGAAATTGCACCCCTTGCTCCCCTGGTAGTTACGCCACTGGTACCAAGTATGTTCAATGGGGGGGGGCACATACACAAACACACAAGTGCACTGACCAATGTACAGATCAGCCTAAAAATGGACAATCTGGCCCAGATAAAGCGATATGTACTGTATGTACCAGAGCTAAAGATTCCGTATAATTCTGCATGTATGTAGAGAGGAAGGTTTTTAATTAACTGGTAATTGAAAAGGTAATCTTTGTGTATTAGGGGACCCTAATAACATTTATCAGTGAGGCCCGGTAGCTTGTTCACATTTAACTTTTAGTATGTTATAGAATGGTTAATTCTAAGCAACCTTTCAACTGGCCTTCATTTTTTTATTTTATATAGTTGTTTTTAATTATTTGCCCTTTTCTTCTCTCTTTTCCAGCTTTCAAATTGGGTCAGCTGACCTCATCTGAAAACCAAGTGCTCTGTAATGTATTGTTATTGCTACTTTTTATTACTCATCCTTATATTCAGGCCCTCGTCTATTCATATTCCTGTCTTTCAATCAAATTGATGCATGGTTGCTAAGGTAATTTTGGCCTTACCAAACAGATTGCTAAAATTGCAGATTTGCTGCAAACTCAAAAACCACAAATTGTCTCAAGATTTCTGTCTCTATATCACACTAAAAGTTTATTGGGTGAATAACCACTTTAATAATACAGTAGTGTATTTTTAAATACCTCTTTTGCAATGAAACCTTACAAAGTATTCACGTCGTGCCAAGTCAGACAGATCTTTGCACACGGTGCACAATAACACCACTGTCTGGCTTAATATATAGTTTATAACAGCCGGGGGGGGCCTCAAGCAGGATTTTAAAACATTTGTAGCTTTTGCCTTTCTGATACTGGATATGATGATGTGCAAAGCTGAATGATTGTTGGAGAATCATAGGTTAGACATCCCTTATTATAATAGTTTTCATGGTTATATAAGGGCCCCAGTTGTTTGATGATTACACTGTTCAGCACTGAATGTCACAGGTGAACTAGTTTCTAATTCATCACATTCATCACCTGTGTATTTGCAGACTGTTTTTCATGTTGTCTTGGGTGTTCCATTCACTTGGGATATTTTACATGGAAGACATATTAAGTTGCTGATAATCAGGCAAGATCAGAAGAAAATATATATTCCCTGTTCGAAAATCACTAACAGGAGGTTTAACTTGCAGACTTCAGCAGTTTATAAATTCCATCTGTGCCGTCTCCAAAGCTGTCCTTCAGAAAATCAGTTAAAGCAACGCATGTGTCTGAGAGTATATTACAGACCCACTTCGTTTTCGCTGGCTGTACACTATGTACTTTCTCTACTTCTCAATACAGGAATGCTCAGAAAGACAAAAGGCAATGAATGGAGTGTTAGTCACCGACCTATATATGCAATCTAGGCACAAATAGGAATATTTCAAATGAGTATAGGTTATTAGTGATGGGCAAAAAAAATTTGTCTCATTTTTGAAAATGCCGGCGACTTTTCGTGGCCATTTTACGAATGTATTGGCGGCAAAACATGGGAATTCGCCCTTGACGAATAAATTTGCCCATCACTAAAGGTTATATGACTTTTTTTTTTTTTTTAATCCTTTGTATGTAATAATGTATAGGAAAAATTGGGATTATACACTTTTGGTAAATTCCAGAAATGTTTGAAAGTACTGGCATGTATTTTATTATTGAGATGTTTTAAAAATTGTAATTAAATGAATATTGTTTTTATTTCTATTTTACACTGAGGAGCTAGGTGTATAGTTGTACTGACAATATCCTTGAATCCTATTATAGTTATCTAGTGTTCTCCCAGTTATAGGTTTCGGGTATGTTCTTCCATGCCACAGGGACTCTGTGACAACGGATATAACACTTTGGTCTTGTTAATTTTATATTAGTTTTGTGGAAAGGCAATATAACGTTTATTGCTTATATCCCATGGGCATCCAGTGTTTCTAGCTGTGCTGTCCGGATTTGCTTCATTTCAATCAATATTATGAGGCACGCAAGGCAGCCATATAGCAGCAGCCAACAGAAATTATATTTAAATAAAATATATTTTTTAAATAATCAATTTTCTACTCAAGCATGTGAGAGTTGAACCTCCACAGCCACCCACAGACATGAAATGAAAAGTAATGTCAGACACTCTTCATATTTCCCTGGAGATATGGAAATTGATAGCATAACAAGGCACCACTCTCCATATGCAGCCTTGCTTTCAATAGTCTAAGTCAGCGATCCCCAACCAGTAGCTCGTGAGCAACATGTTGCTCTCCAACCCCTTGGATGTTGCTCTCAGAGTCCTCAAAGCAGGTGATTATTTTTGAATTCCTGGATTGGAAGCAATTTTTAATTGCATAAAAACTAAGTATAGTGCCAAATAGAGCCTCCTGTAGGCTGTCAGTCCACATGGGGCTACCAAAATAGCCAATCACATCACTTATTTGGCACCCCAAGAACTTTTTTCATGCTTGTGTTGCTCCCTAACTCTTTATACATTTAAATGTGGATCACAGATAAAAAATGTTGGGGACCCCTGGTCTAAGTGAACAATGTCTAAGAAAGCTAGCTGTAGACTGACCAATTTAACTACATATATAGCACCAGTACCAGTATTAATATATAACAAAAAGGTGTCTTACTATAATTTAACAAACAAGGGTTACAGAATAAAAATGGGAATGGGATAAAAACGAGATCATAGGACCCTATTGACATGAACGTACATGTAGATTCTGCTTTCTCGTGCATAGTTAGAGGTCTTTCTGCTAACCTAAGAGGCAAACATCACTAAGATCTAAGATGTCACCAATATAGCAATGAAAAATAACTGAAGTCACGGGGGGATGAACACATGAAATACATGTTTATCATCAAAACTTGTTCTAAAGTTGACCGTACACCTTCAGACTGAGTTGGCAACTTATCGGACCTCTGATGACCTTTCTCATAGATATCTGATAGAAAATTGGCCTGTTGCACAGGTTTAAAAATACCACTTTGGCCCATTGATGCATTCCACTCCTCTCCCAAAAGTCTGCAGAGGCAACTACTATGATACAATTATTGGCTAAAGGCCTTAACAATCTGACCAGCCCAATATCAACCAGCACATCGGGCAAAGATCCATCAGGTGCATGGCCATCTTTTTCAAGACTGGCTTCCAGGAGCAGCTAGTAGAACAATAACCTGCCCCAACCCCCAGCCAAGGTTCCCTAGGGGGCAAGCCCCATAGTTTGGATACAATTGACCTAGGGTTCAACAAAATTTTTGCAGGGGGGGGAGGTCTGGAGGCCTTGTCCCTAGTGCTTAGAGTGCACCAACTTGTTACCAGGAGTAGATTTTTGTCATCCCTGGTAACTTGTGGGGTGATGTTTTAACCTTTATACTGGAAAATATATTTACCTCTAATTTCTCAAATAAAAAACTCTAATTTACGGTGGAAGCATTTATCTATCAATAAATCCATTGTCATTGTAAAAGGAGGCCTAAGCTCTTGACAAATGTTGTGACATCTAGCCATACCTTTACAGGAACGGTAAAATCCATTTTCAACTTGTACATAACAAGGTAACTTTATTTATGTTTTTATAGTACATCAATAGTACAGTATGTTAATAGGTAGTTTTAGACATATCCAAAAAGGTGGAAGAAATGTTCTCATATAGGATTCTGGAAATGTCCCATTAACTATAACAAAAAGTGAAGCAGTTTTATCATGTG
The DNA here is from genome assembly GCA_024363595.1 of Xenopus borealis. NCBI lineage: Eukaryota > Metazoa > Chordata > Amphibia > Anura > Pipidae > Xenopus > Xenopus borealis. The sequence goes on from CM044439.1 coordinate 120,427,712, forward strand.
GGGGAATAGCTGACCCTTCTCACCCCTTCTGCCCCTCACATAGAAGCCCTGCAACATAACATTGTCTGGCTGCTTTTGTCTTAAAAATATTACTCATAAGAACAAACACTCCTCTATGGTACCCCCTTAATAACCTTAATCACCTGCTGCTGTGTATTAAATCAACATGGATTAAACAGCCGGCACCTGCTGGCAGACCTGCAACTACTGTCAAGTTTAATTAACTTTCCAATTAAAATAATTTCCCACATATAAACATTATCATATAAATTAAGCTTGCCCTTAGCCTCATGTTCATTGGTTTATCACTTCCTAAACAGATTGCATCATTTTGCTACATCATTAACCCTACAGGATCCAGGGTGAGTGCAAAGCATTGCAAAGGACACTTCTCACTGATTCTTGGGGTCTCTTTTATGCAGATGGACATAATTCTACTGAAGGTTATTTGATACATTGTCATTAATACCAGGTGGTGTACACATGCAACAATGCCCTAGCTATTATTGTTTCTGAAAATTATAGTTTCCAGCTGCTAGAAGGTTAAACACATTCTGACATGTAATCCCACTTCAAATTGCCTCTTTTGCTAAGTGCATATATTGTCTGTAGCTCCTCGCTAATGTAGGATGCCTGTGAAAAAAATGCACAAATTAATTCAGCCCTGTACCTTGCATTGTGCCTTATTAAAGGGACAGTTCACTGACCAGTTATGGATTTAGGATAAAAAATGTGTTTGTTCATTCTTGTTCTGAGTTCTAACACACATTCCATTATTTTCATGACTATTTGGCTGCTTCACACACGTGTCCATGGATGTACTCATAAAAGAAACCTATTATCATTGTTCCCATTCATTAAACACAAACATGCTGTTTCTGTTGACTAAAAACTAATATGCAATCACATATCACTGAGCAGAATAAGCAAGATATTCTACCAAACTGAATGCTAGGTAAACTTAAATACAGGATAATTTTTCCTTTTTTAAGAGAATGTTAACTCAGTACACGTGAGCCAGTGACGTACTCCACAGCAGACACAGGAAGGCATCTCTATAAGATTTTCATAACTGAATTTGCAGTTTACACCCATTTTCTTTTAAATGCCAAATAAGTAGTGGGCTTGACACAAAATAATAGAAATGCAGCTATCATTTTGCAGCACAATCTGGGTTCGGGATGTAAATTCTGAACCAAAATGACTGAAGTATATTGTTATAATAGTAAGCTATTCTGCCTTGCGCCTGAGAGAAGCCTCATATAATGAAACCTTCTACAAAGGCGAATTCCATAAATAATTCCTTCACAGGAAAGTTCCGTGAACATATTATATTAATGTGATCCATAAGTTCATATTGTACAGCCCCAAGTATCATGAGCTGGACATGTTGAACACAAAAAAAACATTGTAACTGATATTTTGTGTGTGTTTTCTTTGTTGGCTACATTAAAAGAAAATGCTAAACAAAAGGAAATACTAAAACTTGTTATTTCAAGTATTTATAAGCCTTGCAAAGGCATGGTTCATGAACATCTGTGCATAAGTGCCAGATAAGTAAATGACTTTAATCTCAAACAATGTCAATAGCTGAAGGCCTATAGCCTACATATATTCCTTGTAGCCCTGTATATAGACATAGTTGGGAACATTATATGGCAACAAAGCATCTGGACATCAATGTTGGAAACTCTCTCAGTCTAGAGTAATGAATTCTGTTTCACCATCTTGACAGTTGTGTTTCCTACTGTGAGATAGACTCCCAATATCAGTCAGCAATGTTACTAATGCTCTTGGGATAGTTATAAGGGCAAGGGATGACAGATAGGCAGTTTTCTGAATAATTTCACTTGCAAATATGAATGCAGAGAGTCTTACATAACACAGTACTTGAACCCTTACTTTAGGGCTCCCTGCACTCTTCATTCCAGGTTCTTGAAATGTATTGGTGGTGCTTCTGTGGTAAAGCATAGATAGATTAGATAGATAGACAGACAGACAGACAGACAGATAGATTGATTGATTGAGAGACAGACAGACAAATAGATAGACAGACAGACAGATAAAAAGATATATATCTCCGAGTGCCCAAGTGCAGAAACTGAAGTGCAAAGAATCATACAAATATAAATCTCAGGGTGTATTCTAGGACAAAAAAAAAAGATTACAAATTTTTACCTGTCTACATTTCAGTATGGGTTTTGGGACCTTTTTCAAGAACCTTTTTTTAAAAACTGTTCACAGAGTGAAAGATCTTAAAACTGACATTTATCATTAAATGATCCACTTTTCAACTTCTGCGAGTGCTGTGTTCCCTTGGATTTTTTTTTGGACAATTACATTGTTGCACAATGTTTTTTGGTATGTGCCCTCTTATTATATATATAAATAAATATATATATATGTGTGTGTGCTCTATACTGTCTATGCCTTATGCCATGCCACCAAGTCTTGCCATATATATTTGTTATACTGCAGATACTAATAATAATTTTTCAAGTCCCTTTCACATTATTACAAAGAGTAAAATGCAATGACTAAATATGAAACTTTGTCCAATGGGAGCATATGTGAACGTATGATGTGTGAGCTGGGTGTGAGAGTGTGTGTGAGAGTGCGTGACAATATACTACTTGCACTGAGCTGCTGGAGAAAAATCCTGGCACAGTTAAATGTATTTGCATCCCTGCAGTTGATGCGCATTCCGTTATTACTTCCAAACGATTACATTATTTTTGACGTTGACTGACATGTTTGCTAAATCAGGTCAAGCTTAACAGTGATGGCCCTAGTTATCGAATTATATATATATATATATATATATTCTATCCATTGAGTGCCTTTTCATGGATCTTTTAATCATGTCATCTCCTTTACAAGTGCATGTGAAACACAAAGTGCACATATATTTCCAGCAGCTAAGATCACACTGATGTTGGAAGGTTGTCTAATGGGTTATTAGAGGCCACAGTATTCTGTGGAGAATACTACTACAGATATAAAATCTGTTATCCAGAATCCTGCTATCCATAAAGCTCCAAATTAAGGCCACCTGCCATGGTCTCGATTTTAATTAAATAATTCTAACTTTTAAAAAAGATATCTTTTTCTTTAAATGCTTCAAAAGCAGGGCCAGGCCAAGGGGTTGGCAGAGTAGGCTCGTGCCTAGGGGGCAAAGCTGGGGGGCACCAGGCACATACCTCCTCTGTCGCCTGCCCCTACTCCGGACCCCTCTCTGCCCGACTCTCTCTGCCCTTTTCTTGCCTAGGGCGCCCGTGCGGCGCAGCCAGGCCCTGCTCAAAATTATATTATTATATTATATAATATTATATATCTTATTATATTATGCTTGTCCCAGCTATTTTGTTCATGGAAAGTCTAATGGACAGGGAATAGGTGACACCAGAAAAAAAGGAACATTGACATCAAAAACTGAAAGTGTATCAAAGTAATTATAATATAATATACTGTTTCTCAGCTAATTAATTTCAACTGGTCTAGAGTGGCATCATTATATCTGTTATAAAAGAATTTCTGCAAGTTGATGTAACACTGATTTGGGCTATCCATACCACAGATAGTTAAGTGTCCAGCAAATGGTAATGAGCATGGGTTACATTAAACTTACACACCAGGATCAGGGCCTTCACTAAGTGGAAGCTTTACCTTAAGGGTGCAGTGCAACTACAACACACAGGCATTGCATAAAAATAGATTGATTGGGCGCCAGGAGATTCTTTTGATGAAATAGATGGATTTATTAGTCAGAGACAATAACCACAGGTTTACTCACACAGGAGGATGGTATAACAAGTCACAGATTATGGTAGATAGATAAGGATGATACCGCAGTATAGAGACACTCCCATAAGGCATAGTAGTCAAGCATACATCAATTCTGTCAGGCAACACACCTTTAAGTGGTCTGGATCCCTTCCAGTGGAGTGGTCAGGGAGACAAAGTCTAAAGCCTAACACCCTAACTGCTGTGGTCCCTTCACTAAAGGCATACTGGGAAGCCTTCTGGGAAGCTACTCCCTGCTACTTGATCCTTGATGGAGCATACAGCTAATCTTGCTATGTAAACTGTTTATCTCACTCTCCTAGAGAGTCTATTGACTGCTAACCTCATTCACAGGGTTTCCAGGTCCCTTTGGAGCAAAGGCTTTACTGGGGCCTTGGTAATTCCAGGCTCAGTGGAAACAGTGGAAGAGGCCACTCCTTCCCACACCCTATATGGCTGGAAGTGGTCATTCCACCTCTTGGCCAATGATTAGTGGTGTGAATGCTTAAATGGCAATATAGGGTTTTGCCTAGTAACTAAGGTTTAGGGAAGGGTAGGGATTTAACTCTATAGGGGCATAGCAATCCTATAGGTCCCTACATTGTATAAGTATTATTATTAGTTGTACAAGAAAAGAATTAGATGCATGTGACTGAGATCACAATGTGCTTATATTTGCTTAGAGTTTTGTGTATCGGTTCTGTGGTTGCTATGTCTTTATTAAAACTAGTTTCGTTTTCTTTTTAACATAAGTGACAGCATATGTAGTATAGACATGGGATCTGTGGGCCAGGCATAGCTAGAGGCAAATTGCCCTGGTGCTTGCCCCCCTTATGCCACCCTATGCCCCCAATCACCTTAAAAACCACTGGTTTCCAAATACCTCCCACTATATTTCTTAACACCTTCATGTGGCATTGTTCTTTTAAACTATTCTTTTGTTTCTTTGGTGATAAAGATGTAATTATTTGTGCCCAGGTACCCCCTGTAAATCTTAGGGAGTGGGGTCATAACCCCTGTACTATTTCTTATATATGGACCAAGAAAAGGCTATACAGAAAATCATACTTTGAAGTGTGATTTTTGAGGTAGTAAGACTTTTTATTGCTCGTTATAGCAGTACCTTTTAATTCCATTCACACAGACATTGACAAGTTTCCTGTATCCCATCAAGCCTTCTATTTATTCAAATTAATAATTGCAATTATACAAAGCAAAGCAGTGGCATTAGTACCATACTGTGGGGGGTGGGGGCAGAGGACATCCATCACTGGCTAAGTTGGGTTGTTCACTTATTGTACTGATTTGTAACTGACTTGTTAATGAAAGGAAAGGTTTCCAATGTGAGGTTTGCCCTCACACAAAACAGAGAAAATGACTGTATAGAATGGGGGTTCCAAAATACAGAAGAGGGACTCTAGGTCAGTTAGCCCTATTTCAATTCCATTAGTCCAGCAATAGGGAAAGCATGGCCTGCCACAGCTGGGGAGTCCAGGAGTGTAGAGAACACAATTTAATATTTTTGTTAAAGTTAAACTTTAAAGGAATTCAAAGGAGCAGTAAAAACTGGGTACATAGATAGGCTGTGCAAAATAAAACGTGTTTCTGACATAGTTAGCCAAAAATGTAATGTATAAAGAGTAGAGTGAGCGGATGTCTAACAAAACAGAACAGAACACTACTTTCAGCTCTCTTCTCTAAGTGACTTTAAGGGGGGCACATGGGACATAACTGTTTAGTGAGTTTGCAATTGATTCTTAGCATGCAGTTATGACCCATGTGCCCCCCCCCCGAGTCACTAATTGGTTACTGCCTGGTAACCAATAGCAAAGCTGCAAAGCAGGAAGTAGTATTCTGGCTATTATGTTAGACATTAGTCATCCAGTCACTCCAGGCTTTATACATTACATTTTTGCCTAACTAATTATGTTAGAAACATTTTTTATTTTGCATAGCCTATCTGTTTACCCAGTTTTTATTTTTACATTGAGCAATTCCTTTAAATCTGTGGGCCCCACTAACTTTAAAATACAAGTCTGCTTCAGTATAGACATTCAATACTTTACAATATAAGTCGAATGAAGCTTGACGTTTGCTCAGAAAATGTTGGCAACAAGCATTTATGTCTAAAGTAGACACCATGTTTTCATTATTTGGGATGCAAGATTGATGAGGAGATTTACATGAACAGATGTTTGCCAATGGTCTGTGCAATTTCTTTCTTCTATTCTAATACATTTCTGGCATGGGTAAATGCTGAGACATCTGGGCAATGGGATAAATTACAGTACCTGACTGCGTTATATGTTACAGGAAATATACTTTGGAATGATCATGGTACTATGGTATCAAAAGCAGAAGACTTTAATTATAGCAATGCATTTCAGTGTACAGCAAGTTAATTACCTATAAGACGTTAATTACGTAAGATTCAAAGATAGGAGACCTGTTATCCAGAATGCTCAGGACCTGGTGTTTTCTGGATAACTGATCTTTGTTATCTTCTTACTTTACGTTTACAAGAAAATCATGTCAACATTAAATAGAATTATATCTTCAGGTGGCCAATGACATAGAGATCCGCTCGTTTGCTGATGTCGCAAATGAGGAGATTTCTCCCTGATATGCCCACATATAATAACGTGGGATAATGCATCCAATACGGATGGTCGGATCGTGGGACTGCATCAAAGCACAGATGCGGCCGCAATCCGATGGGATTTTTTACACTGCCCAATCGACATCTGGCTGACTTTTGGATGGCCTCACACACTGGCCAATAAGCTGCTGACTCGGTCTGTCTGCAGCTTTTATCGGCCAATGTATGGGGCCTTTAGTTTGGATCAAGTACAGTTGTGCTCATAAGTTTACATACCCTGGCAGAATTTATGATTTTACACAAAAACGTTTCTTTCACTCATGATTAGTGGTTGGCTGAAGCCATTTATTGTAAAACAACTGTGTTTACTCTTTTTAAATCATAATCACTACACAAACTACCAAAATGCCCCGGATCAAAAGTTTACATACCCCAGTTCTTAATACCATGTATTGCCCCCTTTAACATCAATGACTGCTTGAAGTCTTTTGTGGTAGTTGTGGATGAGGCTCTATCTTCTCAGACGTAAAGCTGCCCATTCTTCCTGGCAAAAAGTTTACATACCCTGGTGATTTGGTCTGATAACATGCACACAACTTGACATAAAAGGGTTATTACAGTTTTTAAAAATACATTAAAACATACAAAATTAAAATGTGTGCTGAAAAAGAATTAGAGGGAACCAGTATTTGAGGATATTTCCCCTGAGCTCCAGCAACAGAAGCATGTTAAAAAAGCACAAAAGACATATTGTGAATGAATGATATTTCAGTAAATATATCAGGGACTACAGACCTTCTCCTCACATAGCCCACACACATGTTGTATATTTAAAAAAGCAGGAAAGTAAATGCAGTGGTTGAAATTTATTGCAGAAGACAGGTTTAATAAAATAAATGTATTAAATATATAACAAGTAGAGATGGAGACCTGTGTATATTGGAAATGGGGTTGATAATGAGGATCCAGTCATTTGGCATGCTAATATGCCTAAACAGATGGATTATTCTGCTTTAGCAGTGATGTGACCCAGATTGTCCATAGAGGCTTCCACTTCCTCCCTTGCCTATTGGCCAAAGCTCATGGAAGCTTAGCTTTTATGATTTAGCCTAATATTGTGGGAGTTCCACCCCAAAGACAGATTTTAAGATGCCAGTTTAACATGACATCCCTTGCCCTCTTAACATTCCCAATGGCATTGAAGGAATATATGTCACAGTCATTTGTTATGCTTTAAAAAAAGTAGAAAATAATTATGGTTATTCATAGAAAAAGGAAATGTGTTTTAACACATAACAACACTTGCTGACAGCCATAATTATAGAGGGATTAAAAAAGAGCTGTTTCCATTTATATTTGACAAGAAATAATAACCTACCACAGTGTTAGGTGAAAAGAATCTGAATATTACAGAAAAGAATGGGTGGAATGTTGGATAAAAATTACCATTCCATCGAGCCACATCCTGATTTGCTATATACATAGCCCACTGCTGTAGCTTCAGCCTAATTAGGCCCGGAAGTGTGGTTACTTCATGTGGTCTGTTCAGTAGTTCCCAAGAGATGTGCTCGCAAGTTGTACATTTTCTCTCCGGGCAGGGGACTACATTGATATGAACAGACCTGCCTCTCTGTAAATCAAACCATTGCCTTGACTTCTCTTCTGTGCCACTTTATTAATCCCAGCTTAGCAATAAAAAATTGTGAGGACTGTCAGAAAATGGCAGGATATTTCTATTTATGTATGTTTTCCCCGGTTATGCCTGTGCTATGGACCCTTATGCCAGTTGTGCCTTCAGTGATATATCTGGTGTAGCAGTCGTTAACTTAATTTGTTTATTTATATTAAAATCTGTCTCTAAGATGCATTAGCTATATATTCTAAACCTTTTACCTTGATAATTTGTTCTTTCTAACAGGTCCATGAAGCATTGACATATTTCATGGCCACGGTCCTCTCAGGTGATCAAAATACCCTTAAAGGAAAATGTGTGTATGGGCTAAGGAAACCTTGCCCATACACACATACTTATTGAGAATGAGGTACTAAGATCAAATAGCGTATAATCACAACAAATGAAATGTAAATAGATCTTGCGCACACAATATCCAAAGATGGTATTGTAGTCAAAACTTTATTGGTGTTTTGTGTAAAACACCTATTATATTGTATTTAAACAATGTATATATACATACAGTATGTATGTATTATTGACAGTTTCCACAAATAGTTTATGCATACCACTCAGCATACATATTCTATAGCAGGGGTCCCCAACCTTTTTTACCCGTGAACCACATTCAAATGTAAAAATAGTTGGGGAGCAACACAAGCATGAAAAAGTCTCTTGGGGTGCCAAATAAGGGCTGTGATTGGCTATTTTGGTAGCCCCATCTGGACTGACATTCTACAGGAAGCTCTACTTGGCACTATACTTCATTTTTATGCAATTAAAAGTTGCTTCCAATCCAAGAATTCAAAAATAAGCACCTGCTTTGAGGCCACTGGGAGCAACATCCAAGGGGTTGGAGAGCAACATGTTGCTCATGAGCTACTGGTTGGGGATCACTGTTCTATAGGTTTGAAAATGGAGACACCCGGCAATGGAATAACCCCAGCATTTCAGCAAGGAAGCCTTTGTCAAGGTCTTTTTTAGTACAATGCCACCTTTATAAATAGAGATTTTTTAGTGTACAAAATATAAGTAAATATTATTAATTTTGATCAAAATATCTGCTCCATAATTTAGCCAGATTGAATGGGAAATGTGCTGTCCATAGCATGTAGTGGTATGGGTAGGTGGTTATCTGCTAGGTAGTCAGCAAACATCATCAATGTATACTCTTTCTCTCTTTTGAAGTGCAGTATTATTTTGCTCGTCTGTTTCTTTTAAAGGCTGCCACAAACTGGCTAATGCTCCATGGTATCTGACCATCAGCTTGCATGGCTAATAGGTGGCTCATACACATGAATGGTTGCCTTCTATCGTTCCTTTCATTCAAGCCAACAGCCTGCAAAAAGTGAAGTGGAGTTGCAACTTCTCTTTACTACCAATGCCTTTACTACCTAATCCTACAGCATCACTGTATTATCTGTCATTTGCCCAAGCAGTTGGTCAGTATGGTGAAATGTGCCCAACTCAATCTGGGTGTATATAGCTAGCTAAGTTCACACTCTCATGCTTCTAATTAATTCAACAGCCTTTCCATGCTACAAATGTAATAACAGAAAACTCCACTGGTTTTGCTATTAAAAATCATTAGTATAAAAGACTGCAGTTTTTCTTTTTGGACAGGTAAGGAAAAGAGATCCATATATCCAAGACAATGATCTTGTTTACATTAGCAATTGAGCTACTAGCAATTATTATCCATGTCTCTTTGAGATTAATATCCTCTACTTGAGCAGTGTAGAAGAATGTATCTTTCAAAATGCTGATGGTATGTTTTTACACCCAAATGGCCCAGGGCCATCATTACAGGTAGTCCTGGCATTTGTCACTTTTGGGATATAATCAGGCCTTACAATCAACAAGAGGAAAGCCAGTATTTCTCCTGTTGATGAGAATTTGGTTCCTTCAGGTACCTTGGGGTAGTAATAGTGAATGCTAAATCACTGGACATACCTCCCACTTACATGGGTCAGAGGCAGAATCAGTTTATTCCCTCCTTAAAGGGAAACTGTCATGGGAAAACATGTTTTTTTTTTAAACGCATCAGTTAAAAGTGCTGCTCCAGTAGACTTCTGCACTGAAATCCATTTCTCAAAAGAGGATACAGATTTTTTTATATTCGGTTTTGAAATCTGACATGGGGCTAGCCATTTTGTCAGTTTCCCAGGTGCCCCTGGTCATGTGACTTGTGCCAGCACATTAGGAGGGAACTGCTTTCTGGCAGGCTGTTGTTTTTCCTTTTCAATGTAACTGAATAGTACGCAGTGGGGCGTGAGTTTTACTATTGAGTGCTGTTCTTAGATCTACCAGGCAGCTGTTATCTTGTGTTAGGGAGCTGTTATCTGGTTACCTTCTCATTGTTCTGTTGTTAGGCTGCTGGGTGGGGGAAAGGGAGGGGGTGATATCACTCCAACTTGCAGTACAGCAGTAAAGAGTGATTGAAGTTTATCAGAGCACAAGTCACATGACTTGGGGCAGCTGGGGAATTGACAATATGTCTAGCCCCATGTCAGATTTCAAAATGAAATATAAAAAAAATCTGTTTGCTCTTTTGAGAAATGGATTTCAGTGCAGAATTCTTCTGAAGCAGCACTATTAACTGATGTGTTTTGAATTTTTTTTTTTTCCCATGACAGGTTCCCTTTAATATATTTCATATGGGGAACTGACAGACCTCGAAACCAAACCCCAGTTATTGGGTATAACAGACACTCTTATCTTGACAATGGGCAAACTAGATATTTGGTTGTTTCTTCTATTGTACCCTAGGAAGGCATTCATTGTGCAAAGGATTGGCTGGATCTTAGGTCTATGACACACTGGGAGATTTGTCACCCCCAGGAAATCTGCACTACCCACAGGTAACAAATATTCCGAAAAAATGCCTCTCTCCTTACTAACCTGTAGGACGTAATCACTAAAAAATGCAGAAGGAATTTCCAGCAATATGTACCTATACTTTCTCCCCCCTTTGTGTTTATATGCCAGTCCTTGTTAACACTGAAATTCAATAAACAAAACCTGAGAAGAAAAACAACAAAACCAATGTATTTGCTGCACAAATAAAGAGCTTTTATTTTAAAGATGACTGAATCCATTTAGCATTTGAAAAGATGAATGAAATCTTTTTTTCCAAAAATACAGCTATACAGATCATTTAATAACTGCTCCTTGTGAAGCCTTGTTTTAAGACACATTCTCATTTAGGTAAGAGTAGATCTAATGTCGGGTTTGTAACCACTGCTCTTTAGCAGCTTGTTTCAGTTGCTAGGAAATGCTAGACTAGTAATTAAAACCTACAATTCTGCACTCTGCAAATTGTTTAAGGAAAGTAAACAAGTTAATATTTTATAGGGAAAAAGCCCTTGCTCTTTATATATATATATATCTAAATGTGGTTTCAAAAAGTGTTCTCTAGAAAGTCTCAAACATTACATGTCATTCAAACGGATGCTCTGCAGCTGGAGCATCTCAATAACAGTATCTTTGGGATTCTGACATTTGAAATGTATCAGCAACCACAGAAATACAGACTGAACTAAAGCAACCGCTCTTTAGATAAAGTGTTTTCTATTGCTGGCACCAAATGTCCTCACTATCCAGTACGATGCACACAAAAGTGTGTGTTAATTGTGTTATTTATTGCCTTTAGTATATTGCAACAATATTCAACATTTGTAAATTGATGGATTGCACCTTAGAAAAAAATATAAATTTAACAGTATACCAGATGATGAATGAGTAGTTGTTCCACGTGATGGGAGAATCTGACCTGTTTCGCTTTGCTGAAAAGTAAGAGTAAATTCACCTAAATGCATTGAAGTCTTTGGGCAACAACATTTCTTTTGAAGATTGACAAATCTTTCAACCCATTAGAGTCTATGGGCGTCATTTTCGCAGCGAAACTTGTTGAAAAATGTCGCTCATCCCTAGGAGTATGCTCTGTGGGGGCTGAAAATACAATTGCTGCTTAGAAATGTATTAATTGGTGTATCAAGTTTATGAAACCAACAATCTGAACCGCTGAAATGCTACTGGGGAACTAGAGAGGGGAAAACTAAAAAAAATCTATGGTAGAAAATATAAAATGAATGAAAAATCTTTTGTTTTGTACTATTTGCAGATGATACCCAAGTAAAAGCAAATGCTACTGTATGGGGAAGGCCATTTCCTGTTGCAGGAAAAAAAAATCCCTCAAAGCATAAAGTGAGGGTCATCCAGAAATGGTTTGTGAAGTGGAAGAATCTGACTGGCCTGCACAGACCCCTGACCTCAGTCCAAGTGAAAACCTTTGGGTATGAAGTGAAAGACAGACTGTGAAACAGCTCCAAGGTTTGGTCGGACCCCCTTATTTTAAGTATATGATGAAAACCTGGAGTAAAGTGAGGAAAATGTTAAGATCTGCTTGTTAGTCAAGGTGGCCAGATTTTTATCTGATTTGGTAAACTCTCATGTATGTATGTATGTATTTATGTATATTTCTATTTGTATAGCGCTCCTTGAGGGCAAAGCACTGTACAGCAACAATAAATTAGTAGTAACAAACAAGGGATCACTGCATTAATAAGTAACAATAAGTGCATTATTATAAATACAATTCACATAAATATAAAATATAATTACACAGTGTTGAGGAGACAAAAGGATGGAGGACCCTACCCCGTGGGGCTTACAGTCTAAATGGGAGGGTAATTTACAGACACAATTTGGAGGAGTAATAAAGTGCTGTAATTTACAGTGGGTGAAAACTGTCATATAAGTGCCAGTTCCCAGTTCAGGTGTTATCCATGTGCTCCCGGAGGTAGTCTCGGAGTTTTGGTTTAAAAACATTGAAGGAGGATTCTCATAAGTGAGAAATCAGTAGATGCTTTGCATATCCCATCCTCTGCAAAATGAAAAGGAAAATTTTGTAGGAAAATCTATTTCTTGCAATGTAGGTTTCCAATCCATGACTAATCTCTTTATGTAATTGATGTTTTTGTTTCTTATTTCTATCTGAACACAATGAGAAATGTCTGATTTCTTCATTATGCACTTTTGTAAACATCTCATTTTGTAGCTCATTTTAATTGGTGAGAAATCTGTACTGCTGCAACAAATTAAGCATGGTCATTATTCCAGTAATTTATTAATGCTTGAATATGCAAATAATAATCCTCCAGATATAGCAGTGTTGGCACGGATAGGCTAGGAATTGTCAACTGTGTTTTATACAGTATTGTGCTGTACACACAAGCATCTATTTATCTGATGCTCTTTCCCTCTGGAGAATCTCACTTCTGTACAATGGGAAAGGCAATATAGCAACAATTATCCTGGGCATTCTGATCAGTAAAATATTATAGTATTGAGTGATGGTCAGAAACAATTGCCATAGTTAGATTCACTGCAAATTTTTTAGTTTCACCAATAGCAACATTTTTGGTGAACCCTCTGTAAAAATTCAAACATGCAGCTCATTTTGCATAAAGAAAAAGTGTGCAACAAACAGAAACGTCATTGTATCCTTTTCTTCTACATCTACCAATTGTATCTGAACCCTAACACTGTCTATATATATATATATATATATATATATATATATATATATATATATATATATAATATTTTTTGGTCTTATTTAGCTGGAGTCGGTGTTTGTGGAGCTAGCTTTTTTGAGTTAGTGTAAGTGGAAGTTGTGGATTTCAGTTTATTGTTTTCCCGCTTCTGCTTGCATGTACTATTACATGCTGCTGTGGGCTAGCTGCTGCCATACTATTAGTCCTGCTGACTCTAAGGACTTTCTCTAGAGCTATCTGCAATTGCACAAATGAAGTCTCTGTAATGAGTGCTGTAAAAATCACTCTAAAGCTGGCCATAGACGCAACGATCCGATCGTACGAATCCTGGATTTGAACGATTTTCAGATCGTGTGTGGAGTGTCCCAACATTTGTCGTGCCATGCCGATTGGTCGTTTGGTCGATCAGACAGGTTAGAAAATTCAGTCGGCTGCCGATAATATTGCGTGTATTGCCGATCATATGATTTTCAGTGGGAGACTGTGCATCAGTTAATAGTGCTGCTCCATCAGACTTCTGCATTGAAATCCATTTCTCAAAAGAGCAAACAATTTTTTTTACATTTCATTTTGAAATCTGACATTTTTGGTGAACCCTCTGTTCGCTAGACATATTATCAATTTCCCAGCTGCCCCAAGTCATGTGACTTGTGCTCTGATAAACTTCAATCACTCTTTACTGCTGTACTGCAAGTTGGAGTGATATCACCCCCTCCCTTTCCCCCACCCAGCAGCCTAACAACAGAACAATGGGAAGGTAACCAGATAACAGATCCCTAACACAAGATAACAGCTGCCTGGTAGATCTAAGAACAACACTCAATAGTAAAAACCCATGTCCCACTGCGTACTATTAAGTTACATTGATAAGGAAAAACAACAGCCTGCCAGAAAGCAGTTCCCTCCTAAAGTCACATGGCAGCTGGGAAATTGACAAAATGGCTAGCCCCATGTCATATTTCAAAACTGAATAAAAAAATTTTTGTTTGCTCTTTTGAGAAATGGATTTCAGTGCATAAGTCTACTGGAGCAGCATTATTAACTGATGCGTTTTGAAAAAAACATGTTTTCCTATGACAGTATCCCTTTAATGGTGCTGCCTGCCACATACTTGCCATCCGTATAGATGATGGCTTTCTTGTTGTAGTTACTTTACACACCTCAGCCCATAAAATTTTTACTGTACAAATGCAGTGCTGCATTACTGAAACTAAAATTCTTTCATTGCCAGCTGAATGGCTCCAATTGGATGTGACTGCGGATGGCACAGCAGCAGCACCTAAGGAGGTAGCAGCACCACTGGAAGCACCACCACCATCCCAGAGAAAGCAGATACAATGGCAGCAGCAGCTCCTTGTCATTACTCATACCGGGGAGCAAGACTACCACCACCACACTGACCTGCTGTTTGCTCTTATCCTACAGGTCAATGCAATGAGGCAGGAGCTTCATGATATGAAAAATATCCACCTGACTTTGAGAGACAACCGATCACCTCCTCCTGTGTTATAAATCTGTATTATGATCTGTTGATCACTTTAAAATCGAGCAACCTTTGCTATATTTTTATTTTATATTAAAAAAGTTTTTCAGAGTTTTTTTTTTCATTTAACTGCTACTCAGATGGTACTTGGAAGTTACTTGGATTATATGACACAACTATGACTATTCTTGATCTCAGTCAATTAACATTACATTACATAATATTTCAGATTCATTACATTTACACATAAATATATGGTTCAGTCACATAAATACATGGTTTATTCATTTTAATGTGGGATACAAAGCACCCAGATATTATCTGTTCAGATTTATTATTAGTTGGGCCTGCGTTTGTAATTTACCTGGCGAAGTGCAGCGAACGCTAGCGAATTTTCGCATTTTATTGACTTTGCCCCATAAACTCTAATTTCCCACAAATGTATTGCGCAACAAAAAATGATGTTGCTCATAAATATTACGTTTGCTACTACAAAAAAGTTTTTGCGCGACAAAAGCAAAGTTTGCCTCAAACAGTTTTGTGAACTTTTCTGTAATTTTGCCAATTTGTCAGTGAAGCAGAAAATGCAAGAGATTCACTCATTACTAATAGTATTCTTTGTTTATGTAGCTTCCACATATTCCACAGCACTTTACAGATTTCAAGCATCATCTACACCAGTCCCTGTCCATATACTATGGAAAAATTTTTTCAGGTGCCAATTAACTGTTTATTTGTGGAGCGTGGGAGAAACCAGAGTACACAAAATGAAATCTACACAAGCACAGGAAGAATATTCAAATTGTGGATATAGTGCCCTGCAATCATATCTATGACCCAGAGCTGTACTAACCACGGGGCTACTTGGCTGCAAAGGACTAATATAGGTGCATATTATCCATAACCAAATTAAATATTCCACATTCTCCCAACAGGATGATACAGTACTTCCATACTGGAAAAAGGTAAATAGTAATAGGCAGACAAACTATATATAATAGTAAATAATATAGAAAAACAGACACCCACAGTATACACTGTACAACATACAACCACTAGGTATTTAGGCAATACTTTGTTTAGTCACAGCATAGTTACTAACTCTCTATTTTCCTCCATCTATAAAATGCCTCTATATACTTTCAGCCAAATGATACTCCTCGGCTTTATTATTTTTGTCATGAATGAGTCATGAATGAGTCATGAATGGTCATTCAGTCTATACCTGTGATTAGAATCATTCTCCTGTCTTTTCTCTAAATACAGTATATATCCAAACATAATAAACCTACATATTCTTGCAAAATCCAAATAGTGCCTATAAATGCAACAGAAAGCTTCCCTTTGCACTCTTCTAGCTGACTTGGAAAATGTATGTAATTTATTGTGGCCTTTATTATACTGGACATGCTGTGTCTTTGCACATCAAAGGAAAAATAATTCAAACCCAAAATTTTCCAACAGGAAAACCATCCACCTCCTACCAAGGGATACTGCCGGCTGTATTCTGTTCTGGCAAGCAACCTTAGTGTCATTTATTATTCTCCAATATCAGGTAGAATTGTCATATAATGGAGTTTAAATAGGAACTAAAGTGTAAAATAGAATAAGGCTAGAAATGCTGTATTTTGTATACTAAACATAAACATGAACTTACTGCACCACAAGCCTAATCAAACAACTGATTTATGCTTTGAAAATTGTAATTTAAACATCTTTTCAAGACCAAGACTGTGCACATGTTCAGTGTAGTCTGGACTGCTTAGGGGTCATCTTATGATTGTTTCCCTGTCCAGCATTAAGGGACCGTCTGACAATTCCTATCCACAGCAGTAAATGAAGGGAGAATTTCACTGCATACAGTCAGCTTTCTTATAAAAACGGTACACATTTTTTAATTGAAGTATTTTGGAGAGTTTCTTTTTCATTAAAGATTTAATTTTTTTGCCTTTCCTTGTATCTTTGCAAGACCAAAAACATGCACATGCTCAGTATGGTCTGGGCTTCAGTTGGGAGGTTAAGCTTAGGGATAATCATAAATTATCATTAACATTACAAGCCAAAAAAATATCTGCCATAGAAGATGATACAGCAATACTGATTAATAATTAGAATTTGCAGAATACACTGGGTCTGCGGATACAAATCTCTACATGGTCACCAGCTGCTCTACAGGGAAACAAACAAAGGTGCTCAAGTTCTGGGAAGTGAGGTGGGGGAGCTCCCCCCTGCCGTTTGAAAGTATGAACCTTTCCCTGCAGAGCAGTTAGGGACCATCTGAAGTTTCCTATCTGCAGCTGTTAGAGCAAGTAAAACAAAGGGGGATGTCACTGCATACAATCAGGTTTCTGATAATACATAAATTACATTGGAGATAGATTTCTTTATCAATAAAGAAAGTAAAAATGGGATTTAATTTTTTTGCCTTTACATCCCCATTAATCAACAATATGCTTTAAATCTGCCCTGTGCAGCGAGCCATGGCAACAAGTCATTTGCTTTCATTAAGCTATGTCCCTAGACCTGCCAATGCAAGTTGCTGATTGGTTGCCATGGGTTACTTCACCTCAGGCAGACGTTACTATTCTATGTCATAAATAGACTACATCACCTATATATGTCCATAGAGGATCCATCATGGAACTATTATGACACCGGGCCATTACAAGCTAATTATGGCCCAACTCCAAGGAGTACATCAGAAGATAACATTCTGTGTGTATACATATACCCTGTGCAATAATATTATCAGATCATTTGAAAAACCAGGGAAACTTGTAAAGCATGCAAGTTGCTGGTCTGCATTTAAATTCAATGCAGGATTCACGTAGACAGCACCATACAGGATAAGGTTGAAATGCTTTTATTATAGATAGGGCTTTCTTACACAGAGACAATAAACACAGCAAAGTTTCAGGCTTAGCAGCTTGTCACCTATTAAATTAAATGCAATCACTAAAACCCTTCTGGATGGAGTGTCTTCAAAAGTCCCAGTTTTCTCATAATCTTATTTTACAGGTATGGGATCCAGTAACCCGTTATCCAGAAAGCTCCCAATTATGGAAAGGCCATCTCCTATAGACTCCATTTTATACAAATAATTCAGAGCTTTAAAAATGATTTTCTTTTTCTCTGTAATAATAGAACAGTACATTGTACTTGATCCAAGCTATAGTATAATTAACTGTTACTAGAGGCAAAACAAGCTTATTGGTGATTGTCAAGGAAAATGCCTATATGCCACCATATGACTGGTATTTGACTCCAGCTAAATTAAATAAAATCTACGGCTCTGTCCCTGTGCTGTTCAGGATTGGCCCCTATGATCACCTTTACCAGTGGCAGAACTACTGGGGGTGCTACAACTCTCTACTCTCTAAAAATGTTAAGAAATCCTGACCTAGATTCATGATAAAACATACGGACATTATTATGCGGATCTAAGCTGGAGATGGTAGTGTAAAGCAGCAAGATTGTGATTCACAGGTCGGTGAAGATGCATCTGTCAGTTCAGTGGATCAGAGCTCCAAGCTAAATATTCTATAGTGCACGAGAGTATACACAACTGCATGGCAACAAGGCACATACAAGATAAAATATAATCAAGAAATCAAGAAAGAAGCCCATAGTGGTGCTTGTCTGTCAGTGCCTTTGTAAAGTTGGGGATGGGGGGATGGGAATACATGAAAAAGTGAATAAGAAGGTTAAAGAGTAACTGAAAAATAAAAAAAAAACATAAAAATAAGTAATTTTGGATACCTGTCACATACCTCTAGTGCTTGACAAGTGCACAAGCTTAAGCAGTAATATTTAAAATGCACTATATCCATTTGTCCATACCATACATCTAGCCAACACTTCAGGAATTTCAGTTCTATAACGTACATCAGGGCCGCCACCAGGGGGGACAAGTATCCTGGGCCCCGGCTTGAAGGGGGGCCTGGAAGTGTTGCATTTTTCGAAGAATCGGGCCCCCCTCACAAGCGCCCTCTTATGTCCCAGCAGAATGCGGAAATGCTGATTGCCGAACAGTCGTGGAGCATCGGAAAGACCCGAAGTGACAAAGGAGCTGATACTGAAGTCCTGAAACCACAAGTTTAATTCTACTGACACCAATTTTTTTAAAACTTATAAGGGAGCCCTGACCATCAATATGTGTGTGGGGGGGTTTCTTTTTTGTGCTGATGTCTGTGTGGTCTTTGCTGTGGACTGGGCGGGATCATTGGTGGGGCTTGGGTGCCAGGGTGGGCGGGGCCCAAGGGGCCTCAAAAATGTTGTTGTGCGGGGCCCTGTGATCTCTAATGGTGGCCCTGACATACATATACAGATAAACAGGTCTACAAATATTCTGGAAGTAGGGGAAAAAAGCTCTGCTATACAGGTAGAAAACAAAATGATTCATTCTGAAAATGTAATTTGCACACTGGACTTGTGTTCCTACTTGACCCTTATAATTTTTCAAAACATTAGAAACAAAGACTGACAGTCTATGTGCTAGTCTGTGGAATTAACAATACAATAACTGACACTGTGACTGGCACTGCAGCCATGTACAGCCTTTGGTGAATTCTAATCCACTCCACCTTTTTAGCATTTGATTTTATAACATCTAATTAAAATAATATGTGAAATAAATGCACCCAGGCTTAGACTTGAAAGTACATTTATCAGATTCTGCCGTTCGTTGGCAAGCACCTTTGTGCAGTAAATAAGTGAAATAGGTTTAAACCTTACTTCTAGCAATTGTTCTAAAAGTGTCCATGGGCTTTTGTGCCCAGTAACAGCAGGCTTCCGCTTGTCCTTTGTCCCCCACTGTTTTATCAATATTCCTGTTTACAAGAGATATGCATCTTTCCATAGTTTGTTTTTCTGCTTGTCTCTGTAGGGGGCAGAAGAGTAATAGCGTCACTGTTCCTATAGAAAGACTGTAACATTTATAGTCAATGCCTAGTACTTTTCCAGTGTTCCTGTTTCAATGGCTTTGCTATTAACAGTGACATAGGCAGCAGAAGATGGTTGAGGCAGGTCAAGCACAATATACAATAAAACAAAGTGGGTATAAGTACAAGAATACATTATATAGTAAGAATCAGTGAGCACAGACACTCCAAGCCTATTATAAGTTCTAGCACCTCCCCATGCACTGCCTCACTCTATTGCTCTGCCAAAATGCAAGGTATGAGGAGCTGTATTAGTAATGTGAAAAATTCAAATATCTCTTACTACATGGATCCACATGTTATATTATAATGGGGCAGTTGTGCAAATTCTCCAATCCCACTGCCTTAGCATAATAATTATATATAAACATAGTCATTTAGTTTGAAAGAAAGACAGGTCTAGCCTTTTGGCCTAAGTAAAACCTGTCTAACTTCTACCTGATACAAAGGAAGGAAAACAACTCCTCCTTCTAAAACTCCTCAAAAATTTTTTTCCTGACTTCAAGATGCAATTGGACCATTTTCTGGATTAACTTTGTACTAAGATCTGTATTTTCTGTACATCCCAGCCCAGAAAGCAGGACAGCACAGAATGGCAATTCCATGTATAAATACCCCCAGAACTTATATGAAGATGGCACAGTGGCAATTCCATGTACAAATACTAGGGATGGGTGAATTTGACCTGTTTTGCGTCACTAAAAATTTGCTACAGGTGAAAATGAGAAAAATGTTGACTCGCGACTCAAGTATACAGGTGTCATTTCAGCAGCGAAACAAGGGGAAAAAATTTGCCCATCCCTAATAAATCCTATTTTTCATGTATAAAACCCCCAGAATTCATAGTAGGATGGCACAGACCTAATTCCATGTTTAAATACTTCCAGAATTTATAGTAGGATGGCACAGGCACAATTCCATGTATAAACACCCTCAGAACCCATAGAAGTATGGCACAGGCGCAATTCCATGTATAAATACCCCCAGAACCCATAGAAGGATGACAAGGGGCAATTCCATGTATAAATACCCCCAGAACCCATAGAAGGATGGCAAGGGGCAATTCCATGTATAATAGCCCCAGAACCCATAAAAGGGTGGGTATACAAACTCCACACTGCCCATTGCCGGAAAAAAGACCACCCACCCTCACCTAGGATGATTCACAATGTTACCTGGTGGAGAGGTGGAATACCAGTCAGTGGCAGATCAGGAGGAGTCTCACTCTCAAATGCAGTGGTGTGTGATGCACCACCACCATGCTACTCCAAAACCTAACAGATTATTCTGGACCAGGGCCAGTATTGGACTGGGGGTGGTCTGGGCCCACTGTTGCTGCAGCATCAGGGTACCCTCTCCTGAAAGTCCTACTCTGCTCACCCGGCCTCCTTCCCACCACCTACCACCAGGAAGGTCATCTCTTCAATCAGATGTGGAGGTCAGGAGAGCAGGCAGCTGTGTACAGGTGATCACATTGCAGTGACACAGTCTGTGTGGAGCAGGTCTGGGCCTTGCGCAGGTTCAGCACCGTGCAGTATGTGCCCTGCTACCATAGTTATGCCACCAGCCCGCCTGCCCACCACGGTCTTTTCTTCATCTTCCCGGACACAAAAAAATTTGTTAAAAAAATTAAAAAATTACCAAACAAGAGGAGGAAAATTCTGGGGGGGCCACAGACCCTGTGCCCCCCCGGTTCTGACACATATGAACAGTGATATTTATTTTGTTATATACTGTAAATAACAGTATATAAAGAAACAAATATAAAACCATTTTATATAAAACCACTCTATTAGTTCTTTCCATGCAGTCTGTAACCTAAAATAGATATATAT
>CM044439.1:120461168-120496324 GCA_024363595.1 Xenopus borealis
TTCCTATATTATTCATCCTGCCCTGGTTTCAGTTCAGCTACACCTTCTCCTCTGATAACCCCCCTGCTGCTTTACACATCCTCAGCTCCTGCTTCCCATCAAGAGCTCCCTTGAGCTGCTGCTGCTGCTTCTATGTGATGTTCCTGCTGGAGAGCAGATTAGGTTTCCAATGTTCAGTGGAAGGGCGGCTGCCCATGTTTTCTCATTGCATCAAAGGGAGTCGGGAGTAGTAGCGAGCACCTAGTTCGGGGTGAGTTCCCAGACCTCCAGCAGGATTCTGTCTGCTAGCTGTAAGGGATCTGCTGGAGATCTCCTCGTCTGTAGTAATGTGTAGTAGGGTTTCTATATGGTGGGGAGACTGTATGTGCAGAGAAGAGACTGTTGTAGGTGGGAGAGGATAGCTCAGTCTGATGAGCAAAAACATGGCTAAATATAGCGCTATCCCAGTGCTCGACCTTTGCCCTTGCATTTTGTTTGCAGTGTTTTGGGGAGCTTCCCGGTTGCAAACTATTCAGCTGTCACGTGTCATTATTTGCTAATAATATTTATTGCCTTCAGCTAATCGTGTAGCCATATGTCTGTATTTACCGGCTTGATTAGATAGCACATAAATCGATAGCATCCTGCTGTGTGTGTCTGCTCTAGGGACTGAAGACAAACTCATGCAAATGCTGTATTGCCCCTAGGCTTAGCGCAAGGTAAGTAAAGCTATGGCTTTCATTGCAGTTTTTGTCTCCAGTATTTATTAGCTAATACGCAAGCATCTCTGCGATGTGCCTAGGAGTTTAAGGGTTAACTAGCGCTGTCTGACAACAGAGTTCAGTTCATCACACACACGCTATCACTAACACTTGGGTGCAACGCCCACTTCCTGGGTGCTACTCTGCCCCTTGATCAGATGAGAGGGACTCGTGACCCCAGACAGGACTGTGTCAGTGCAAATGCGCTGTTTGTGCAGTCGCTGTCCGACGTGCTGAATCGCCTTTAGCTTCCTGGCACTGACGAACAAACAGCGCGTTTCTAGCGCAGCTAAAAGGTAAGAAGAATAAACCCAGTACCATGGATCAGTGCTGAGAGACTGAGGTATTGACATCATCACATATATAGAGTATTACATAAACCTGATCATAGATCTGCAGCTGTTGCTTCCACCTCTGAATTATGTCCTGCGTGTGCCATTCCTTCTGGATTCTGCTACTGTTTATTGCTAATATAAAGGTGTTTCACAATTAAATATTTGCCCAGTATATAAACCAACGTTTCCCATTAGGGACCCATCTTTAGTGTTGCAGTCTGGTCCAATCATATAATAATGTGCAGTATTTTATTTCCCAGCGGTATAAAAGGTTGCAACCTCTCCCTACAGCAAATTCACCCCTGTTCCTTTTGTTGGAATTAAGATTCATGTGAGTTATTTCTTATTATAATATTAACATATAATCTACAGTCTGGTCATTTCCCTATGGGACCAAACTGTAAATGATATCCTTATATACTGCGTGTTCTGACGTCAGAATGCGATGTTTATAACAAGGGTCCCCCTCCAGCAAATTTGACACAGCGCATCCGATTTTGACACTTCGCATCCGATTTGACACCATGGTGCCCGAATTGGACGCTGGCGACCATATTGGAAGCCGACCCTCCAACCCCCACCCTCCCCCCTGACATTCAGTGTCAGACTGGGCAGTTGGGGCCCACTGGGTTCCAAACCTCGGGGGCCCCGTGCGCGGTGCATCATAAGGAGATCTACGGGGCCACTACACGTGTGCGCAAACTACTGGCCTATCACACATGCGTGAGCTACAGGCCCATACGCCAATGTGAGCAGACTGCCAGTGTGCAGATTTTTTTTTTGTTTGGGGCCAATCTAGGAGCGGCGGCGGGGGCCCAGTCCGACCCTGCGGACATTTCACTGTAGATTATAATGCATAATGTACCCCCTACTGAAATTTATAAAGATATCAGATGTCACCACAGAGTTATGTGACATAACTCCTTGGTGACCTAAAATATCTTTATAAATTATAATAGGGTGCATTGTCCACTATATATGAGGCCTATATATGAGGCTATACCCTGGAGATAATGCACTACTGATAGCATTATGCTTATTGAGCCATGATTAGACATCAGGTACAGATACAAATGGTAGAGCACTAAGGGTAGCAAAATGGTGTAGAATCCAGGTATGGGGTGTTTCAGGGCACATAGTGCTATGTTTTTTTATATGCAGTGCTGGTGAATGCATTTTGAGTAAAGTGCAAATGTAACATGTTGCTTTGTCCCCTTTCAAGGCACCTTGTCCCTTTTCTTAATAAAGGCCTGACTTGAGAAACACAATTAGCTTTCATCAAAAGTGTTATGTACTTTTATAGGTGGGTCTTTGGATAACTACTTACTTGTTAAAGTAGCCTGACTGCCAGCCAGGGCCGGATTCACATAATGGGTGCCCCTAGGCCCGCTGCCGTTCATCACCCTTCCCCTTCATGTGTGCACATGCACACATTTTCATCATCAGGTCAGGAGCACTGGGGATTTGTGCATGGGTTAGGCCCAGTCTTTGGTGGCCTTTCCACAAATCTGGGTCTGCTGACTGCATTAATGAAGGAAGTAAAGTTGACCATACACTTAAAAATCAAATTAATTGGTGAAGTCATTAAAGGAACAGTAACACCAAAAAATTAAAGTGTTTTAAAGTAAAGAAAATATCATGTTGTGTTTCCCTCCGCTGTTAACACTGGTCAGTTTGCTTCAGAAATACTACTATAGTTCATATGGCTAAACAACAGCTTATTTATATAATCAATAGCAGTGTTTCTGAAGCAAACACTGCAGTTTTACCAGTGCAGGGCAACACTGCATTATTTTCAGTTCTTTCAGTTTTTGATGTTACTGGTCCTTTAAATGTGCAGATGGTTGCCTGATTTTGCCATCCGATCATAGTCCAGGTCCACAGAACCCCATTTGGTGAGGGCCCCAGTAACATGCAAAGGCAGTTATCATCAAATGGGGTTTTAGCAGTAACATAATTAGGTGGGTGCGGGCCCTGGTGCGGGCAGTTCAGCCAGCCCCCCCCTCTCCATGCCGATTTCTTTGCGACTGCAGCTGGCTACATTGGGGCACAATCTGCCTGGGGGGGGGGTGACCCTGGTGCAATTGCATCCCCTGCTGCTCTGGTAGTTACGCCACTGGTTTTCAGGACTGCCCGAAAGAGATCATGTTAGTTTTTCCCCTGTTATCAGTCTGGTAGGCCTTCCTAAGGGCCCCTTACGATAGCCTTGAAGCTGCAGAATCTGTATGGAAAAGTCAAATTGGCAGATTTTATAAGCCCTTGGGTGGCCACATGATGACATCTTTCTCTAGCTATAGCCTGTTTGTACTCATAAGGTGGAATCATAGCAGTAGAAATGCTGTTACCCAGCTGAATGAAGTGTGCAACAGGAAGAAGCAGGAATGCCTTACTCATATTTACTTCTAAGCCCCCTTCATAACGTTTGTGTGTCATTGCTTATTTATAAATAAATGTGTTGTTGGTGATTGTGCTGGAGAACTGATATAGTGACAGATATAGTAACAAGGTAAGATTCCAGTTTATCCCAGCTTTGCCTGTTATCACTGTGTTTCTAAAAATATATTCATACAGTACAATATATGGTGAATACAGTGTACAGACGATTTCTGATAAAAACACATCAATGGGATTCTTTAATTATTTTTATTATGTGCTCATTTTGGGACTAGCTAGGCAATTAAAGTGTGGGCTGGCTGGTTAATGGAACTGACACTGAGCACTACCACAACTGTATTGAGATTTTTAAATGGTACTTAAAAAGCCAAACACTTGCCCAGAAGGAATCCAGAATTAACACCAAATCTGCTTTTATGTTAAACTCCCCTGGGTAATATTGTACTCAAGCTCAGTATTACATCACTGTTGTCTACAAATTTTATCTGCTTTCTCACATTTTAAAGCATATATAGAATGTGTATATATATATATATATATATATATATATATAATGCCACTGACAACAAGTACCTATAATGTTGAGCACAGTTTTTGTGGAAGGAATATCTGCAGTAGCTTAAGCAGTACATTAATTCTATAATTATAAGTGTGACTTATTTATTAACATAGGTGCTTAATTGTACTGGTGCCATAACTCAGAGCCCCCCCCCCAAAGAGAATTTTGCTTTTATCATTATGCACAGGCTGACATTTAGTATATCCAACATTAATTACCAAATACCTTTGATCTGTTTCTTTAGGGCCCTTACACACGGGCGTTTTGGACCTGCGCTCCCCTGTGTTGGGTTCGGCTGCGGTCAGCCGCAGGGGAGCGCTGGTCTAGACGCACCTCATTAGTTTCAATGGCGTTGTACCCTCAAGACGCGTGTAAGCGCCGAACGCAGATTAAGACGCAACATGCTGCATTTTTCCTGCGTTTGGCGCCTACATGCGTTCGTGTGAGTACAGCCCCATTGAAAATAATTTAGTGCGTCTATACCTGTTCTCCCGTGTGTAAGGGCCCTTAGACAGTCTCCTAATCACTAGTCTGTGGTTGTCACAAATAGACGGAGTGCTTGGTTTCCCAAATGATTTCACAGGATAGATTTTCTTGGCTGGTTTACTTGGGGTTAATATGTTTCAAATGACTGAAAATAATGTGAACTATTTTCAGATACATATCCCCAAAGAGTTCCGATATTTTGAGCAATTTGGTGAATCTAATTTAATATCCAGTAATCTAATATCTGGGATATTGCTAGAAATTATTTAGGATAGCGATTTAGCTGTCAGCCATTTTCACACTGAAGAAGCTGGTAGTGGTTAGAAACATAGTAGCATTTTGGGTTCAATAAATCCACTTTTGCCTTGTCATATCTGCAAGTGGGACTCTTAGTTTGATAAATGCTACTGAGAGTTATTGGGTTATTTAAAGGGAATATATTGTGTATATATGTTTACTCACAAAAATGTCAATATGGAATGATACCTATTTTAATTAAATTTCTGTTATTGAATAAGGGTGCCTACATGACACTTTTTACAACTTCCTATACAGGGATGCACCATATCACATCGTTGGAATTGAAAGAGGAATTACTCCTGGCACATAGCATTTATGGGGTTAAGCTTAGTAATTATTTTGTTAGCCTGTCTAGTTTTGAATTTTTTCGTATACTTATAGGTGTGATAGAGGTGTTAATAAATATGTACAGAATAACAAATGAAAGTAGCAGTGCAAAACTACTGGGTGAGTAGTGGATGCTGCTGCACAGGACACAAGGGCCAGTGAGGTCCATTGGTAAAACCCAAAGAACTGTTCCTGCTCAAGCCCAGTGAGTCCTGCTGTGGCTGTAATTTCAGGTATGTGTGGGAATGGTGCCTATAACCCTGTAGTACTAGTTACACACTGCTAATTATATTTCCAATTGTGTTGCCTAACTTCCATACCTCAGACCCCATGAATGCAGAGGCTCCAGATTGTTGTGTGGTTTGCTGTATTGTTCCCCCAACCCAGCCCCTTCAGTTACAGAAGGCAGATTGCCTAAAAGTGCAGCTTCTACTGCCTTACAAATTGTTATTAAAATTAAGGTACCCAGGGGCTGCTGTTCAGTCTTGCCCTGGCTTTGATATGCTTTAAAATGCCCCACGGTTCTTACCTGAACATTTGCCACTGGGAATTGTTCCCTTAGTTCTCAAACAATCGGTTTGTTGTAGTCCAATTTAGTGAAATAAAACCAGGCTTTCTTTCCTTTATATTCGATTGCTGACAACTATAATAATCATTTTAACAGAGTGCCTGATAACTACAATTATGGCAGGTGGTAGGACTAAAGGGTTGGTAACCTGAGCTCCGCTCTTTTGTGTAGATTGTCAACAAGCTCTGTGCTCATCTTTCTTTCACCATTCATCAATAACAAGATCTCTATGGAGAGAAGACTGACTGCTGAGCCATTCGTATCTTATATACGTTGATGCATTTAGTATTAAGCCATTGCACATACACATTTATAACACATTATCCCTAATAAGAGTGGATCAACCCAGGTCAGAGAGTAAGAAATGTAGGCTTGGGGCATTTGGCAGAAAGCTTTTGATATTTATTTCAGGGGAAGGGGGTGAGAAGAGAAGGGACAACATGATAAATAATAATATCTGCTGAAATCCCCTTCTCTATTTATAACTATAGAGAAGGGGAGAGAAAGAGAAAGGCCCCAACGCGGGCCGAAACGTCGGATATGCATTGCTCAATAAAATACACTTGAATACACTACTACGTTTTGGAGTGCGGGTCCTTTTTTAATATATGGATGAATGAATATTTGACCAACGCACCCGCTCGAAAAGTAAGTCCGGAAGGAGTGCGTCCACTTATACTACACCAGTATATATATATATATATATATATATATATATATATATATATATATATATATATATATATATATATATGAAAAAGCTGTTGCACAAAACAGGGTCTTTTGCAAAAAAAAATTACCACTTTATTATAATCAATAAAGTGGTAACTTTTTTTGCAAAAGACCCTGTTTTGTGCAACAGCTTTTTTCATATTTATACATATTTTCTGTTTGCACCAGGGCATTTTCCTGATTAAGTGTGTGCGGAAGGCAATCTATAATTTTTTCTATCATTTTTGTATATCCATAGATATATATATCTATAGATATATATATGCAGTTTCAGCTGTGGTGTACTCCAAAACAGCAGCTTTTAGTGCCTGGGTGCTGCCATGCAAGGTCCCTGACAGTTTGCAAATATGTATATATTATATATAGCATTCAAGAAGACCAGCAACACTTGAATTTTGGTGCAATCATTCAAAAATTTTTATTTTTCAGTGCATATACAGCCAACGTTACGTTTCGGTCCATACCAGGACCTTTCGTATGGACCGAAACGTTACGTTGGCTGTATATGCACTGAAAAATACACCTTTACTGTGCACCTGGGTCTCTAGTGACTGAAGCGGTGTGCCACCCAGCGTGAAAATGATATATTATATATATATTATATATATATATATATATATATAACTCAGTGAGGGACCTATCGACTCCCAGTGGGGGAAGTCCAGAACCAAGGAGGAAGCATTGCATACAAGTCCAAGACAAGGGATCAGGAGTAAGCATAGTCAAATCCACGCAGTAGTTCAATAGGCAGGTGGCTAAATAACAAAGTCAAAGTTCAGGCAGGGTCAGAAGTCCAGGAATACAATAAAACAATACAATACACAAATTTAGGAACACCCAGGAATGCTAAAAAAAATCCTATAATCAGGCATTGCACCGGCTTCCTTTTACTTTGAATTTGACACCAAAACATGACATTGTGACATCACATGTTTGACCACTGACGTCAACTTGCCGGCGCCCTAACCCACTTGTATTTGCTGCTCACGAGTACAGGAGCACCGTGGAGCACTCCTGACACAAACACATTCATCCCTTACCCAGTTTTTTTGACTAATGTAGACATTAGAGCCAATAAATCCAAATGCATGGCCTTCCATCCTCTGTGAAATCCCAGTGCCTTCAGCAATAGAGTTCTGATAGTTTTAGTTCTTGAAGTCTATGGGGTGTATTTATTGACACTGGAGACAAGCATCATCGGTAATTAGCAGTTAGAGCTCAATAGCCACCTACAAATTAGAAAACAAAAGCAAAGATCAGACTGGTTGCTATGGGCAACATCACCGGTGATGTTTGTCTCCAGTGTTAATAGATATGCCCCCATATGTAATAATGTAATGCATGGTTGTATGGTTGCTATTTATCCAGTAAACAATAGCAACTAATCAGCTGCAGCATTTACTGGTAGGCTCTTTGGAAACAAACATCTGATTGGTTGCTGTGGGTTACTAGAACGGGACAAACTTTTATAACATATCTAGATGATGCTAAAAATGAAATGTATGGAGAATAGGGTGCAATCGCATTAGCTGTAATGATGCAAGTCTCCTCGTGCAATGAGAATATTTACAATCTAATTCAGGCTTAACTGTCCATTGGACATTGTGAAATGCCTCATTGACGTCAAGATGTAATGAGATCAATATCCTCTAATAAGTTTTCCAGCTTAACTCACTCTGCAGTAGCTTTGGTGGCACAGCAAGTGGGTTGTCACTGTTAACTCTTTGAGCACTAGAGAGTATTTGGTACCCAAGACAGCAAAGCCTGTTTGTAGTTCTACATCTAATCACCTAGTTTGTTGTGTTTTGCATCCACACTTAAAGAAGACAATTTTGTAATCAGTAGTTTGTGAGCGGATGTTTTTGCATCTGATATATATGATGAGGTCATAATCAGACTGCTGCCATATGTATGTGCTCCCAATGTTTGTGGGCATTGTTTATTTGTCATCCTAATCTGTTTAGAGTTAGACAGGGATGCATTTAATATGGAAGCACAGCATAGTGCTACTGTGATAAATTCTCAGAGTAGCAGCAATGCAGTTAATGCAGAGCAAAATATGTTATTGGCTGACATTCCACTGCAGTTGCTTTTTCTGCTGTGCTAGGTTAGATTGTTCAGAACATTAAGGGCTCAATTCAATTTGATGAGAAAGACTTACGTCCTTATTCAATTCCAGGTTCACGCATTGACTTCATTGCGGATTTCATGAGATAAGCTTTGATAATTTTTCCAATCAAATTAAATCTGACCCTGAATGAAAAAACACGAATAACAGAAAGTTGAAGTGGAAGATTACCTTTGAATTATATATAATAGTATTGTATATAATAAATGGACCTCTTTTTAACAGCGTCTCAACTGACCTCTATTATTTATTTTGTATAGTAGTTTAATTACTATCCTTAAGTATTCCCAGCCTGTAACTGAACACAATGGTATACTATGGAGCAGCAGCATATCTGTTTGATTTTAAAAATAGCTTTTATTATTATCACCTCAATGAAAAACAACAATTGCAGTGGAACGTTATGTGTTTTCGTGGCACAACCCCCCTCCACCCCCCTCTCCCCCTGCATATACCTTATTGAATATTCTGTCTTTTTTGCCAGCAATAGGGGCGGGGGGGGGGAGGGGAGAGGTCAGGTGCAGCATTCAGAGTTTCAGTGGGAGTGGATCTGGTTGGTGGGGCCTATACATTGATTACCTGCCTCTTCAAGCCTTCATATCTTCAAAATATACAAATGAAATAGAGACCAGGGGATGACCAACAAGCTTCTCTCCCCTTGATGTTAATTTGCAATTCCCAGTGGCTGTGGAGGGGACACTGAATATTCCATGGCAGAGGTTAAACATCCTTTGGCGTTACTTCTTTCTAAGCTTGCTAGTTTAAAGAATTCAGAGAATAAAAATGGAAGTTATATAAACATTGCAGATTTTAGTTACTGAATCATATTTGCCTTATGAAAAACTACAGAAAATAATATTGTACCTGTAATTGTGTTATTTTACTAGCAGATGATGTAAACCAGCGGTGTCTTAAATTAACTCAGTGTGTGATAGCATAAGGAATAATTAATAGTATATGAAAATGTGTTTCTCTTTTTCCAACGTCTACAATTAAATTACTAAGCTTTAGGCACCATGCAAGGCAAATTGTTTGCTGGATATGTCAGATAAGTTAAAAATAACATGTAATTGCTATAAATCAGATTATTACTAATTGATAATTAGTATATATTGTACAGATCGAATAATGAAAGCTTTGAAACTGCAAATTTCTGATACTTTGGGGCAAATTTACTATTATTCCCCAAGATTAGCTCGACCAAATTCGTAATTCGATAAACATTCGACCATCGAGTGCTTATCGAATTGTTTTAGGCTATCATTTTGCTCACTATATGATTTCTCGATGAATTCGTACGATCGATTTCACGAAAAAATTGTTAAATTTCCGTTGAGCGTCCGAAAAATTTGTACGATTCGAACTATCGAATGCTCGGATCGTACGAATGGTATTCGAGCAGGACTTAGCCTCAGAAGCTTACGGGGAGCTTCGCATAGGCTTCTATTACAATTCGGTAGGTTCAATCTGGCAAAGTAGGCAGTCGAATAACTTTAAAATTTTGATTCCTTCGATCATCGAATGATCGAATTATCGAATAGCCAATTATTCGATCTATTCGATATTCGATGATTGAAGAGGCCAAATTTGCATATCTGATTTCACGAAAAATTTGTACGATCGGCATTCGATTGAACTTCGATCATTTCACGTGAATTTCATAAATTTGCCCCTAAATGTCTGCTAAAAATACCCTTAATACAAAGATATAATCACAAAAAGTGAACAGACCTGAAGGTTATGTTTCTCCTCTGATTTGACCCAACAGTTTCTACTTACTGGAATATACTGCAGGAGGCGAGTTTGTAATCCTTTGGACAGTGAATCATGAGAGCATAGTGCAGTGCTCATGCACAGAACATATCAAACCTCCCCTAAGCCTGCATGCTAAATATCAGAAGTGTAAAGCCAATGAAAATGGAGGTGGGGAGTAGTAGGACCAGAAGGAAGTAGGATTATAATTTATAAAAAGTTTACATACATGTACTGTATTTATAAAGTGTGGATGAAGCTTAGGTTCTGGTGTAAAATATGAAAGGCTGTAAACATTGGGCTGTACTGCCCTCAGCCTTGGGAGGTTGCAGGCATAGAGCAGGATTAGCACAAGTAATTGTATTTGCGGATAAGACACTTTGTAACATTGCAGCAATGTGTACTTCTGTACTTGACTGCTCTACTCCACCTAAACATAAGGTCAAGCTCAACTTAAATCAAGCAATGCCAGTCAGCAGCAGGAACAAAATATTGTCCTGTATAAAAATAGGTAAATTAATGAAAAGGAGAGAGACATTATTACCCTATTCAAACATAGTAACATAGTAAGTTAGGTTGAAAAAAGACAGACATCCATCAAGTTCAACCAATCAACTATTTTAACTGCTAGTTGATCAAGAGGAAGGCAAAAAAAAACCCCATCTGAAGCCTCTCCAATTTGCCTCAGAGGTGGAAAAATTCCTTTCTGACAAAATGGCAATGAGACTAGTCCCTAGGACAATCAGACTAGTCCCTGGTACACCGGTAAGCCCCCGTTTCATTTACAGGAGCCATACACTGTAGAACACGTTCAAATAGAGATTGTCCAGGGATGAACAATGATAATAATAAAGATCATGGAATAAATTCTGCTGCAGATGTAATGCTAAAGGGTTATATGGGTAAAATATGTAAATGGAATAAAATCACCTGCAGTTCTGTATAGAGAACACAGGGGCATCTCTTTAAAATACATGAAAAATGGTTTTACAAAGTAGTAAGTTTGTGATATTCTCTCCTTGAAGTGGTTGTACTTGCAGACACAAACTGTTTCTAAAAAGAGTTGGATGAACTGGGAAAATTAGCATGAATAGTCTTGGTTCAGTTGAACTGGGCAGTGGTCTGATTGCCCTTATAGAGTCAGGAAGGAATTTTTCCCTGTGTAACTGTGTGTGTTCATGATTACAAGATACTAGTGGGAAATAAACCATTGTTTTCTTATTCATTATTTCGGCCTCCCTATGGGGGCTCAAATCAGTGGTTTGAGGGCTTGTCTGTACACTCAGAGAAGTTTATCTTAAAGGAATTTAGTGTGAGAGGGCAGACGTTTATTTGTTGTTGCAGATGTTCTTGAGAACATCATATAGGAACATGTGATGAATATATATGTAGCAACTGTGCTACTTTCTGTTGAAAGTACATGCTAATAGTAGTAGCTCTGTACAAACAAATATGATTTTGTGAAAGTGTATGATCCCAGTTATCAATATTTCCTACCAGATTATCTTAATGTTTCTGGGAGAGAATGAAATGCCACAAAAGGCTACATCTGGCTCCTGGGCTGGGCAGTGCATGAAGGCTTTGCAGTCTCAATAGGTAATTGGAGCACAGCCCGATAGGCCTTGAACAGTCTTCAATATCTTCAATAGCTTCAATCCGATCAGCAGAAAACAGTCCATTTGAATTCATTTAGTCTCATAGCAGTATTTCACTTGCTTAACAGACATCGGAATGCAGATCAATAAAACCATTAGCCCAATGATTTTCATTTTATTTTTCAGCCTTATTTCTAGTGATGGGCAAATTTATTCGGCAGGCGCAAATTTTGCCTCCAACGAATAAATTTGTGAGAATGCTGCAAAAATTTGTCACGTCAAAGAAATGAGATGCTGGCGACAATTTTGACGCGGGCGACAATTTAATGCTCACCTACTGACTAAAATGCAATTGGACAAAATATACACGCGTCAAATTTTTGCCGGCAGTGAAATTGAGGACAGTGTCAAAATTGTCTGCGTTTCTGGAATTTATCAACGTTTCAGGAATTTCGCTGGTAATTCACAAATTTTTTGTCACAGCGAAAATATTTCTGCTTATAAAGAGTGGGCACTGTTTTATTGATGGAACATGTGCAGTCGTGGTCTAAATGCATCCAGCCATACTAGCTGAAAGGGGATTATATATGTACAGGTATGGGACCCATTATCCAGAATGCTCGGGACCTGGGGCATCCCTTATAACAGGTCTTTCCGTAATTTGGATCTTCATACCTTAAGTCTTATACAAAATCATGTAAACATTAAATAAACCCAACAGGCTGGTTTTGCTTCCAATAAGCATAAATTAAATTGAGGTCTAGTAAATAACTCCCTAATTGTGTCTTTTACTATCTATACCTATGGGCCCTATCTAGTGGAAATGGTTATACAGTATGTAAACCATGCATTTCTGTGAGCTTAAAGGGATACTGTCAAGGGAAAACATGTTTTTTTCAAAACACATCAGTTAATAGTGCTGCTCCAGCAGAATTCTACACTGAAATCCATTTCTCAAAAGAGCAAACAGATTTTTTTAATATTCAATTTTGAAATCTGACATGGGGCTAGACATTTTGTCAATTTCCCAGCTGTCCCCAGTCATGTGACTTGTGCCAGCATGGAACTGCTTTCTGACAGGCTGTTGTTTTTCCTTCTCAATGTAACTGAATGGAACACAGTGGGACATGGGTTTTACTATTGAGTGCTTAGATCTACAAGGCAGCTGTTATCTTGTGTTATGGAGCTGTTATCTGGTTACCTTCCCATTGTTCTTTTGTTATGCTGCTGGGGGGGCAAAGAGGGGGTGATATCACTCCAACTTGCAGTACAGCAGTAAAGAGTGACTGAAGTTTATCAGAGCACAAGTCACATGACTTGGGGCAGCTGGGAAATTGACAAAATGTCTAGCCCCATGTCAGATTTCAAAACGGAATATAAAAAGAATCTGTTTGCTCTTTTGAGAAATGGATTTCAGTGCAGAATTCTGCTGGAACGGCACTATTAACTGAAGCATTTAGAAAACATTTTTTTCCCATGACAGTATCCCTTTAACCTAAAGAGCATCACCAGGAGTGGGTTAGAGTTGTAATGCTTTCATTGGGTAAAGCCTAGGTCGTATACTCCTAGCATCATATACCCATTAATCTATAAGATGTGTAGAAAAAAGCCAGGAAAAATATAATTGAGAATTGGTTTTCAGACAACACATTTTCCTAAATCAGATCAATAACCTATTAGCTTATTTCAGAGAATGTGTTATTTTCTGCTAAAGCAAGGCCTGGTGATAAATTCACGGTGTCATAACAGTTTCATTTAGCAGCTTCGTGTAATGCTGTTATCATTTTTCTTTGAATCCAGCACTGACTTAAAATATTTGAATTAATTTTCAGAGAGAAAAAAGTAAATACATATAGATTTTGGGTCATAAAAATAACTTTTGCAGCAAGTAAATAAACCATAAACTATAAACCTAGGGGGTTATTTATCAACTTTCCAATTTTAGAGCTTTTTAGACTTTGAATGAACTCAGATGAATTCACAACTCTAATGGCTTCTTGAATTTAAAAAACTCAATTCAGTGTAGTCAGTGTAAAATAATTGTATCGCTCAAATTGCGTTTTCGAGCCACCTGAAAAATCTAGACCATCATGAAGGTTACAAACAAACTAGACTATCATGAAGGTTTAAGGGACCTCTGCCCTTGACTTCTACATGACCTCAACAGGTTTTAAATGGCATTTTTTCAGATTCAAGCTATTTCCAGCTTCTGGGTATAACAAATCTCAAAAAAATTTTAACTCAAAAATACAGATTAATTTTTAGTGGAATAAACAACTTGACCTTTGATAAATAACCCCCTTAATATATATATCACTAATAACTAAAGGCTATTAATTCACATTAGTATCATAACTTACTTACCTACTGCTATTATTTCAGTGTCACAAAGTGCTGGGAAATAAAAAAAACCTGTGCAATATATATCTATAGGAGAACTTCTGCTTTTTTTGTATCAGTATATATGCAGAATAGCATTTTACTAAACCCTGTTTTTCCCATACTGTAGATAAGCATATTTTTCCGAACCTCTCAATGTATCCCCTTCTATAGGCAATCTGTTACATTGAATCTGTTTCACTGAAACATAGGGCCAAATTCAATTTAGTGAGAAAAAGTTATCTCATGCCTTATCATGGGAAAACTCATGGATGCGATTCAATTTCTCCATATTCAATTGCAGTTTTTATCCCATAGACTTCAATAGAGTCTTCACATGATAAACAGTGAGATGATTTTTTCTGAATTGAATTGCATCTCAAATTGAATCTCATCCATGAGTTTTCATGTGATAACCCTTTTCTCAATGAATTGAATATGGCCCAATGTCAGTTGAGTGACTAGACCAGGGGTGTCCAAAAGGTAGGTTTCAGGTGGTTTATCTTTGCGGCCTATCCCTTGGCAAACTACAGCCTGGCCCAAAACTAGTAATGAGGCTGGCAGCTTGCTCAGACTCACATCCAGGCACAGTGATTCCTTTATACAATAAGTTTTCCCTCAAACACCTTTGTTATTCACTGGTATTGGATCTTACATAGAAACAGGCAGACACTATTGGCTAGAGCCGATGTTCCCTGGGAAGATTTAATTTACTGTGTGTGAGAGTGATAAGAAAAGTAAACAAAGTCAGTCCCAGCAAGAAAAGCAAACATATAAATTCTATGAAAACACCAACGGAAAAAGAGAAAAATAAACAATTAGGGTTAAAGAGAAATAAATGTAAAGTCCAAAATAAATTTCTCCAGATACAAAAATATGTTTATTTAATTCAAAAGTCTTACAATTTGGAACTGTAAATGCTATATATATATATATATATATATATATATATATATATATATATATACACAGTTCCAAATTGTAAGACTTTGAAACACAGACTTGTTCTCAGAAGCACCAAATGGCAGTAATGGTATCAGAATAATCTGCATTCTTCCTCTTAGAGTTTTGCATTAATTATGTGTGAACTGATACTTATGACACTGCTGCATCCAGGCCTTGTGTTTAGTTCACCTTCACTTTCTGTCACAGTTGCTCTACTGAGATGCCAGAATGGAATCCTTATGGAAATGATGGCAAATAAAATACTTGCACATGGATATGACCTCCCATTTCTGATTTATATCTGTTGTGTTTAAACAGCAATTCCCCAGAGAATTCACGATTTACAAGTTGCACCATGACTAGTAGCAAATTACACCAATTAGCAGGCAGTTGGTTGCTATGGGTTACTAGGTTTGGTGGAGACTTTTACTTTTATTTTATGGCCTCACTTGTCACATATATTTCCCAATTATGTACTTACTAGTACAAATAAATATTAATTAAATTGAATATAAATATTATCAAGTATTATTAACTAATACTTCTTCTTTACTTCTGTTTTGTTATTGTCTGGTATTTATTAATACAACATGTTATACACCACTGCAGCGCATGTAGCATTAGCAGGTACAGGTGTGGCAGGGGTGGGGGTTGGATTGAACATTTGGTGCCAACAAGCAAAAGGGCTATGGGTGGGTGGTGGTTGTTGGGGGCAAACTGGGGGTGGACAAGTGAGTACTCTTGCCTTGGGCACCTGTACCTGCTGGCTCAGCACTGCCGCTGGAACAGGCCATATAAAATATGACATACCAAAAATCTAATCCAGATGTATACAGTCTCCAGAGAGGGAGGTCCTACATAATCTATTCCATTGTATAGGATTCATAGAGAAGTAATTTACTCATAAACTTAAATGGAGATAAACCTGTTTTTCTTACAACATTGAATCTGACCCCTTATTCTGTAATGTTATATGAATATCTCATTTCTGTCTTCAACATTTTTTTTTTGTTACAGTTTTTCAAGTACTAAATGAAGAGGCAAACAGGATTTTAAATCATGTGGCATTTCATTAAATTATAAAAACAAGTGATACAATTTAACAATTTAACATATTGAACTGAATGTTGGAAGGAGTGCACAGGAACCAGATATTACGTTCAACATTGTTACTAGATCGCTAAAATTATGAGTGGGTTCCTTTCCTACCTGGACCCCCGGAGGATTCCGTGGGGAGCCACTTGGCATGCATTTAGTTCAAGGGTTTTACGCACTAAGCCTGTAGAATCAATGCTGGAAGGCACTGCGGGAACTTCTGCCCATGGAACCAAACTGGCTAGGGTGCTGACAACGTTGGATCTGGTCTCACTTGGTGTTGGAAGCTGTGTTGGAACTGGGATGTATGTTGTCTCTGGAATGGTTGCTAAAGAAATGGCTGGACCAGGAGTAATTGTGTCATTCATAATTGCAGCAGTGGCATCAATCTTGTCTGGTAAGTGGACTTTCTCTCTCTTTCTTCTTCTGTGCTCTACTGGATATCATAGAATGCTAAATAACCTAAAAGAATGGACTTTTACTAAGATAAATAGTAATATTTCCATATTGTTACATTTTCCACGGCAATGATGTTGATGCAATAATACAAGCTTTTCAACATTTCCCTTCCCACTGGGGCAGAGATTTAGAAGTAATTTCTCCATTTTTTTGTTTATGTCTAAGGCAGACTAGACAACCTAATTCTACGACCAATTACACTATGAATTCTAATACTTGTAGTAGTAGAACACAACACTGCAACGTGCTGTAGGTTACCTCCTAATAGGGTGCATCACAAATAGCCATGTAGCGTCACTTTTGTGGCCAACTGTGCCATATTACGTAAGCAATAACTAGGAGAGAGAATAATTCTTTTAGTACAACTGAAAAAGTGCTGTGAGGTGCAAAAGTGTGCCTTTTAAAAAACACTTGTGTCAGGGGTCCGGCTCAGTAAATGCTGGATATAAAAAATTCAGTGCAAGCTTCATAGTGCAGCATCAGTGGGTGCAAGGCAGCCCTACCTATACAGTCTGCCACAGGGCAGGTGTTACGTTTTGCAGCTTGCACCCACTGTCTCTTCCTTATTTGCCTGTGGGTGCAGTTAGAAGACAGGCAGTGGGAGAGTTAAGAGAGGGGCAGGAGGGAGGAATTCTACATACCTTCCCCACATGTCCCTCATAATTACATTGCTACCAAATGCAGGCAGTGCTGTATCCATGAAGCAAATGTGGGACTCCGAGGTCTGTTTTGGAATTCCCACAAACATGGGGGATTGCATCCACTTTCTGAACTTTGCACCATGCCCTGCAATGATCCTCTTTAAATGTGTTCCCATTGACTTGGAATGTGAATGTTGCACATTTCTTATATGATAGAGGTGGTATCTATTCTTTTGTACAGTCAAAACAGTGCTCAGTGAACACAGATTTCAAACAGCAATTCTAGTATTGTATGAATAAAATCAGCTTGTTTATTAAAAATGGAACAGTTTCATGAAATGGAGTCCAAAGTTTACACACTTGAGTGGAATGTTTACTGGGCCTCTTTTTCAGCTGTTACTTCATTTTACATTGTTGTCCATTGGCTGAAAATGGATGTGCATCAACATATCAATTGCTTGCAATGCAGGTGGTCCAGTATTAAAACCTATTGTGCAACATGTGATGGGAGCTCTGTACTTACCAAGTAAAAATATGCTTGATACAGTGCTTTACTGTGACCAAACTTGCTCTGCCCCGTGCCTGGTACCTCATGTGGTCATTTTGGTGCAACTCACAGATCACTGGATCAGCAGTACACGGTAGGATGCATTGAAATTACCAGGGAATGATGTTAGTATTATGTCTATATAAAAAAAGTGGTTGTGCAGACTATATGTGTGCCACTGAAGTTCATTTGTGATAAATGCCTTCAGGATATTTTAAAGGAAAACTATACCCCGAAAATGAATTTTTGAGCAACAGATAGTTTGTATCAAATCAAGGGACATATTAAAGAATCTTACCTACCTGGTATATATATTTAAGTAAATTTTGCCCTTTTACATCTCATGCCTTGAACCACCATTTCATGATGGTCTGTGTACTGCCTCAGAGATCACCTGACCAGAAATATTTAAACTCTAACTGTAAAGGGAAGAAGTGTTGAAGCAAAAGACAGAACTCTGTCTGTTAATTGGCTCATGTGACCTTACTTTATAGTTTGTTTGGTATGTTTGTGTGCACCGTTGGATCCTAGGATCCCAGGAGGCTGTCCTTATTTTTTAAAATGGATATTTTCTATTTATGATTACCCAATGGCACATGCTACTAAAAAAGTGTATTATTATGAAAATGGTTTATTTACATGAAGCAGGGTTTTGCATATGAATTGTTTTATGCAATATCTGTTTATAGAGACCTACATTGTTCAGGGGGTATAGTTTTCCTTTAAGTTTCTGATGTTACTGGCCCTAAAACTGCTCAGTGGTGATTGTGTGCTTAAAAGAGCTGATAACCATAGATGGGGCTTCAACACCAGTAAAGAGTAACTGAAGTAGGAAAGCAAGGCTTCCAGTCAGTGGAACCCCATGATGTGCCATTGAATGAAGTCAAGTTCAATTTATTTTTGCAGTCACAAAACCTTACTTACCAACCCTACTATAAACAGCATATTATTGTGCTTTGTTATACTTACTATAAAGTGCATATTATTGTGCATATACACCCACAATTCACATTTTATATTATTCTATACCAGTAGAATCAGTAAAGAGCATTTATTGTGCATAACCTACAATATATGCGAAAAGTAAAATCCCATCCATAACCATCCCCAATTGACCTTCCACTCCTATAATGGAACCCTTTAAGAACATCTCCTATTAAAAGTGTCCTGAATTAATGGGAAAATCTCTCAAATAATCTCATCTACCATTTTTACAATGTTTTGCAGCCTCTTGTGGTCAGTAACACTGCAACTGCCATACCACACATACTGTAATAGAGTTGTTGGTGTAAGTGATAAAATTGTCATTGTAACTAGAATATAAATATAAACAGTCTATGTTGCTTACCAGTTGAAAACTAAATCTGGAATCAAAAAACATTTAGTCATTATTATTTATTATACCTAATGCATTGGTGTTGAAAGCACAAAATCAACAAGTCACTGTACTTTAGAACCACATTCCTAAAACCAGAATTAGGTATTTTTTCTATACCCTATTGCGTTAATAACAAGAAGCTCCCTTACTGAGCTCCTAAAACCAGAATTAGGTCTTCTTTTCTATACTCTAGAGCAGGGGTCCCCAACCTTTTTTGCTCGTGAGCCACATTCAAACTTAAAAAAGAGTTGGAGAGCAACACAAGCATGAAAAAGTCCATGGGGATGTCAAATAAGAGCTCTGATTGGCTTTTTGGTAGCTGACTTTCTTGGGATTTACAAGGTTTTTGTGAAGGTGCCCTTAGAGAAGTAGCATATAAGGCTGACATAATTTCTAATGTCTCTTCTTATTGTCCAAGACTCTCTGTCATGACTCATAAGCACCCAATATAACATTGTAGAGGCCATAAAGAATTTGTTTTGACAATATCCAATATAGGCCACAAATAGAAACAGAAATCAAAGGAGACTTGTCAGCTCTAAACAGTGACATTTAAGAGCAGGATTATAATAATCTTGATATTTTCTACACCAGTCAAAATCTGCAGCTCAGAGCCTTAAATTTAAAGATTAAAATTAGATTTTATGTTTTTTTTCTTGATGTATAAAATGGCTGCTCTGACATTAAAAGATAAAGATATTAAGGCCCATTTATTTCTTAAATCAGTAATATAAAAGGATTTAAGAATAACAGGAGCTACTAACCTTGGTTGCAAATGCTGCACAAGGAAAATGGTACAATGTCTGAAAACGTGCATTTGATTTAAGAGATGCACAGATAATTCTGTTAATGTATAAATCAGTGGGTACATATACACAAACCTGACACTGAAGTAGATGAAATATTTCCTTAAAGCTACTCAGACTAATTAAAGGAGTAGTTTGTTTAATGTACTTGATGAAGGGCATGAAAAACTGGGAGCATGCTTCTTAGGAACAAGAAACCTGGGAAATGATATAATCAGCATATACAAATAAATCATGATATATGAAAAGTCAGTATGACTCTGCAGCCTTCAGCAAGTCATCAAATCTGTCAAAGCCTTAGGCGTAAAGATCTTAAGCTCTGCGGGGAAAGGCCTCACTGTGACCATAAAATAAGCATAAAAGGCTGTTTTCAGTAATTTGAGTAATTAATAGTATTTTAGACCGTACTTACTAAAACATACTTTAAGTTGTCATTTCGCAATCATTAATAAAATCAAACCCATTTCCAGTTCTGTGGATTAGTGCTTCATTTAGAGAATGAGCCCAAACATGACATTTTAATTTAAGGCGTGGTTCACCCTTAAAGGGCAAGGAAAGTGTAAAATAGAATAAGGCTAGAATTGCTGCATTTTGCATACTAAACATAAACATGAACTTACTGCACCAGAAGCCTAATGAAAGAAATGATTTATGCTTTCAAAGTTGGCCACTGGAGGCTGTCATCTTGGATTTTATTTATTTGCCTTTCCTTGCCCTTTAAGTTAAAGGGATACTTTACTTTGTCATGGCAAAACATGTTTTTTTCAAAACACATCTGTTAAAGGGCACCTATCGTGAAAAAACAGTTACCCCCAACCAAATGTGCGGGCTGATAGAGCCCGCATTCCGGTTGGGGGTACTAGTGGGTTTTTTTTAAAAAAAGCCCCCCGCCAGCGTGCTCGCACCAGGACAGAGCTCCCGGTGCGAGCCGAAATGACAGTTTCTGCGCATGCGCATTTGGGTGCGTGACGTCATACACATGCACATTAAGAAAAGAGGTCGATGTTGTACATGCGCATTAAGAAAAGCAGCCTCGCTTTTCTTAATGCGCATGACGTCATGCGGGCGCAAATGTGCATGCGCAGAAACTTCTTGGCGGCTCGCACAAGGAGCTCCCTCCCGGTGAGAGAGCTCTGGCGCTGGCGGGGGGCATTTTAAAAAAAAAACAAAAAAAACCCACTAGTACCCCCAGCCGGCACATTTGGTTGGGGGTAACTGTTTTTCACGATAGGTGCCCTTTAATAATGCTGCTCCAGTAGACTTCTACACTGCAATCCATTTCTCAAAAGAGCAAATAGATTTTATTATATTCAGTTTTGAAATCTGACATGGGGCTAGACATTTTGTCAATTTCCCAGCTGCCCCTGGTCATGTGACTTGTGCCAGCACTTTAGGAGGGAACTGCTTTCTGGCAGGCTGTTGTTTGGGGGGAAAAGGGGAAGGGGTGATATGACTACAACTTGCAGTACAGCAGTAAAGAGTGATTGAAGTTTATCAAAGCACAAGTCACATGACTTGGGGCAGCTGGGAAATTTACAATATATCTAGCCCCATGTCAGATTTCAAAATGAAATATAAAAAAAAATCTGTTTGCTCTTTTGAGAAATGGATTTCAATTCATAATTCTGTTGGAGCAGCACTATTAACTGATGCATTTTGAAAAAAAAAAAACATTTTCCCATGACAGTATCCCTTTAACTGCTAGCATTTTGTGAAATGTCTAATTCTAAGCAACTCTATAATTGGTCTTCATTATTTATTGTTTATAGTTTTTTAACCATGTGCCTTCTTCTGACTCTTTCCAGCTTTTAAATGGGGGTCACTGACCTGATCTTAAAAACAAATGCTCTGTAAGGCTACAAATATTGTTACTGGTACTTTTTATTACCCATCTTTCTATTCAGGCCCTCTCCTATTCATATTCCAGTCTCTTAGTCAAACCAGTGCATGATTGCTAGGGTAATTTGCAAACTGGAGAGCTACTGACTAAAAAAACTAAATGAAAGCTAATTGGAAGAATATCATACTAAAAGTTACAGTAACTCAAAGGTGAACAACCTCTTTAAAAGAATAAAGAACTATTCACAAACAAAATACAGTACCCATTTGTTACCAATATGTCACTGGACAAGCACTAGTGCAATCTAACCTGCTAACCCTAATCAGAACATCCATCTCCAGCTGATAAAAGCGTAGGCAGATCAGATGGGCTCATAGTACAGAAAGGCATCCCTGTTCTCCAGTATCTGATCCAGAGAAAAAATGTGGTGTGATGGTACCTTGGGGGTAGATTGCCACCTTTGCTTAGCTTAGGGTGCTAATGCTTTTTGACCCAGCTCTGGCCAAGTCTTTATCTTGTAAGAAAAATCACGTGCACACTCGTCGTAGTAATACCGCTAGGAGCTCAGAACTTTAAGGGAGACGGCACTCCCAATTAGGCAGTGATCCAAAAATACAAGTTGACACACACATCGAGTTAAACCGGGGTGCTACCCCTGGTGCGTTTATTGCGTCACACAACGTTTCGGGGGCCTACCCCCTTCTTCAGATGATCACCTGATGAAGGGAGTA
Organism: Xenopus borealis; assembly: GCA_024363595.1. Taxonomy (NCBI): domain Eukaryota; kingdom Metazoa; phylum Chordata; class Amphibia; order Anura; family Pipidae; genus Xenopus; species Xenopus borealis. Next base: position 120,483,906 of record CM044439.1, read on the forward strand.
CGCACCCCAAGTCTTTATCTTAAAGGAAAACAATACCCCCGAACAATGTAGGTCTCTATAAAAAGATGTTTCATAAAACAACTCATATGTAAAACCTTGCTTCATGTAAATAAACCATTTTCATAATAATACACTTTTTTTAGTAGCATGTGCCATAAATTTTCATAAATAGAAAATTGCCATTTTAAAAAATAAGGACAGCCTCCTGGGATCGTATGATTCAACGGTGCACACAAACATACCAAACAAACTATAAAGTTAGGTCACATGAGCCAATTAACAGACAGAGTTGTGTCTTTTGCTTCAACACTTCTTCCTGTTACAGTTAGAGTTGAAATATTTCTGGTCAGGTGATCTCTGAGGCAGCACACAGACCATCACTAAATGGTGGTTCAAGGCAAGAGATGTAAAAGGGCAATATTTACTTAAATATATATTCCAATTTGGTAAGATTCTTTAATATCTCACTTAATTTGATATAAGCTATCTGTTGGTCAAGTATTCATTTTCGGGGTATAGTTTACCTTTAACATACCAGATATTAAGAGTGAAATGCATTTACAGTACCTGTATATCCTAAAGCATTAGACCAGAATATTTCTGCTTTGAGATTGTTAGACAGATTGTTTATGCATTATAAACTTGGAAAATCATTAACTCAGTAAGTTGCCATCTAAGATTTTTAAAGCCCGCTGCTTTGGCTCGCTGAGCCAATGTTATTCACACTCACACCTATGTTAGAAATGCCTGATTTTATATCAGTGAGAATGAGGAGCCTCAGATTTAAGTTGCCAGACAGACAGACAGAGAGGCAAATTGTACATGTAAATTGAGTTGAGGATTTCATCCAAAAAATCCTTCATTTTAGCACATAGTTAATAAAACTGCTCTTAGACTCCAATTCACCACCCAACTCACCAAAACATGTATTGATGAATATACAAGGCAACAACAAACCAAAGAAAGAATTGAAGCCCATTCACTAAACCTTTACTAAACCATGCAGGGGTACACTTGCACACTTGCCCTGTCTGCCTGTTGTCCATCTTGGCTCACCAGTCCAAATCTGACTGTCTCTTCACTTCAAATGCACACTCCTGCCTCTCTGCCTTCTGCCACTATCTGTAATCATCCGTATATATTAGCCCACCCCAAGTAATTATTCTTTCCAATTAGAGACAGGGAGCATGAGTGACATCCGGTGATAGCAAAATGTGAACAAGAATAGAGTGAGGGGACAGTCAGTTCTTGGCATATATTTACTATTTGCACATGTGCCTTTACACAGAGGATGCTGCACTAATACTAAAAGGCCTGTTCTGCTTCACAACCCTTACCTGCCTGTGCCTGGTACATTTTTTCTGTTCTATCTACAATACACCGAACAATACACACATGCAATATCATAATATTGAGTTTCTGTGGGTTTATAACTGAAATTTTATGGGAGATGGTGTGGGGTTATATTGTCTGTGGAGGGGGACAGGTGAGAGGCACCCAGCAATTGGTTCTTTGCCCAGGGCACACCAAGGTCTTAAATCTGTAATTGCAAAAATATTGTATTGTGTATGTGTCAAATGGTTTGGGTAGAAACATTTCTACTTGATAAGCTGGAACAAATCCAAATGAGACAAAAGCTTACTAGCAGATTGAATGATCTAGTATGTCAGTATAAAAATATTTTCTTGAAAAGGCCAGGTATTGTTTGCAGATTTGTAGTTTAGTGTTTGGGAGAAGCAACACAAAGATGCTCATGGTCACACTGTACTGTTTGTCATCACATCAGTCTCTAGGCAACTCAGTGAGCAAGAAGATCTGCCTCCGAATGTGGCAGATTTTTTGCCTGATAGAACTGCTTTCTCTTAGTCAGCCAATCATTTTAATTGAAGCTTAAACATATCACTTCCCTTTCCTTATAATTACACATTTCATATATAATTGGTAGCAGAACAGAAGCTGTGTTTTAGAACCACTCCTTAGAAGTCATCTAGGGGGTTGTACAAAATTGGCTTTTCCTCAGTGAACCAGGCTCTAGCTATAGTAATCCTTTGCTCACAGTCAGCAAATAGTTTTAATAAGTCTATTGCAGTTACTTAATATTGGATCAGTTTTAAAAGAATTAAATGTGAAATGATATAGCAGCTGTTAAAGGTAGGCTGGATAGCACATACGATAAGATGGAGAAAGCTGAGGGAATGAATGAGGGAGGGGGAGCGGAGGTGGGAAACATTAGGTAATGAAGCAAAGTGTGCAAGTCAGCAAGGCAGGAAAAATGTGAAGAGAGGGAGATGAAAAGTTTGGGCACAGTGTTACTGATACAAGTGATTGTATTTGTTTAAGAACTTCCAGATGGTGCCTGAGGTGTGCATGAGTCGTTGCACCGACAGGCTGATACAGAATGACAAAATGGCAAAATTCTTTTTCAGAGGAGGCACCCTACCTGTCACAAAACAATGGGGAGTCCAATTTAAGTATTCATCCCTCTTTTACTTTAGTGTTGGACTGGCCCACTGGGATACCAGGAAAACTCCCGGTGTGCCCAGATGTCAGTGGGCCCCTTTGCTTTTAACCATATGACGTATTTCACAGTCATTCCCTATTTCTTTATGGTAAAAAAGAGGCTTAATAATGGAAGAATAGAGTATAGTAAATAGATATAAAAGACTAGGAGAAAAAAGAGGTTGAGTGAGGAGAGGAGGAATAATAGTTTGGAAAGTGGGTCCATGGTCTAAAGTTTTCCGGTGGGCCACTGGCATCCCAGTCCGACACTGTATATGTCCAGTTCACTTGCTCTAAAAACAGGAGGGGAAGTGCCCTACATGCTTATAGCATGTCATCCCATTCTGTTCCTACCACTACTCTTAGTTCTGCTTGTAATATTGTACTATATTGTATGCAAATCACTGGAATCTTATTGTAGTGTGCACAACGTGAAAAGGGTATGGCAGGCCATATTTCAAAGCCTTTTTAAGACACACATTTGATGCTTAAAATGTTTTGTACAGACTACTTGCACCTTAAGCTGTGATTCAGCCTTTGTCCAGTTTCCCCTTTCTTGCAGGATCTCCAGAGGGTAATGTTGGTGCCACGCACTGGGAAACTAGTCACCACTGTAAAGGAGAGGTTTAGTTTTACTTGCAACGTTTATTATTTATTTTGTATAGTCAATGAAGTACAGAAACACCCCAGTGGCGTAAGTACTCCCTGGTGGGCCCCGGTACAGGATAGGCATCTGGGCCCCCTGTCAGGCCCTTAAATGCATGCTGGAGTGTTGATGGCATTTGTGCTGTAAAATCTCCCCCTAGATAGCCGCCTGCCATAACCATTTTTGTGGCTCTGATGGGCCAAGGGGGTGGGGGCCCTGGTGCAATTGCACCCCTGGTAGTTACGCCACTGAAGCACCCCCATTATATATTTGGTTCAACGAAGAGATAGGAAGGAGCACACAAACTGCAGACTCTGCTACAAATAATTTTATGTAACACAACATGTTTTGGACCACATGGATCCCTTTTCTTCTTTGTTGATCCAAATTGTTACAAAGACTTGTGGTGTGATCTATTGGGAAGGTGGGCATGATAAGGGTGATAAGAAGGTGAATATCTTGGCTTTGCCCCATTTTATATTTTTCAGAGGACCAGAAAATATGGTGTAAAATCCAGGAGACTATAAAATCAGGGAGATGCATTATAAATTACGTATTGATGGAAAAACTTAAAATCAGGGGGGTGTAAAATGTAGGTTTTTTTGTACTGGCCTTCCTATTCTATCCATCCTAGCCAAAAAACACATTGCCTGTGAGGCTTTTCAGGCATCTACTTTTCATCTTGCGTTTTGATTTTAAATCTGGTCCTTGGTTGCTAGCATAATTAACTATAAGCAGCCAGATAAATTATATTCAAAACCTGAGAGCTACAGTACAACAGAAATAAAGGAAAGCGCACACATTAAAACTGAAGAGCAGCAGAATATGTTTCAGCTGATCAGGGTGTGAAAATATTAGTTGTACATAATGCTGCTTTAAAATTTTGAATTCTGCACAGTAGTTTAAAGTTAGTTCTTAATATCCCTATATATATATCCCCCTATATATCTAGCATGTTCTGTAAGAAAATTACCAAATTCATTCAATGGAACTCCAGATCTGCAATATTACAGTCACCAGGTGACCCTCAGCTGTTGTTTCCCCTTGAGCAGCACTGGAAGACTTGACGTCACTGTGTATTTCTCAGACTTGCAGTAACAGCATTACACTGTGCCAAGCTTATGCTTTATCTGCACAACCATTCATTTTATTTTTTAACAACACTGCCTGGCTCCCATTTAGACAGTGACGATGGCTGGCGCCATATGGCTGCTTTGTGGTACTTGCGCATTTCTGTAGTAATGAAATAAGAACAACTTGTAGTGTAAGTAGTTACAGATCATTAGGGTAGACTCAGTTTAACATGTAGAACAGGGATGTGGGGATATGATACTCCAACAGCGTCAATCAATCATTCCAGAGCTGTCATTGGTTTACAGCATATGTATAGAAAGATGAAGCAGTTAATACAATGTTTACATTCACTGTGTCAGTGTTCAATGTTTATATCTGTTTTTGTCTCTGTAGGTGTTTGCTATGCTGAATTTGGAGTGCGTGTACCGAAAACCTCAGGCTCTGCTTACACATACAGCTATGTGACTGTGGGAGAATTTGTGGCTTTCTTCATTGGATGGAATTTATTATTAGAATATCTGATCGGTACAGCATCAGGAGCCAGCGCTCTGAGCAGCATGTTTGATTCCCTTGCCAATTATACTATCAGCCATTGGATGATTGACAATGTGGGAACGCTTAACGGATTGGGTAAGGAATCCTTTGAAAGTCATCTTGTCCCAAGCTTCTTATGCTCTTCTAGTCTAATTTTTTTCCATGTAGTAAATAAAAACAAGAATGATATACGTATATATCGAGAGATCCTACTTTCAGCAGTCCAATTGCAGCTGACAGCTGTTGGGGGTTCTGTATGTAGTAGCTCAATAAGAGTTACAAGTTAGTGAAGCCCACTGTACTTTAACTCCTGCTTGACAAGCAAGAATTACCTATTTCACATTCTTTGTGATTTATGAATCAATATACCTTAGCAGGGCTGGATTTACATAGTGGGCACCCCTAGGCCCACTGACGTTTGTCGCCCCTGTCCCCTCCCTTTTATTTGCTTAAATTTTCATCATCGGGACAAAGCATTGGGAATTGGCACACAGAAAATTTAAATTTTTGCCAGTGGTTTCAAAGCAGGTGATTATCTTTGAATTATGACTTGAAGGCAAGTTTTGGTTGCATAAAAACCAGGCGTTCCAACAAACAGAGCCTCCTGTAGCCTGATAGTCCTTATAGGGGCTACCAAATAGCTAATCCCATCCCTTATTTTGCACCCCCAGGGACCTTTTTCATGCTTGTGGTGTTCCCCAACTCTTTTTATGTTTGAATGTGACTCACACTTAATAAAGCAGGGGACCCTGCCTTGAAATCTGAAGAGTCTGTAGAGATGCTATAGGGCAGGGGTGTCCAACCTGCAGCTCCAGGGCCACATGCAGCCAGGATGGATATGAATCCGGCCCAGCTTCATTCCAGTGTAAACGTCATGTTGAAAAGGATATAGGAATATATCCCAGTTAGTAGTAATAGTAGTAATAATATAATAATAAGTCTATTTAATATCCAGGTGTCTCATATTCCAGTGTACAGCTCCATCTGGTTATCCAGCTGATATTGTAGTTCCTTTCTGTGCATTTTATTTACTTTTACAAATCTCAAGTGTTTGTGTATTTCATGTGTGGCCCCAGACATTTTTTCTTTTTCCAGTGTGGCCCAGGGATGCAAAAAGGTTGGACACCCCTGCTATAGGGCTAGCCTGTAGTAAATGATGGCATAATAAGGGCAATAAGCAGTAGTACATTCTGCATATACTGTATAATTAATCTCATCTGTTTTTCAGTAATGTATGGGGGGCAGTCTTAAAACACTGCATAAAATACTGAAAATATAATCGTTCTATGTTTGAGGTTAATGTAACTGCAAAACCAACTATAGTGTTCAGGGAAACCTCTCCCCTGAACTGCACCCTCTAAATAAGCTGACGGTCATTCCTCAATAATCATTACAACTGGTCTATTAGACTTTTTAAGAAGAGAAGGTGTAGCTTATGAAACTTGATTTCTGTTGTTGTTTCTGCTCAAAGGCTTTATACAGTGTGTTGCCCATTACACGTTTCTCAAATTTTTCTCTTTTTTTCTAGGCAAAGGAGAAGATTCCTATCCTGATTTTATAGCTTTGGTTATTGCTATCATTGTGACAATAATTGTAGCTCTTGGAGTGAAAAACTCAGTTGGATTTAATAATGTACTCAATGTTATTAACTTCTTGGTGTGGATCTTTATCATGATAGCTGGCCTTTTTTATGTAAATGGAAAGAACTGGTCTGGAGATTTTCTCCCTTATGGATGGTCTGGGGTAGGTACTTTGTAATATTTTGATGGATATAACAAACACCTGGCAATAGCATTAAATTATCATTATTATTTATTCTTGACAACAATGTTGTTATTTCTGTAACATGCTACTGTTACAAAATCTATACCACGATAGCATTTTGTATTAGTGGCTCCCATGAAAGAAGGCTTTAAGGCTATGTATCATTTTGCTTATCTATGAGGACATTTTAGTAAAAAAGAAATTCCATATTGGAGTATTTTCCATGGGCTGCCCTTGTATGCCCAAAAAGACATTCAGAAAATGCCCTTGGCAGCTGCTGACACAAGCAGGTAGGCAGACAGTGATATGGTGCAGTTTCTGATGCTCAAATTTCTTTGGGACAACCCAGTCATTCCTACTGGCAATGGCAGATGTATCCCACATGACAATCAATATCAAACACAACAACAATAATCTGCCCTCTACACTTACACTCACTTTCTCTATTGGTATCTGTTCATAGGATAGTTTTGTGTTTTACAGGTGATGACAGGCGCAGCAACCTGCTTCTATGCTTTTATTGGCTTTGATATCATCGCTACAACAGGGGAAGAAGCCAAGAGTCCCAACACTTCTATCCCATATGCCATTACTGCTTCTTTAATCACCTGTTTAACTGCTTATGTGTCTGTAAGTATTGCACGTTATTCCAGCTTTACAGCTGATATGAATCATAATGAAATTGATGCAATCCCATTTATGATCTGAAATGTACTAAATTAATTTTAATTAAAGGGTTGGGCGACGTGCAAAGTACAAACTACATGTTTTTGATTCAAAATGCTCCCTACCATCTTGCATCGTAACCAAGGCTGCTGTGAACAATAATTTTTCCGTTCGATATGGATATATGTAAATAGCAGGGATGCACTGAATCCAGGAATTGGTTCGTGATTCGGCCATGATTTTGACTTTTCCAGCAGGATTCAGATTAGACTGAATACAAGTGCCTGGCCAAACCGAATCAGACAAACAAAAATTTTTTACTCTTTCTGTACTCTCTTTTCCCTTCATTTCCCTAATTTACATATGCAAATTAAGGTTTGTATTTGGTTTGGTATTTGGACTAATTTTCCACAAAGGATTCTGAATTTGGCCTAATTCTAAAATAGTGGATTTGGTGCATCCCTAGGAAATAGTTGCACCTGGTTATAAATGCCATGTTGGCAGGCACAAGTTGTGGCCACCGTGGAACCGAGGGCTTTTTTTAGTGCATCTGTGAATAAAAGACCTGCCGTCTTTATTGACCTTTATTATATATCTTATGTCCTGGAAATGCTCTGTAGTGTTTCTTTAGAATGTTGCTTTGTTCCCTGTGGCGCGCAAGTTATAATTTGGTAAATCACAGCTGAACTGCACTTGACTACTTATTCCTGTAATTTATTTTACAACCACTGATTTCTGCTTGACATACAATCTAGCCATTAAAGCAACATGATATTTAGCTGAACAGTACAACTTTGATTTATTCCAGGTGAGTGTTATATTAACATTGACAGTGCCATACAACATGATCGACACAGAATCCCCGCTAATGGAAATGTTTGTAGCTCACGGATTTTATGCTGCAAAATTTGTTGTTGCTGTTGGCTCTGTTGCAGGACTCACTGTGAGTCTATTTGGCTCTTTGTTCCCTATGCCGAGGGTTATTTATGCAATGGCTGGTGATGGGCTTTTGTTCAGGTGAGTCCCTGCTCTTTGAAACTATTACTCACATATGATACTGGATTAAAATATGATTGTCATGTGTTCCCCATAATCATTAGCAAAATTGTGAAATAATTAGAATTAGTAATAGAATTAGTAATCTAATAATAATTAGAAAATCGTTTTTCAAAACTTCAACCACAACCAATTCCACTGTTGTATAACAGATACAATTTCAAGGCACTTATCAATTTGTTTTTTCTTTTTATGATTTAAAAAAGAGCAAGAGGCTAGTTATACATAAGTAAATACTGTATATATATTTTACATGGGAATTGGAAAGTAAAAAAAAAAAGGAGCAAACATTAAACAGGGGAATAGAATAAAAGAGACATAATTCCCAAAACAAGAGGACCAGGCATGGGATAAAGTAATTACAGATGTCTAGATGAATTAGCTACATGCAGCTCCAGATTTCCAGAAACGTTCCCATTTAATCTGATAAAAAAAAGAATATAGTTTCTGCATGATGCATCTAGTGCTCCACTTAGCTGCTTGGCTATATGTAACATCTATTGGCTGATAGGCTAGGGCAGGGCTGTCCAACTGACGCCCCCTTGTGTGGCTCCCCACATGAAAGTCTGCCTGCTGTGTCTGTTTACCGTAAGATTTAAAAGGTATGACTACAGAGACTACATTAACTGGCCCTTGCATTGTTTAAACCTCAATTCAGACGGTAATACCCTTTATTGTTCACATGTAATCCCCCCTGCATTGTTCACACTTGTAACATCTCTATTGTTCACATACAAAAGCCCTGTACTGTTCACACCTGAGACCCAAACTGCCCACATTGTTCACCTGTTCACACTTCATACAAACTGCTGAAGGGGCACCAGTTCTCTATATATGCACTGTATGTAGTACATCTTAGAGTGGTCCTTATTATGCCTCATACTCTACCTTCCCTATGCTCCCTGTGTGTGCCAAATAACATCTGGGAGTTTGTTAGCATTTCAAAATTATTGTTAGGGGCCTCTAAGGTGTTTTATCATGTGCTGGGGAGGTTCTGTGTTATCCACAGGGGAGAAAGAGGTTGCAGACCCTGTAAACTGTTCTAAATTGATATATTTAATTGATACATTTCTTATCTTTGTCCCTGCTGAGAAGAATCCCTGGGTTTCATTACATTCAGCAGTTACAACTGATACAATAGTTGCTAATACTCCAGAGATGCTGCTGAGAAATGTATCAACTAAATGTTGCAAATTTGTAACATTTCAGAGTCTGCACCTGAATTACTGAGCTGCGAGACTCAAACACCAGAGACGCCAACATTCAACTTTAAACTTAGATTTTGGAAAAGCAGTAAAAAAATAAATAATGGAAAGTTATTGAAAAAAATCTTTATTTCTGGGGAACAATCTGAAAACAACTGAACTGAAAAAAGTTATTGGAAGGTGAACAACCCCTGTTTTCACATGAGTGATAAGTGATAGCCCTGCAGTGATCACCAACCATTTGGTTTTTGGTGTGCAGTGCTGCCACCATTAAAGTGGACATGGTCTTGTAGTAACATGGGTGTGGTTTAAAGTGGGTGTGGTTTAAAAACAGGGAGTGGTCAACACTGGCTTCCATTATCGGCCCTCCACCATGTAGGCCAGAAAAATTACGGGCCTCGGTACCACAGAAGTTGGACAGCACTGGGCTAGGGAATACTGCATAAAAGAACAATGCTTCTCTTACGTTTGATGTTCATATTCTTAAAGGACTTCATCTTTAAATTAAATGCCTAATTCTAAGCAACTTTTTATTTGGTCTTCATTTTTTTTCTTTAGTATTTGAACTATGCGCCTTTTTCTTCTGACTCTTTCCAGCTTTCAAATGGGAGTCACTGACCCCATCTAAAAACAAATGCTCTTAAAGGCTACAAATGTATTGTTTATTGCTATTTTTTATTACTCATTTTTCTATTCAGGCCCCTCCTTATCATAAGGATAATTAGGATAATTAGGACCAAACAGATTGCAGAAAATGCAAACTAGAAAGCTACTGGCTGAAAAGTTAAATAACTCAAAAGCTTCAAATAATAAAAAATAAAACCAATTACATCATACCAAAAGTGAATTTAAAAGTGGACAACCAGTTTAAGTAGTCAAGTTGAAACCTCACCCTGAGCAAAACTCCAGTTAGCCTTTTCCGTTTTTGTGCAGTAAATTATACACACACACACAGGCCCAGGCCTAGGGAGTCAGCAGTCTGGGAACTACAGGCCATTTGCTGATCGCAGCTGCACAGGGGAGGGGTGGAAGATTTTGAGTCCCACCCCTGTGAAGCACATCATATAGGAGCAGATGGCGGCAGCAGTGGTTGGAGGGTGGTTTGAGTAGCCAGGGTTAGAGTGGGCAAGGGAATGTGTGGGGGTGCGAGCAGATGAATAGTCTAGGGGAGAACAATTTTTAAATCTGGCACAGTCGATATATTCAAGAACTTGTGCAAGTCATAGATAGTCATACCTTTCATTAAATTTTGCAATACAAAATTGTAGTACCTCTAGTGCCATTTACGTGTAACAATTATTTTGGATTTTTTTCTAGGTTTTTGGCCAATGTCAGTTCCTATACAGAAACTCCAGTCGTGGCCTGCGTTGTCTCAGGATTCCTTGCAGGCCTTCTGGCTTTGTTAGTGAGCCTTCGTGATCTGATAGAAATGATGTCAATAGGCACTCTGTTAGCATATACACTGGTGTCTGTTTGTGTCCTACTACTGCGTTACCAACCTGAGAGTGACATTGATGGCTTCGTTAAATTTATCTCAGAAGAAAACACCAAAAAGAAGGAAGGAATCCTGGCTGAGTGTGAGAAGGATGTATGTTCTCCTATGAGTGATGGAGAGGAATTCAGTGGCCCAGCCACAAATACCTGTGGTGCAAAGAATCTGCCTTCCCTTGGAGACAATGAAATGCTTATTGGCAAATCAGATAAGTCCCACTACAATATAAATCACCCCAATTATGGCACGGTTGATATGACATCTGGGATTGAAGCAGATGGGTCTGAAAATATGTACCTTTTTAAACTGAAGAAATTCATAGGCCCACGATATTATACCTTACGAATCCGTCTTGGTTTGCCTGGAAAAATGGATCGGCCAACTGTTGCAACTGGCCGTACAGTCACCATATGTGTCATGCTGCTTTTCCTTCTCATATTAATCTTCTGTTCGTTTATTATATTTGCTGCTGACTATATCTATGAACAAACATGGTGGGCTATTGTCCTGGTTGTCTCAATGGTCCTGCTGCTCGTTGCCTTGGTGTTTGTAATCCTACAACAGCCAGAAAACCCCAAAAAGCTGCCCTATATGGCACCATGTGTCCCATTTGTCCCTGCTTTTGCCATGCTGGTAAATGTGTATCTCATGCTGAAACTGTCATCAATTACATGGATTCGCTTTGCTATCTGGTGTTTTGTTGGTAAGTCTTTTTTTTTTTCAATTCATTATTATATTCTTCTGGCATAATAACAGCTTTACTAACATTAGAAATATAATTTGGCCTTAAAGGGACAACATTTTAAAAAACGTGCAATTTTGCGTGCTTGTGAGTTCATTATTAATACTCTAAAAATGTAGAATAGTAATCCACTAACCATGTCACTATATATGCCACTTTTTTTAAAGTAATGTCTTAACACTATACAGAGTGAAAATGCATATTTAGTGCTGAAATTCTGAAATTTACTTTGTGTGCATGCTGCCGGGGCAATGTCGTCCCGTTTATGAGAAGGGAATGGAGCAGATAAGCAAAGTGGTGATAAAGCCTAGTGTGACTCTGTCATTATGGTTTAGAATTTCTAAAGTTTAATAGAGTTATGTAATAAAGGTCATTTGGGTCATTTACAATACCCCATACCGAATGGTAATAGAACTCTCCACTCCTTTTCGGAGCACAGAGACCTGTGCCATTTCCCTTGAATCATAAGGCAGCATCCAAAAGGGTTGGGGACATGTAGGCACATGGTGGTTTCTGCAACTCCGGACACTGCTCTCTGCACCAAGTGGTGCTTATTGCAGAAAACAGCAGACCCAAAGGCACAAGTACTTCCTGGATGAGCACTTGTTGCACCCTTTGATACTCTAGTCTAGCTCATGCTCCTTTGGGTTACATAAATGAGCCCCTACTAAGTTTTCCCAGGTGCAGTAACTTATTGCCTCTAATCAGCTCACAGCATTTATGGTTCACCATTTGTTACTG
>CM044439.1:120498804-120533370 GCA_024363595.1 Xenopus borealis
CAGTTTCTTATCTTGACAAAAATGATCAAAACATTAGCTGAATGCCAATTTACATCTGTCATAGGAGCTGATACTGCAGGTCTGATTGCTACCAGTTTTGATGTAAAATGTATCATATTCTACTCTATTCTAAACTATTCATGTTGTGTGAATCTAAATTGCAATTCACACTTAAAACGTAAATTGGCTATTTTATATACAGAATATTGTGACATTTACATTTTATATAGTATATTGTAAGTCAGTCCCCTCAGATAACTGAGAGCAGCTCTGAACATATCCTGGGAATAAGCAGGGAAAAGGCTGTGGAGCTATTGGAAGCATGTCCTTAAACACAGATCTTTCCTGCTACAGGGCTGTGGTGGACTAGGGCTGGGACAGAAGCTCTAGGGGCCCTGAGGCCACATGCTGCATATACCTGTTAGGCCCTACTAATACACTTAGGGGCAGATTTACTAAGGGCCGAATTTTCGAGGGCTATTTGCCCTTGAATTAGACCCTCCTACGATTTGAATGAAAATTCAATAAAATCGTAGTAAAATTTGGCCGCTATTTGATTCCTCAATAATATCGTACAATTGAACGTTTTTTGTAAAAATTGTAAAAAAAAGTTTGATCGTTCGAAAGAATTGTACGAATCGAACAATCGAAGCGTTCGATCGTACGATTGGTATTCAAGCAGGTAATAGAAAAAAAAGCCTATGGGGGGATTCCCATAGGCTTCTATTGCAATTCGGTAGGTTCAATCTGGCGAAGTAGGCAGTCAAATAAAATTTTCAAGGGGAAGTATTTCGATTATCGAATGATCGAATATTCGATCATTCCATCTATTCGATACAATAGAATTTTGCGTATTCGACTATCGAAGTGGCCAGATTTGCATATTCTAATATCCGATAAAATCGTACGATCAGAATTCGATCGAATTTAGTAAATGGGCCCCTTAAGAATATATTAACTTGGACTATTAGCAGAAACCTGGTAGAAATGCAAAAGCTGCGTACTATATGCTGACATTGTCACTGTGTCATAAAATGCATTACATTAGATGATTCTACCAAGTAGGCAGTGATGGGCAAATCTGGGTCAAATTTACTGCAAAATTCACGAAATGGCTGTGGATTTTTCGCTTGCTAATTTACGCCAAAGTTTCACAAATGTATTCACTGCTGGCAAACACAGCAATTCGCAGCAAATTCGTGCCTGGTGAATTTATTCGCCCATCATTACAAGTAGGTTCTTAACTTTTTTGTCTCTCTTCATTTATAAAAGGCACAATGTTTGTCTGGGTACAATATGTCATAGCAACGTCATGACCCATTTTAATTTTTACATTTTTCCCTCTTTAATAATAACACAGTATCTTGTACTTGATGGTAACTAAGCAGCATAAATCCATATTGGTGAAAGAAAAATCCTAATGGGTTTATTTAATGTTTAGATAATTTATAGCAGACTTAAGCTGTTTTTGTTGTCCATATATTTGCCCACTTCAGGTTAAATATACATGATTGGTTCTATGTTTTCTTACTGCTGTAAATAATAAGCAAAGCATATATCATGCTACATCAAAGGATGGTGAATGTATGAAAGCAATTAAAACGTTTCCCTTAATAGTTTTCAAATGCTTGTAATATCAACAGGTTGGATGGAACTGTTTGATGGGCCCCTCAGCCTGTCACAGCATAAAGTTACAGTATTAATTGGGCCTGTGTATGGCAGGACTCCCCATGACAGGATATGCTGGAGAGTCATGAAAATTTTATGAGTAGAACTATACACATTCACCATCTGGCTCTATGAGTCCGGAGGCTTCTATCCATATCAAGAGATTCCTGTAACACTTGTCATGCATTTTTTATAGGTGAAGCTGTCTGTAAGAACATATATTTGCATCACAAATAGAATAAAATCGTGTTTATAAATACTAATTTAATGACAAATATAATCTAGGGGCTCATGTCCATGCAGATGTAAGACTAAAAATGCACATAGTTGTGATAGAGGAGAATGGGAAGGAGTTGCCAAATGAGATTATTAAGTTATTCTGGTTCATTTCCTTGCACAGTTGAGCAGTTCAGAAGCAGGACAAGTTGCACAGGATCTTTCATTCCATGCACATTTAGAAACCTGATGCAGAAGAAAATAACTTTGGTAACAGTGCCTAATAAAAGCCCAGGGGTCTTATTCCCATAACAAGGGTGACATTGCTGGGTCAGAGAGCATCTAAATGTAACATTTCATTATTGGTAGGAAACAAAAGATGAATAATAGAATGCAGAAGAACATTATAATCAAGTACAGTTAAAGAAAGTTTTATTGCTGGTTGTCATAATGATACCTTCACCATATTCTCACTTTTATACACATCTTCAAACATCTGTTAATTTTAGGAAAGAAGCACTTAGGGCTTATGGTTTATAACTAGACCTTCTCCGGGTCAAGGTTCTAAAGAAGGTTTCAGTATGGGTTGAAAAGTTAACCATGTTGCTGTCATACTTTTTGCAGTCCAGTGAGTGCACTTTTTGCAATGAGGTGGCCAAGTCACTAAAAAACTAGCATAAAAATACAATGCCATGCTTAATAAATACAGTATATGTCACTATATTCCCTTTGAAAGTAACTTTGAGACAAATCCTAACTTTTATGGTAGTGTGTGGTGTTGAGATTGGTAAGAAAAAATTATGCTTATACGTCCCCACATTGAGAGGGGTAATTTGGTCCATTGTATTAGAGATTGTGAGAGGGAAGAGAGAATGGGGTCGAGGTTGTGGGAAATATACTTGCTTAGGTCATTGTGGATGATGACCCCTAGATATTTAAATTGCTGCACCCACACTAATTGGTTGCCCTGGGTCTATTGGGAACATGATGGAGTTATCCCAATTTATCTGGAGCCCTGAGAAGTGGCCAAATTTGTCTACCAGCTGAAGTAGGGTTGTCAGGGAGTCATTTGGATCAGTTAGGTAAATCAGGAGGTCATCGGCAAAGAGTGAGATTTTTTCCTGTATTGTTCCATAAGTGAGTCCTTTGATTTAGGGAGTTTTTCTAATCAGTATTGCCAGTGCAAATAAAGTGGGTGAGAGAGGGCAGCCCTGTCTGGTATCCCTCGTCAGAGGGAAGGATGCGGAGGTATACCCGTTAGCAAAAGAATATTTAACGAAACTCCAGGGCAGGTATTAACGCTAAAGATTTGCTTAGTGAAAATGCGTAATGTAATATTCGCCAGAAACTGATTTTACATTGTAAGCAGTGCTAAACATTTGCAAAGATGCCATTTTAAATAACGCTTCCAATTTTTAATTACTTTCCCCCTTAAGTGTTTCAATGTTGTACATGCTTCTATTCACAGATAAAGTTTGCCTATATGTATTTTATCATTAAATAATATTTAATCATACTTGTAAAAGCCATGAAACAGATCAAGTAATTATTGTAGTCATTAATGGTCATAATGAAAATGTTGTTTTATGTGTCAACCTCTTACCTGATTTGTAGTCTATAGCAATTCTTTTCTGTATCTTACAGGCCTGTTGATTTATTTTGGCTATGGCATGTGGAACAGCACCTTAGAAATCAGTGCCAGGGAAGAGGTTCTCCATCAAAGCACATATCAGCGCTATGATGTTGATGACACCTTCTCTGTGGATGATGGGTTCTCCTATCCTTCAGAAGAAAACTTTCAAGACATGGGTGGCAGGGAAACAAAAGAGAGGTATTATCAGCAAGACCCAACGACAGAAGGCAACAGCCAGATGAACAGTAGGCCCAAAAGTAAACGGAAGCACAAACAGGATTCTGATACACTGATTGCCAACGACGAGTTAGACTATGGAGCAGAATAAATCGAAACCTATTATTTTGTGCTTCATCTCTATGAATATGACAGCTTCATCGGCTCAGAGTAGAATTTTGGTTGTTTTCCTCACAAACTCTGTTGCTTATGTTATTAAGTTGTACGCAAGTGTTCAGTTTGTTGTAATTTTCCCACTTCCTGTCCTTAAATACATTATGAGTCAACAAGGATAACTGTAAGCATTAGTTTTCACTAATGGTCACAAAAAGAGCATTTTGTGAAACACATATATTTATACATGTATTTTGTCTTAATCTTTACATCATGGAGGATCTGTGGCATTGCAGCTGACATCTTGTAGCAGTTGAGACTAATGATTATTTTCTTTTTGCATTCCTTATTTCCTGTGCATTGACTATGCCTAGTAAACGAGGACTGTGAGCAAATAGTTTTTTCTCACTTTTAAAAACAGAGCAAACTATTTATGGATCTCTAAGTTTGTCATGGAAGGAAACTAACTATATGTATGTGAATTTTACAACATGCGTTTTGGTGTGTACTGCAACTGTCTTGCCTTATGTACACATAAATACATCCCTCACTCAACAACATGGTACACTGTATTCAAATGGCTTAGGTTGAGGTCAAGAACTTAGATACATTACAAGTCTTGGTCTCTTACTGAAAGAATTATTCAAAGCAACCATGTATAGATGCCTAGCACTTAAAGGAGAACTAAAACCCCCTAAAAAGTCCCCATCCACTACCCTCCATTGCCCCCCTCCCAGCATACTGCATTATTAAAGTTTCCCTGAATGTCACACCAACCTATCCATGCAGAGTAACACAGAGGAGCTTATGGTCTCAATATTCTGTATCTTCAGATCCTCTTCTTCCCTTATACAATTTACAGAGTTTTACAGCACATGCGCGGTAGGTGCGAATATCAGACTGGCTCCAACTGTGCATGAGCGAAAAAGCTCAGTGTCAACGGTCACTTAGATAAGGAATCTAAAGATGCCTAGGATGGCGCCCATGAGCTCCGCTGTGCTACTCTAGATGGTGGTGTGACTTGGTGTGGTTTTAAAGGGGACCTGCAAATAATTCCAAATCCTATATTATGATGTAAGTCAAGCAAAATACCCACACTATAAATTATTGAAATCTTGTTTCTCTAGTGAAACAGGCAGCAGCCAATTTATTGCCATTGTTAGTAAGGCAAGCTTTAGATCATGCCAAAAGAATGGGGCACCTGATGCCCATGCACTAGCTACACAATTAGATGGTGAGGAGGGAGGGGGAATGGGAAGAGTGCAATGACATCTAGTAAATGCAGAATGGAAATTGAAAGTAATTGCCTGCAATATATGATTGCAATGTTTTAAACAGGTATATAAAAGGTAGAGACGTGTTAATAAAAATAGAATTTGAGTTTCATTCATTTAATTTTAAGAGGACTAATTATACAACTTTTTATGTTAGGGTGACAGTTCCCCTTTAAATAATAAACTATGCAGGAAGAAAGCAGGGAGGGAGTTGAATGTAGGGTAGTGGATGGAGACTTTCTCTTTAGATGGGGTTTATTTATCCATTAAATTCCTGCTCTGCAGGAATTCCTGTTCTACTTACTGTACCATGTGTTCATAGTCTGGGTGGCAGCATACACCAAAACATAGGTATAACCTATTATCACCAATCAGTTTATCTAGGGGCATAGAAGGTTTTCCTTTAAAACATGTGTAATTCAGGATAAGGGACATAGTGTTGTGTCGCTAGTTCCAAACTGTATTACTCATTGTAAATAATTCCCCATATTTATAACTTCTTGCAGACAGTCATTTCCCAGTGTCATTGTTGGCATCACAAAAATGAAAGTTTCTGAATGTATTGAACCTTACATTATGTGCCTCTTCCAGTTGATCCAAAGAAGGTGCCCATGTCTCTATGGAAGTAATTACTACCAAGAGTGTCTTAACATTTGTATTGGCACAAGAACCAATTAGCGCTGTCTTTATCGGGGTGCAAGAAATCTTTGTGGGCACCCTAGTACAACCACTGTATACAGACCTAAATTATAGACCTCCATTGCACCCCAAATATTTCTGTATCTCCTTGGAAGTAGTTGCACGTTTGGATAGTGCCTAAAGCAAGATGTTGAAAGAAAAACTGTACTGTTCTCCAGCTGTTGTGCCACTAACAACTTTGAACACCCACAGCTAACCAATGTCTATTGGCGTCTGCGTAGAGTTATTGTCCAGTAACAGCTGGAGAGCTGCAGATTGAATAGGTAATATGATAGAGAAATATTTAAAAAAAAATAAAAAAATTTATGTATAGAATATTTTCCTGCATATTGACAAATTAAAATTTTGTAATGCTCCAGAGCCTCTTAAATTGTGATTGTTCCTTTAGAGAACACAAAAACTATATTTCTGATTCAACAGGTAGTTTATTTTCTTATTAACAGAAAACCATCAGTAATCTCCTGGTTATCCATTTAGAGCAAACAAACAGCTCTACAGCTGTGGGTTTCCTACTGCCTTCAGTCATAACTTCTCAGAGGAGATGTAGTGTATGCCCTTGAGTGTGCCACACTTTTCTGCCAGTTTCATCATTTAGATTCCCATGTGCTCTTGTTCTAACATTCATTTACACCACTCAGCATGCAGGAACAGCAAATCCAAAGATGCCTTGACTTTTTCATTCACTTTCCAAAGTAAACCGCAGAATATTCCAATTGCAGTAGGATAAACAAATGGATGGACCTCATTACAGTCTAATGCACATGTGGTTGGATCAGTACAATCTATTTCTGAAATTGAAAATTCTTGTACATTTTCGAGAAAATCAGGGATGTTTAAATAAACTGGCAAAAGGGTCATTTGCCAAAAGTCAGCAAAGATGGGGGGGGGGCAGAGTGGCAGTTTCAGATCTTTCATCATTTTTCATTAAACATCCCATAAATGGCAAAGCCCTTACCCTCATTTAATCAACTGCTAGATCTCTACACCATCACCACTGAGATTTGTTTAATTGTTTTTTTGGACAATGTACCTAAGGGATCTTTATCAAAAAAGTTAGTATCTTAGACTTTTTTTTCTTTTGGTGTCCTATGCAGAGGAATACAGTGCTAGAACTAGGGGCAAGCAGAGTAGTCAGGAGCCTCAGACTCAGTTATTTAAAATATAAGCACCCAAACTATACAAGGTTGGTAAACCCTGATCCCTGTAAAATCATCCAGCTCTGCCATCACACTTAATATGCACCTCACCCCCAACAATGGAGCAGCATCCTCCCCCACCTTTTTATTACAGTTAACTCTGCTTCTTCACTTTGGATGTGTGGCTGGTATTGCCGAAAATCTATTCTCCTGCACATGGTTGGCACCCATTGCCTGGCTTACCTGGGCTGCAAGAACACCTAGGTCAAGCAATGATTAAATACTTTTTCCTTTAATTCAGTTTTGTGGTTAATATTCATTAAAGAATGGAAAAAAAAGAAAGTAGAAGAATAAGTGCAGAATAAGTAAAGTAGAGAGGTGAAAGGAATATTAAAAGAAATCTATCATGTGACCCTCTATAGCCTGTATGGCTTTAGAACTGTGTGGGAATTTCCAGGTGTTATGAAACATTACATCCACATAGATTAAAGGGGACATTTTGCATATAAGTATATTGCATACATTATTGTTAAATGGAGAAAGCAAATTTAATTTTATATTTATGTCCCCTTTAATACATAATTAGATATCATCATATGCAAACACAATCAGCACATGATACATGCCTTTTCATCCTAGACAAAGAATATATATATATATGAGTGTGTTTACCAAACGGAAAATGAAGCTGTAATTCTGCTTGTGTTTATAGAAATGTCCTATAATATTTATAATCCTCCATGTGCCAAATTGCCTAGGCCATAGATCATAAACCTGAGCTGCAAGTCCCTAACCCCCCAACTCCCTTCAATTATCAATGGATTCTGAAAGAACCCTCGTTTCTGAACAGCAATGGAGGCAATAAAGGAAAAACAGACAATGGACTATGCTAGGATGTCTTGTAATAGGGAAATGTAATAACTGCATTGTAAATATCTTTTGTGCTAGGTACCTTTTTGGTAATATACATTTCTTGGACTAAGAGATAGAAAGCTATTTATTTTGATGGCCCCTGGGATGCCCAGATACTGTTAGAAATCATTTTTATAGATATTATGTTTGGCTACAGATTTCTGCATCTCATCTTGGGCTGCTTAGAAAGGATAGGCTGGATGCCACAGGAATGCAGACATTACCCAAAGGAACCATAGATGATATCACTAAAGCTCGGCTAATAAATCACGTCTACTTATAACTCATGTCAACACAGAGCTGCGCAGGAATAGTCTCTCTGCATCACTTTAAAGAATTGGCTGGGCTGAGTTATCTGGAAACTACACATCTTGTAACTTACTGAAGCTTTTTATCATTTAAATCTTCAAGTTGAAACATTTTGCTTAAGCCTCTCCTGAATTTCACAAAATAATCATTGCTGTCCAGTAACCAAGTTTATGCTTTTGAGTCGTTCAGCAAGACTAAACAGTTTTGAAGCTGGAGATGTAGTTTTACTGGACAGAAAGTATCGTTTGCATGTTGAGCTATGTTTTTGACTTTATTAATGTGTGTTGGGTGTTATTGGGATATTGGGTGTTATTGGGATATTGGGCGTTATTATTAAAAAAATCTGCAATTTACAACGTTACTGGTGCAAATTGTCCCTTGTGTGAGCCCAATAAGCTGAAACAAATTTGGTCTTTTTTGAAAATGTGTTTCTGTTGATCACAATGGACTTTGTCCTTATCTATGGACATCTGTGAAAGACCAGGTTGGCTCATTCACTAATCAGTTTTGCTAATTGCCATTTATTTAATTTGAATCTAGTAGTAATCCTACAGTACAGCTGAATGGTTATGGTCTGCTCATGTGTGGCAGGTGGCAGGCAATAAAAAATGGTCCTCAACTGATGGCCACTATCCTGTAGGCTCCCTTAGGCTTTATGCTTACTCTTTTGTTTTGGTTCCAGTGTAAATATACCACTCTTATTAAGACAAAGCAGGGATTTTGTGCAACCAGCTTGTCCTTGGCCTGGGGGATATGAATACAACGGTTTTTGTAATGTGATCTTCTGAATGGACCTACTGATTTAGTCTTTTACAATAACAAGAGCTGTTACATGGCACATGATGTTTCTGTCTGCTCTTAATTTGTGCAGAGAGTTGTTTGTAGGGACATTTGTAAGTAGATCTATACGCAAAACAATTCCAAATCATGTTTATTGGTGTTTGAGCATTGGCTTGTCGATTATTCCTCTGCAAATGTCTATTGGGCTAATCGGAAAATACAGTGCAAAGACAAGTTTGCATTGTGATCAGTTCAAAGGTCTGAGAAAAGTGACCATTTAATCAGACATAGATGTCTGTGTCTTAAGCTCTAACATGAGTGAGTTCTTGTAAAGACGTGCATCCAAAATGGCTCTGCTGTAATGCTGCATGCAGTTAATATGCAATTTCTTACTATCACAATAAAAATCCATAGGGTGCATTGTCTCATTTCTAAATCTAAAAGAATGAATCCAGTGCAAAACCAAAAATATAGGTGGCCATACTTGTACCTACCAGTATGTGTATGCCCAATCTATGTTAGGTGTGCAGGAAAGCTGCAGGAGGAGGCCTAAGAATCCTACTCTGAAGGAAGAACCCTTCTCTGTTTATAAATAGCACTTTTCCATTTATGATAATTTTACTAATTACTACTAGTTTACTAAACTATATAGTTTACTACAATTATGGAAATACCTTATTAAGTGTCGTTGAAGTTCTTGTGTTGTATGTTTGCACTTATTCTGTATATATGGGAGGAGGCTGCTGCTTGTATTTTTTTTGTAATGTATTGACAGCACCATAAATTTATCCACATTAGGGTTTTTACAAATAGGATAGTGTTTTCCTTTAGCAGCACTTGTTCAACCAGTCTTTTTCTCTCTCCTTAATGAAAAAGCAAAGCCTAACGTAGAACAAATCTCAGACTGTGAGGTTAAACCAGGGCACTTTTTTTTTGTAAAACCTCAAAATAACCCATTCTCTAAAGTAAAAAAGAAATATACCCTATGTATAAGTAAAGGTGGCCATACATGGGCAGATTTAAGGTGCCGATATCGGTTCTTTAATCTTATTCAGCAGCTTATCTGCCTGTGTATGGGGTGTTCGGACGGGCCTCCCCAATTAATATCTGGCCAGAAATTGGTCAGATATTGAACGTGCAGGTTTGATTTACCCTTTTGACGAAGGACCACATCGGCTAGTTGAAGCGGTCCTCATCCTGTTGGCACCATTGCCATTGTTGTAATCCAATCGTTAAGCCCTAGGGTCGAATGATCAGATTAGCCTGATATCGCCCTGCCTTTGGTGGGCATATTGGGAAACATCCACTTGTTTGGCAATATATAAAAGATTAAGAGGACGGAAGGTAAGACACAAAGGTAAACTGATTGCATGCACATCATTTTCTTTCACTGCACAAATTAATTAGTGGATGTTACTGTGTGTGCAACCATACTGTTTGGTATTGTAAGGCATTTTCATTAAGTTTCACAGCTTTATGCTGTGGGTTTCTAGAACTGAAGGAAACATCGCACCTTTCATTTTATAATCCCCAGTTCTTCTCATTCTCACAAAAAATCTTACCCAGTCTGCTGGTTAAAGGCTAAATTACCTTATGGATTAAATAACTGATCCTTTGCAGAGGTTTTGATGTTTACTATTTAATATAGACTAAGAATAACCCCGAATTGGATCGAAAACTTCATAATTGTAGGTGTTGTTTCTATAAAAGCTTGATTTTTTTAAACTTTAGAGAGTTCCCATGACTAGTCAAACTACAATTTTGTAAAAGGCTAAGAATTTTCTTACTTCTAGTTTTGAGCTGAATCTTATGGTAGATAGTATACAATAAGTGCATTGTATGGAAACTCATATATTTTATACACTGTGGCAAAGAAAAGTGCGAGGTCATGGAGAGGGATATTTTAAAGCTCCAGATGGTGAATAATTAGGATTTGAGGAGGTGCAGGTCTGTAAGAGCTGGAACACTAAGTTTGCCTGTCCCTATGCCTGCTTTCCAGTATATATATATATATATATATATATATATATATATATATATATATATATATATATATATATATATATATATATATATATATATGATACTATTTGGCTATATATAGGTAGAAGTTCTATTTATAGAATTCTGGTATGTATATATAAATATATTTTCACATTCAATATTTAAATCTCAATATGCCTGTAAGGCTTTTTGTCAATCTTCCTAATGCATTAACCTCTAGAAACAAAAAGTGACTAGGTTGGGTTTATCCTTTGGACTCCATCAGTATTAAAGATTACAGTCAACTATATGAAAAATGAAACTTAGCTGTGCATAGTATAGTGAGATATGCAGAAGCCAATGAAATATAGAAAGTATTTACTATAGTGAGATATGCACAAGCCAACTGGGTGAAGGATGATTGTCTTTGCACTGTACAGCTTGGGGACAATGGTGCACAAGCTGTTTTGAACACTTCTATCATTGAATAGAAACCAGATGGATCTGTGTGGTTCCACTGGAACTAATAGAGACTGCTGTGGATGCTTTTGAGCAATTTTGGGCCACAACGCCAGGCTAAGGCTATTCACAGTGCAGCAGACCGAGCGCTACTCATGGTCAACAAGTGCTTCTCACAGTGAAACAAGTTGAGGATGACTAACATGGAATCTAATTACTGAGCCAACCCATGACAATCCTGCATGTACTGATCACCACTATTCTGTATCTTTAAGGAAAACACTTTATGATACATAATCTTAACAGTCACATGTAAAAGCAGATTTGCAATTGTCTAGCTAGTGGAAATGAGGCGATGCATTAGTATAACCACGAGGAAGAGAAGAAAATCCTGTCTACCTCAAAGCTACATAAGAATATTTATTATGTCTTTGAAATTTTTATTGAATAACTGCCATCATCAGGGCTGGAGAAAAGCTGGGGCCCCACCTGAGGGGTACAAATTTATATAAATCAGATATATCTAAACTGCGGTGTATCTGCTGTTGTTAAGCTGCAACTCCCATCATCTCCCAACTGTGGAAGGCTGTCTAAGAAATGTTCGGAGTTGCATTAACTAACATCTGAAGGACCACGTGTTAGACATCCCTGCTTAATGCACTGAAACAATTTTATACTACTGTCCTTTGTATCTTTAACTATTTTGCCGCTAAAGAACAGTTCCTCTTATCCTGGAGGCACAAGGGATACACCCTTTCTAACATGTAACAAGACTGGTAAATATAACTCCTGTCTTAGGCATAGTTAGATGTCACCACATCTCTTGAGGTTACCCACTCCCATGCTAACACCCCTCAGTATGGAATGGGTAAGAATTTGAAAGGCTGTAGGGCCCTGAAATGTACTTAACCTCCAACAGAGACACTCATGTAAGCCCTGGGTAATAATATCAAGGATTCTATGTTCTGACACATTTCTTGTTTTACTATTGTAAGGCGTCAGCTTGCAGTTGCAAATATGTTTGATATTCCTTTTTTGGTCTTGTCTGTATCTTTACTTTGAAAATGGCCTTTCTGCTGTGTGACTTCTGCAGGCCAAACTGACAATGCTCTTGTTAAACTTTGTTATTTAATTATATTCCCATTGGTGATGGGGACAATGGGAAGATGTGGTGTAAAATACAAAAACACAAAAAGTATATAAATATAGATATGCAGATATATTCTCGAGTGACTTATTTTCACATGATTGTGCATTGAATCTCTTCTATTGTCTGAAAACACAGTTTACCAAATCTGTATATTTTAATAAATGCATAAAGCTTTTACTTGTCTTTTTGATATTAAGCCAAATTGATATTTCAGTTGTTTGGGGTGGAAGTAGCAAACGTTGGTTCACTTATTCACAGGCTGTTCATATTCAACCCCTAACTTCACCTATATGAAGCATTAAGCAGGGCCGGAACTAGGGGTAGGCAGAAGAACCACGTGCCTAGGGCACAACGAAGTGAGGGCACCAAGTACGTACCTCTTCTTTCACCTACACTGGTCCAGGCCTTTGTTCCCACACAGGCACTCTCCAACATGCTCCTCCATGTGTGCTCTCTCGCATGCATCGTTACAATGGGTGGGCACATGCACTGAGGAGGGGGGGCAAAGTTCCCTGCCAGGTTGCCTTGGGTACTAAGCATTGTTGTTCTATCTGTTTTCTACATTGTACAGCTACAATAATCATAATGTCATGTTTTCCTTAAATACTTGTAATTGAGCAAGGGACAAGATTGATTATAATAATGAAAAATGGCAAGAAAGTAAGAAAAACTTATCTTCAATTTCAATCAATCGGGCCTATGACTAAGTGCCCTGATGCATGAAATGTGTAAGGCTGTTTTAGTGTAATTTTTGCTTTAAATATAGTTTTATAAAGTTTTTTCCTTACTGTGCCTGTCCATTGGATCTGTGAGTGCCTAAAGTACAAGCTTGCACACACAGCGAATCAAATTGGGGTTGTTTTCTGTATCCTAGGTGACTAGAGCACCAAGCGGAACCTATCCTTCAAGGGACTGAGAGTGCATGTGAACTTCTGTATCTGTGAGTGCCTGACATTTTTCAGTGGTATGAACCTTCTCCTTGGAGCTGCAGGTCTGAGTCGTGTGCACCAAGATCGCATGTGGTCACTAGTGAGCTCATCCACCTGTTGGTGGTTGCATACTAAACATTTTCTCTTATGGAGATTGATTATAGACAACAGTTTAATCAGGCTTTGCCAAATATACCTAAAGCTTACAGTTAGAGAAATACTACCCTCCATAAGTGCATTCTATGGCCTAAAGAATCTATACACTCCTAGAATCATGTGTCTCCAGTTGGCACACTCACTGATGAATTCCACACGGTCTCCAAACTATTTATCAGGGTAGGCACAAATCCAAGTTGCATGGATGCAATTTTGTTGGAGCAACACTGCCTACCCTTTTATATACAACAACTTCAATCTCCTTTTGATACAAAGAATACATTGAACACCTCTATACATTAATTCATTAAATTAACTGATCTCCTGGTTCCAGTGACACCCTTTGTCCTCTTTTAGGGCAAATTACAATGCAACACTGCAAAAACTCAGGTTCGTGGATGGAGTAAAAGGATAACTGACTGTCCTCTGTGCTTGTTCCAAAACATGGTAACCTGCTATTTCATACATTCACCAATATCAATTATTAAAAGACATCAAAAACGTATAGACTGGACACATTTTATTACATATCTCAATGATACAAATGGCTTTTGGTTTGTCCATGATACATATAAATGTTAGGATATTTATTTATAAACAGTCATACAAATTTTGGCAAAGTAAGTGTTACTAACCAGTTAGTAGATCTGTATTACAGACATTCTTGTTACATTATTATTTACAGCTGAAATGTCAATATATTCTTTGCAGTAATAGTATAATTTACACAATTTATTGCTGAGTTAAAGGAATTAAAAGTTCTGGTGATTATACCATCAAATATATACCCAAAGTATGTACAATTGAGAAAGAAAAAAATGTAGAATTCAAGACTAGACTGCATTTCAGTGGAAAATTGATGTACGTTTATCAACATTTTCCCTTCACTCTGATCTGGTTTCTGTATATAATTTGGCCAATTGATTCCAGATGAGAACACTGAAGCTCCATTTCTAATACAAGTGCAAAACTGTAATTCGCCAGGTAAAGAAAACCTTGCATTGAAGAATAAATACTGCATGTGTGGCTAAGGGTTCCTGCACTAGTGCATTTTTGCACTTAGGAAAGTTATACGGTAAACTTCATTTTGGTACTGAGTCCATTTGTGTACATTACTTTTTCTTGAGCTTAAGAAGAGCTTTCTAATAGAACTATGCCATTACCCCTCAATCATACAGCTTGAGGACAGTGCAGACAGGATAACATTAATATTTCATAAACAGCGAAGTGTAAATAAAGGAAAGTAACTCTAGAAGAACTTAAAATTTAGTTTTAATTTAAATTGCTATTTGCAGAGCAATTCTTTAGCTTGTGAGGACTAAAAACCAACATTTCTCCACTGCATAAGTAGGAACCAATCAGCAAATAGTTTTATATTCATAGTAGCAAAATGTACCAAGTTAGCCATACCATTTACTGGCTACTTTAGTAGATTATAAAATGCAAGCTTTCAGGACAACTTATTCAGCATGGAATGAAACAGCAACTGAAATGCAGAGGGATTAAAAAAAAAAATTGCAACAATTTTCTTATACCCAGTACAGCACTAGTGTGTATAACTGTAATAATGTTTCAGTTGTTATATGACACCATGCTCAAACAAGGGACCTTAGTAGCCCCCAAAGCTCTTAAGGAGCAATGTAATAAAGTTTGAAAAGAGAGCAAATTTGTGAATAAATATTTGCATGTTGCAATGTAATATTTTTGATTAGGCTTTTATTGCATTGCGAATCTTAATTGCACATTGTGAACACCTGCTTGAAGGTGGCACAAACGTTTACAGCAAACATATCTTTTTAATTAAGAAGTTTTATTATATACACTGCGCACCATAACTATAAAATGTGCAGTTGTTACTGTCGTGTAAGGGGCAAAGGGTTCACAAAGGCAAAACTGTTCACTTTGCAAACATTCCTTCACAATGCTAACAAATTAAGAATGATTCTTGCGTTAGAGACCAATATTACATTCCCCCCTTAATCTATATTTCCCTAATTATTTTTGCCTACTACAATGAAAGCAAAGACCTGATATGTTACCACTGGAAACAAATTAGCATCAGTGTTAAAGGGGTGGTTCACCTTTACAGTAACTTTTATTATGTTATAGAATGGCCAATTCTAAGCAACTTTTCAATTGGTTTTCATTATTTATTTTTTATAGTTTTATAGTTATTTGTCTTTTCTTCTGATTCTTTGCAACTTTCAAATGGGCGTCGCCGTCCCCTTCTAAAAAAACAAATGCTCTGTACGGCTACAAATGTATAGTTATTGCTACTTTTTATTGCTGATCCTTCTATTCAGACTTGCTCCTATTCACATTCCAGTCTCTTATTCAAATCAATGCATGGTTGCTAGGGTAATTTGGGCCCTAGTTACAAGACTGCATAAAATGCAAATTAAAGAGCTGCTGAATAAAAAGCTAAATAACTCAAAAGCCTTAAATAATAAAAAATGAAAACAAATTACATATTGTCTCAGAATGTCGCTCTCTACATCATACTAAAAGTTATCTCAAAGGTGAACAACCCCTTTAAATGAGCACTTGCATCTCTGCCTTAGCTCCCACTATGAAAAATGAACTGTAATTATTGTTTTACAACAGCTATACACAGATTTCTATTGACTAGTACACAACACCACTTGCACTGATAGCTGATGTGCCTACAAGGCCGGACTTACAGATCAAACAGTCATTTAGAAAATGACTGCTCCAAACCAGCCATCTTAGTATCCCCTCAAACACAGTTCCTGGCAATGCTGTGTCACAGTCTCACCAGGAGCTTAGCCACCAGCGTAGCCTATGCTCGTATGCATAAAAGCCTGTTGCATTAAAATTGTCATTTTTTTTTAATCAGAGTGCTGCCTGTTTTGTGCTTGAGAGGAGAGTCATTTTATTATACACAAAACACAATGATGGTATGTATATAATTTGGTGATTTCTGTTGTTCTGGACATTCACATCTGGATTCTTGCTTATTACTAAAGTATATTGAGGCACACAAAAAATATAAAAGGGCAGTCGTCTTTTTGCTCATCAAATGCAACCTTTTGTTCACTTTTTAGGAATAATTG
Source organism: Xenopus borealis (assembly GCA_024363595.1). Classification (NCBI taxonomy): domain Eukaryota; kingdom Metazoa; phylum Chordata; class Amphibia; order Anura; family Pipidae; genus Xenopus; species Xenopus borealis. The sequence continues at coordinate 120,515,513 of CM044439.1, forward strand.
TAAAAGAACCTAGACACTATTTATCTAAATATTTACCCTACAGTTTGGCCTTGATTCTGTGAAGGAGGGGTTTGGAAACTCAGTTTGGCAAGAAAGACCTGTTATTGGTACTGTTTGTTCACTTTACAAGGAGCAGATTGTGTGCTGGACTGAACCCCAGCTATTGTTTCTCATGCAGCGACAATGTACTCCCTTTATTTCAGTTGGACGGAAGACCAGAAGGCATTGTTTGTTTAGCATGAAGAAATATAAACAACAAAACAGGGCATAGTTTCCAGAAAGCAATATGCAAATAAAAATTACAGAAAATTATTTAAAGGGATCCTGTCATGGAAAAAAAAATTTTTTCAAAATGTCCCAGAAGAATTCTGCACTGAAATCCATTTTTCAAAAGAGCAAACAGATTTTTTTATATTTCATTTTGAAATCTGACATGGGGCTAGACATTTTGTCAATTTCCCAGCTGCCCCAAGTCATGTGACTTGTGCTCTGATAAACTTCAATCATTCTTTACTGCTGTACTGCAAGTTGGAGTGATATCACCCCCTCCCCTTTTCCCCTCCAGCAGCCTAACAACAGAACAATGAGAAGGTAACCAGATAACGGCTCCCTAACACAAGATAACAGCTGCCTGATAGATCTAAGAACAGCACTCAATAGTCACATTGAGAAGGAAAAACAACAACCTGTGGAGATCCAAATAAATGATTTAAGTTTGTAGCACAATTGCTGGAGTGAGTGCCATCTGGAAGTAAGGACCTTGCAGCAGGTTTTCAGATAGAGCACCACCGTAAGTAAGCTGTGGACTGGTGGAATTGTTGAGTTTACAACCTGCCAGAAAGCAGTTCCCTCCTACAGTGCTGGCACAAGTCACATGACCAGGGGCAGCTGGGAAATGACAAAATGGCTAGCCCCATGTCAGATTTCAAAACTGAATATAAAAAAATCTGTTTGCTCTTTTGAGAAATGGATTTCAGTGCAGAATTCTGCTGGAGCAGCACTATTAACTGATGTTTTTTAAAAAAAAAACATGTTTTCCCATGACAGTTTCTCTTTAAGGTTCCATTAAACTGATCTGTTGAACCACATACACCATTAGGGCAATGGCACACAGGGAGATTTGTCACCCATGTTAAAAAATTGCTACCATGGGTGACAAATCTCCCTGCAAATACCTTGCTGTTTACTAACCTTGCAATCGCTGCAAGTGAATTACATTACTATAAGCAACTCAGTTTGAAAGCGGGATTGCACATTTAATGTGGGCAACAAATCTCCCCATGTGTCATTGCCCGAACAGATGCAAAAGGATTCACTAATGAGAATTCTGCTTGCCAGCACCATGTCACTCATCCGATCATAAAGAAATGGACAATTAGGTTACAATTAGGTTTGCCAGTTACAGGAACAAAGAACATGGAGTCACATGTTCTCATTGCAGGATCCTCTTTAATTTATTAATTTTAATGGGTAGTTTTAAAGTGGACCCGTCACCCAGACACACAAATCTGTATAATAAAAGTCCTTTTCAAATTAAACATGAAATCCAATTAAAAAATTTTATTAAAGCATTCATAGCTGTTTTAAGCTCATTTAAAAATCTCAGCTGTCAATCAAATATTGTCTGCCACTCCTCTATGCCTTAGGCATAAAGGCGGGGCAGATAATTACTTTCACTTTCCATTCAGCACTTCCTAGATGCCACTGCTCTCCCCACACATTCCCCCAGTTCTCTTAACCATTTAATTGTGTATCCAGGACATGGGGATAGACATCGGGTCCCCCATTCTGGTGCACAAACAAGATTCTGAGATGATGCAAGGCTTGTCTTAATAACAGTGTCCACAAAATGGCTACTGCCTGCTTGTTAGAATTGTGAATTCCCAGAGCGAAGGAAACAAGATTAAAATAACTTATATAGTATAATTAATGTTAATTTTGCTTGACTAATGTGATAAAATATGATTTTGAATATTTTTTTGGGGTGACAGGTCCACTTTAAAAATCTAGTTAGAAATTCCAAATTGGTGAGCTGCTAAACAACAACAGTAAAGAAAACACAAAAAAAATTTAAATAAATGCTTTAAAGGTAGTTTGAAATTCCAGAACTGCTGAAGGAAAAAGTTAAAGAAAACACAAAACATAAATTGCAAATTAACTTAGAAATGTACACTATACCCAAACTTCATTTTAATGTGAACGAAGAATACAACCATAATTTTGCTGAATAACAGATACAGCATGCTTAAACATTATGTTGAAGAATGCTGAGATTTGTACCCCTGCAAAATCTGGTTCAAGGGTGGTTGAGCAACAATGTTTACATCTTTTTTTTTTTTATCAAGATCTTCATAGTATTGCATTGATGAATAACCCCTAATTTAAGTTGTTTACTGTAGTAAAAGAGGTTTAATATCCTTTACAACCAATGAACAGGCAGCATTTAAAGGTTATCTGTTTGAGAGCAAACTGGTCAGTTGCTATGGGATACTAGATTTGGTACATACATTGTAACTTCTATTACATTATGAACTGTGGGTGTTATCTTTGCAGTAGGCTCCTTAAAGGACAAGCAACACATATGTTCATGGGTCCTTTACTGCCTTCTTCTATTGTTGACGTCACACCAAATGGCTTTAAGAATTAGGATAATATGGCTTCCTCAAGGTAGGGTTCAAGGGAGGCCCAGACCCCGGAATTAGAAGGGCTATTTTGTGGGGGGATGTAGATAAAAGTATGACATTCTCTAACAATTATTTAAGTTGTGGATCAACAACAGGATATCCTTTATTTATGTCATCCCCTCCATTTTTGACAGGCCCCACACCCCTCTCACTGCGACTCTCGCTGCATCATAAAATGATGAACATTTTAAATTAGATGTTACAGTCAAACTAGAGGTACCAGAGATAGGCGTGGGAGGCCAGCAAAAGAATGATAACACCCACGTATCTAAAGGTGTTGCTTGTCCTTTACAGTGTACTTGAATTCATTAATAAAACAAAAAAAATTACACACAGGACATCTTCTATCAAGAAACATGTATCTAGCCTGAACTCTGTTTACCGTAAAGAGCTCTTCATCTCCAAGCATATTACTCTAAGCACCAATGGAATAAAAAAAAAACTGTGATGTCAAACATTATTTACTGTAGAGAGTAACAGTATTTAGACACCTGCACATTGCTTCATATTATGTAATTTATGTTTTAGAACAGTATACACAGATACAACCGGAGGCACAAGTTCTTGAAGTTCATCAGCAACAGTGTAATGGAGGTTCAGGGCAATCAGCCTTGGCTAAAATCACAGTATCCTTAGACATTGGCACTCTTGGCGTGAGTTGGAGAGCCGGATCCTTGGGATGAGTAATAGAATCGGTTTTCCATGAATGCATGGAATTCGCCTGCACAACAGACAATGACAGAGCCACCAAAAAGGCAAAATGCTGCCCCTATCCATCCAGCATACAAGGAGTATCCAAATGTTACGATGGTGGTCTCTCTGTGGGTGGAGACTGGAAACCATATAGTGGCTATAATGGTGCACAGAGCTAAAAAAAAAAGGAAATAGTATTAGTATACTTTTTATTCAGTATTGCAGGGTGTTTATGAACTTCCCAACACATCAGATTTTGTGAACTTATATAGTCATATATATTCATATATATGGGAAATCATGTTTTTTTCAAAGCGCATCAGTTAATAGTGCTGCTCCAACAGACTTCTGAAAACCATTTCTCAAAAGTGCAAACAGATTTTTATTTTATATTTAATTTTTTAATCTGACATGGGCTAGACATTTTGTCAATTTGCCTGCTGCCCCAAGTCATGTGAGTCATGCAGGCACTTTAGGAGGGAACTGCTTTCTGGCAGGCTGTTGTTTTTCCTTCTCAATATAACTAAATGGAACACAGTGGGACATGGGTTTTTACTATTGAGTGCTGTTCTTAGATCTACCAGGCAGCTGTTATCTTGTGTTCGGGAGCTGTTATCTGTTACCTTCCCATTGTTCTTTTGTTAGGCTGCTGGGTGGGGGAAAGGGAGGGGGTGATATCACTACAACTTGCAGTACAGCAGTAAAGAGTGATTGAAGTTTATCAGAGCACAAGTCACATGACTTGGGGCAGCTGGGAAATTGGCAATATGTCTAGCCCCAGATTTCAAAATGAAATATTAAAAAATCTGTTTGCTCTTTTTGCGCTATTAACTTCCAACATGGCCGCCCCAGTGGTGACAACAGAGAGGCATGCTATAATCATAATTACATTTTTACAGCATGCGACCTATAAGCTGCATTGTCCAAGTTCAGCAAAATGTAAAGGCAATTCAAGTTATCATGCTGGTATATTTTTTCATTAAGATCCTTAGCGTAGTCATTTCCTTTCATGTGTCACATCTCAGATAATACACATATTAATGTCTGAAACAGACCAAATATTTGGATATGACGTAAAAGATTAATATAATATAAACATTTTGTAAATTATCAAATTCCATTATCATCTCATGGTCCCAGAATATAAATGTAGGAAGACTCATGGGCTTTGGCAAAACAATGGGCCAATGGAAAACAATCTTAACTGGCAATTTCAAAATGATGAATGAAAAAAAAATATTACACTTGGTACAGTTCCCAAAACAATCTCAGGTGCAGCCCCAATGTGAATACAATGCTTCTGCTCAGACAATGTTTATATACTATAAATCATACAAGTGTTGGTGTGTCTATAGCATTGAATGTATACTGACGTGTGTAGCATTAAAAACTATTTTGTCACTGTCAATCCTTTGTAGGGCCACATCCATCCTAGTTGGAGAACTGTGTGCTTTTCCTTGGACTAACAGGAGAATGCAACACTTCTAATTTATCATAGGATCATCAAGTTTCATGTTTCTATGGAAAACACATAAATTTTCCATCCACAGAATGGAAAAAGAGGAGATTTATGGTCACTGATGGAAATTCAACTCATCAAAACTAGACTTTAAGCTCTGTTGGCAAGTGACATCTTTAAGGCAGTGAAATCCTACCTGTCTGGGTAAGGAATGAAAACTTCACTATAGAAATATGTTATAAAGCAATGCGCAATCACAAAGGAATGGGTTTAACATACCCATTCATTTTTGGTGAACTAATTATTGGAAAATCATTAAACACATAACTTCATGTTTAAAAAGAATGCAAAATAAGGACTCCTGGAGGAATTTGTAGAGAAGAAAATGAGTAATAGAAGCGATTTTCCGTGACTGGAAAAGATTAAGTGTGTTTTGCACTGGTCCTGTGATCATCTAATCTGAATCTGACTAATCTTTTAATGATATGCAATATAAGTGCTCTTAACTGAATTAGTTCCAAAGAAATTTAAGACACCATTGAGGTGAAAGTCATGACTGAAGATCCAATTTGTTGGTTATATGAAATCTGCAGCATGAGACTACTACACCTGTTAAAGTAGGGGTCCCTACTGAGCAGAGACCCATGTATTTTAATTCATTTTCAATCACCAACTGACTGCAGATCAGCTAATGGAAGGTGCTAGGTGCCTAGGTTTGTTAAAGTTCTTTTATTCTCTGTAAGACTGCTTGTAACCAAGAGTTGGGAAGGTTTTAAACAACATGATGGCATTCAGAGCACTGGATTGTGTATTTGTGTGTGTGCTTTCAATGCCCAGTTAAGTGTTCTCACCCAGTGCCTGAACAGCATGCATCTGTGGTTTATTATTACTTGGAGGGGGGTCAGAGCAATAAAACTGCCAGTTTCCCCCTCCTATGTTATATGCTAAAGGTTTATGTTCATATCTATGCACCGACTTTATGTAAAGCACATAATGATAACCCAAGTACTGTAAACACTTTGAGGATATTGCTTTAGGCAGAATAACTTTGTGCAAGTAAAAGCTCCCTTGCACCCTCTTTATGCTTTTGGTGCTTATATTCTGATATCCTTCTAAAGAAATATTTGTGGTTGTCTTTTGCTACTAGTTAAACAAATGCTTTAAAATAGGTCAAAACCTACCCCCTGTCTGCCTGGACAGAGCACAGGCCCAGATATGCTGTCAAGACTAAAATCCCAGGTCTGGTAATAAGTGGATGTAACATTGTGATTGATCCATCAATACTTCTGTGATGGTATTCTAGAAACATATTCTACTTTGGGTACAACTAGTATAGTAAATGTGAAATATTGATGTCCAATATCTCTGGAGAGAGAAAAACTATTTAAGTGACGTATCCTGCAGAACAGAGAATGCTATTCACCAACATCAGATCAACATCTGCCCCACTGCTCCACACAATGACAGTTATTATTGAATGCAAAGAGTCATCAATATACTGATTTCTTGTAAATGTTAAAAGACACACAGATGCCTGGGTGTGAGTCAAGACAGATGGACTTGCTAGTCTTCATGCTATTGCTTGTGTCTCCACAAGAAGATTGTTGTGTTTTGAGGAAACAAACTACATTTTTGTGGTTTACTGATTAAGTTTTAGGATGTCTCTGACTTATCAACATGCATTGTATTTAGGTACTGCCATGACATAGTGATTTTTAACATAAACTGTTCAGTCAGAAATTGTATTTTGGAAGGGTCTGCCATAGTCCATAACTGCCATAAATGTAGAAAGCTAATGCAAGAGCAGATTCACTCACAAGGTAGAAAGGCCTCTTATTGTGCTATTGGTGAAGGCTAATGCAACATTTCTGGTTGAAATTCCAACTTTTTGCCATCTGTTATTAATAACACCCTGGAAATTTTTATATGCCTGTGCTTCTGCTACAAGAAATGGGGTAACTGGTATTTTCCACTAGGCACCTTCTTTATTTTGTTTGCTCCTGTGGCCTTGCTGATGGCCTGATTTGCCTTAATCATAGGATTATTCTTTATACCTTTTTTACCTAGCAATATCTTGGATATTGTTGTTTAATATAAAGCAAAGTTAAGAGAATTTGAGAATGTATACATGATGTGCCATGTAGCTACCAGTTTGCAGTCACAGAAAATAATTTGGATTGATTCCATAAGTGCCTAATAAGAAAAGCATTGTACAAACATTAAAACAACGCCTGTTCTTTTTTCGGGGCTTACACAATATTATTATCTTGTACTGATCAAGTGCCAACATATTCCACAGCGCTGTACAACAAACAGGTGTACAAACTGAGAATACAGATTTACATACAAAAGCAACAAATAACCAATACAAGAGGTAAAGAGGGCCCTGCCCTGATTACAATCTAAGAATGGGAAGAGTGTTATAGTTTAGAGCTGCCATTTTTTGCTCAAAGCAGTTAAATCAAGTATGATGGACAGACACATTTTTAAAAAAGTCCAAAAGCCTTAAATAAATGTGTCAAGCTGTTAAGACACATTTTTCTAGCTGTTGCTGGGATAGTATTAGGAATCCTTAGCTAGAATTTTAGTATGGAAAGACTTACTCTGTCCCTCCAGTTCCCTTCGTCAGCTCTCATTGTATCAACCAATGCCTCAGGCCCACTATACATTATGGGAGGGGGTCCTTCATGTACGGGTTAAAAAGTACTTTAAAATTACATCATTAAAAACACAAAGCTCTAAAGTGCCACTATGTCACAAGTATAAATTTTCTACCTAACGTTCCTTTAGCTCATTATTACTCATTGTTCTGGCACCAAAATAAAAGCAGATGTACCTAATCTAAGTCATCAAAGGCAAAGCATGATTGAGTGGTGGAAATGTCTCGCCCTAGACCCCGGACTAGAGAGGAAAAGGCTGTATTTCCAGCCATATGCTGATTCGACTCTCTTGCTTCAGCTTGCCGTATAAATTGTAGTTATGCTATTCAAGGGTTGTGGTTGGACAAAAATACAGCAGCACGAAGTATGGTTGCATTGTACATAAATGTTGCACATGGTGATTCCAGCATCACTGGCACAGCAGACTTGAGGATCGTTGCACTCTGGAAGTGTTGCAGTCCCCACTCTGAAAATGTTAGCAGCAACTAGCACCCAATTTGCAAACCTGCATCATATTCCCGAACATTGTGATGTGTGTTCAAAAGCCGCACACTGCACCGAGATTGTAAATGAAATCATAGTTTTTTATGTTATCTCCAGATATTTCCAGAAGCAACCTAATATGTCATCACTAAACACTTCACGGGCTAAATATTCATTATCCCGGGTATTGTAACAGTGGGACTGTAAAAAAGCATATGGTAAATTCCCTGAAACTCAGTTTATACCTTATAATGAGAGAAAGGTATATTTTCTTGACCAATTATCCCCAACCAGTGGCTCATGATGAAGAACATTTGGCACACCAACCTATTGGATGTTGCTCCCAGTGGCATCAAAAGCAGGTGCTTATTTTTGAATTCCTGGTTTGGAGGCAAGATTTGGTTTAATAAAAAAACAGGTGCACTGTTAAACAGTCCTCCTGTGGGCTGACAGTCCACATTGGGGCTACCAATGACAACACTTATTTGGCACCTACAGGAACTTTTTGTATGCTTGTGTTACTCCCCAACTCTATTTAGATTTAAATGTGTCTCATGGGTAAAAAAATGTGTTTAAAAAAACCCTGTTCTAGTCAGTCAGTAGTAAATACATTTGGGGACAGCCTGTACTCATCTTCCACATATTATAATTGATACAAAAGAGAAGCTTCTACAAGCTTTTATCTGCCCATCTTCCATCTTAACAAACTGTACAATGCATAGTCTGAGCTAGAAGTACAAACCTGCAACAGAAGAAAACATGAGTGTGCAGACTGCAATTTTCTTGCAGCAAAGCAGTTAAATTCAAGTTATGAGAGGGTCATATAGAGCAAATGAAACTGTATCACTTCAGCTGCGGAGCCTGGTGACTCAAGGATGAATCACTCTTTTACATTACAGAGGATATTACTTCCCTCCCTTCCCAGCTCACCATGACGAATCTAATGTGTGCCGGGTGATAGATTGCCGTAGATTGAAACGAAGCCTAAACCCACCTAAACATGAGGCAAAAATGATATTGCTACACTGAAATGATGAATCACCCCTCACAGGCTCAATACTTTATGCAGATATCAGCCAAGGATGATGACAACAAAAATGGATCGAATCATCAAATTGATGTTTTTCAAAGCAAACGAGCAAAGGAGAGATTATTCTTTAACAGGTTGGGCAAGATACTGCACATTAAAAGAACAACAATTAATGAGAACAATAATTCATTTACACTGGGCAAATTTGAACCTGGGCAGTAACCCAAAACAACCAAATATGTTGGAAGTCATGTCTGTGCTGATGGATGATAATCTCAAGACATTGAATGAATGATACTCTCATGATGATAAATGATAACAAGAATGGATGATAATCTCAAGACATTGTACTGTATTTTTATATAGTGTGAAAAGCTACTACAGGTAGGGGAACTGTTATCTGGAAACCCACAGAATCTCCCACAGATTCATTTCATCCAAATAATTTTGATTTTTAAATATTTGCTTTTTTCACTGTAATAATGAAACAGTACCATGTACTTGATCCAAACTAAAATATAATTAATCCTTATTGGAGGGGTGGAAAAAGCCTATTGGGCTTATTTAATGTTGAAATTATTTTTTAGGTATGAAGATCCAAATTACTGAAAGATCTGCTAAATAACAGGTCCCATACCTGTATATATATACAGGGACTATGCATCAGTACCAATGAGTAAACTTATTATCCACTCTGGGTTTCCTATATACAACAAAGCTACAGTGACAAACATCACGAATCTCAGTTACCCTGTAATTGTACAATATTTGCTGTGAGCACGTTTTTGGGTCCATCGACTAAACTATGATAATTTCCAATAAAAGACAGGCTTATTTCTATCACACGGTTTCTTGTTATTTGCAGGCTTAAATAAATGAAATTTAAAGCAAGGCCATAAAGATATGTGCCAATACATATGCAAGCATACTTGGATATTGATAGTGGATGACGTGTTGGAATTTTCTTTTCTTCTGGGTGGTTTTTCCATCAAGTGTCATGATTGGTGCTTGATTTTCTTGCAGCTAGCCCTATTAATATAACAGACTGCCATAAAAATCCTTGGCAGCTATTGGGGTCTCTCCAAATGCGTTAAACTAATCCTTGGTTAAATCTAACAGCTGCTGCAATTGAATTTTTTGTAACTAAGGAATGGTAATGAGTTAACCACTGATATTCTCCCACACTGACTGTAGCTAGTGTCTTGTCTGCAAACTACCATATACAGTAAACCTCTGGAAAATATTCCAGGAGTAATATAATAAAAGATACTCTAAGGGTAATGGAGGCCAGCAATGGGCGCCCGCGTCCAAAAATGAACGCCCCCATCCAAAACGAGACGCCGGCAAATTTCGCCAGCATTTCGCAAGTGTATTCGCCTGCGGCAAATGGCGGAAATTCACCCATCCCTGGTAATAAAAGCCACAAGGTTTTTCATGTCGAGTAATCCATAGCAACCAATCAGCTACATGCTGATTTGGTGCTATTGGTGGCTAGACCACCTTTATATTACTACAAATGTTTGCACCGGCTCAAGTAAATCATGACAGTCAATCGGATGTTTGCTTTACAACAGGGGGCTAGTAAATGCTCCTAGCATTCCAATAGTTACCTTGTGCAAACTTAGCAAATGTTTTTACATACTTCCCCATAGATACTGAATTAAGGTAGCATCCCTATGTCACATGCCTGTTTCATTGTAAGAAACTGGTTATCATGCCAGTAAATTTAAAAAAATCTGATATTTTATAACCAAGAAAGCATGCAACTTTTTTGGTGATTTGTTTTCCTGAATTGTCTTTCATTTTTTGAAAATATATTTGATTCTAGATATTGACTCTAAAAACAATATAAAAGTGAAAAAGGGGGGAAGAAGAAGGCGAGTGGGAAAACAGGTATGCAAAAAGGGGAAAGAAAAGGGAGTAAGCAGAAGAAGAGTTAAAATAAAGGGTATGAATAAAAAACAAGAACATAAGAGGAAGAGGGGCGTAAGAGAAGAGGAATGTAAGAACAAGTAGGTACTGTCAAACTATTACACATTGTATATGCAGTACATGCACACAAGAGTTGGGTATATGTAATATTACTGACAATACACATAAGAAGAGTGGAAGAATTAGTAAATGACTCAGTATACAATAGCAGCTGGTGTCACATAACTTGTGAGAAGCATCTGTGAGCATTAAAGGACAAGGAAAGTTAAAATAAAGAAGTAGCTAGAAATGTTGTACATTATGTTTTGGGCTTCTATACCGACCCCAGGCAACCACAGTACTTTAGCAGTAAATATCTGTGTCTCCCCAGTAGATGCACCAGTAGCTCCCCATCTTCTTTTCTGCTGATTCACTGCACATGCTCTGTGCTGCTGTCGCTTACTGAGATCCTGGATCATTGCTGCTATTGAGAAGCTGAAACTTTAGGCCAATGCAACAAGTTTAGTATATAAAACATGGCATTTTTAGTCCTATTCATTTTAGGGTTCCCTTCTCCTTTAAATGATATAACAAATGCCTTGAGGGCTTCTCCCTTCTTCTCGTCAATCAACCTGGACTACAGAGTTTGTAATCCGTTATTTTCCACTAGTCCTAAACAAGTATACATGAATATAGCACAGAGATACTACTGGAACTACTTCCAAAGTACCCATAGGTTATTTCCATGAGGTTTGGCCATTGCAAATAATCATCCAAAAAACATGGACCTGCTTGCTCTTGGTAATCAGCCCTGACTTTAACCAGCAGTAGAGTTTATTAACATCCCCCCTCCCTGGATCAGTTTTATCAATTAATCTGTAGGGGTATTTTTGACTGTGGGAGGAAACCCACAGAAACACGAATATACAAACATAATTTATCAGTTAATATGGAAAATATGAATCAACAGCTAGTTACCTTGATGGGAAAGGAATTAATTGCTAAGCCACCATCCTGTGACAGGAAGTAAATAAGAGTGGAGAATAATAATGGAATTATGTAGGCCTGGCTTCCCCAAAAAGAGTCCAACGATTACCTATGACTGCCAATTGTACGTTCTCCAATGGAAAGCCTTGCAATGGTAGTCTCTCCAAACATTAATTTCACACTCCTCTCCTGCCTAACATGGTTGGATTTGAAGTAAATTAAATATAAGCAAATTGCAATCTCACATTACTGGGATGGGAAATTAATAAATAGTTATCTCACCATACTGGGAGAATGAATCAGTTCTGGGGCAGGATTAAAATCATTGTGATTTAATAATTAGAAATATAGGAATTAAAGGATATCTGCTTATCTTAAAGGACAAGGAAAGTGTAAAATAGAATAAGGCTAGAATTGCTGAATTTTGCATACTAAACATAAACATGAACTTACTGCACCACAAGCAGAATGAAACAAATGATTTATGCTTTCAAAGTTGGCCACAGGGGGCTGTCATCTTGTAACTTTGTTATACATCTTTGTCTGACACTGGCACTGCACATGCTCAGTATGGTCTGCTTGAGTTCTGCATGGCTGGTAAGTAAGGTAGGGGCTCCCCCTGCTGTTCATAAGTGATTGTTTCCCTGCCAGAAGCACTAAATGAAGGGAGAATTTCACTGCATACAGTCAGGTTTCTTATAAAAACGGTACACATTTTAAAATTAAAGTATATTGGAGATAGATTTCTTTTTCATTAAAGAAAGTAAAAATGGGATTTTATTTCTTTGCCTTTCCTTGCCCTTTAAGGTATTCTATGGTGAATGCAACGTTTTAGAGTGTCATCTTATTGTATTCTCACAATTGTTTTGACAAATCTAACATTTGGTGTCTCTGACCTGTATGGCCATACAGGGTGCAATATAAAATTCAGTAGAGGTATAGGATCCATTCTCCAAAAATTTGTTATCCAGAAAGCTTCGAATTATCTAAAGGCCATCTCAAACAGTCTCCATTATATTAAAATTATTAAAACAATTTAAAATGATTTCCTTTTTCTCAGTAATAAAAAGGTAGTACCCTGTACTTCATTCTAAGATATAATTTATCCTTACTGGAGGCAAAACAATCCTTTTGTCTATATTTAATATTTAAATGACTTAAAGTAGACTTAAAGTATGGAAATACAAATTTCGGAAAGACCCCTTATCCGGAAAACCCCAGGTCCCGTACCTGTTCAAAAGTAAGCATCTTCTCTTTACACACTATCCTTCAACACACAATAGAAAAAGGCTGTGGGCTGCACAGAGGACAGGAAGACACTATGCCTTCAAAGGTTTCCATTGGTTTTCTAATTGGCAAGATTTATGCATTGTCCATTTATGCATTTATCCCATTTAAAGATGAAAGGTGTGCTATATACCAGTAACACTAGCATATCCAGTGAGACAGTGTACATGTCTGATACAGTATGAGTCTATGAAGCCCTTGGGCTTTCTGGCTGGGGTTCATACAAATCATTTGGAAGGGAACCTATGGCCCAGGTGTACCCAGATGGACAGCCCTGGCCTATGGTAAGGATTTTTAATATAAACACACAGGCACATACATATTGTATCTACACAGTGTTCATGCTTGTTAGCCCGTAAAAAGACGCAGAAACAAGCCAGCAAATACACATGAATGTAATATGTAGTGATTAAAAAACAAAAAACAAGTAGTTTGCTTTGCAAAGTAGTGTTTTTTTCTGAGATTTCCAGCATAGCAGTAGCTAGGATTGGTAAATGGTTGTCAGGGCCCGAAGGCTCCGAAAGGAATTTGCGGACCAAGGAGTAAGTAAGTCCAGCACAGTTTGAGGTACCCAAGGGGTTAAACAAGAGAGAGGTCAAAGTCCAGGCAAAGGGTCATTCCAGGCAGGATAGGTTCAGTAGTCAAGAAGGCAGGCCAAAGTCAATAACAGGAATCAAAACAGATATAGTCGCACCCAGGAACTCACTAAGTAAGACCTATACTAGGGCAAGGTCTGAAACTAACTGGTATCTTATATAAGCCCATTTTGGCGCCAAAACAGGCATGCTGAGGTCATCACGATGACGGCGTCTACCCTGATGCAGGCGTATAGGAGCAAGTTTGATGTCACTGACCTGCGTCCAGGAGGAACAGCATGGTGGGTGTCGCCATCTTGGGACGCCAGGTAAGCCTTCCTTACAATGGTTCACTAGTTGTGGCACAAGTGGTTGAGTGTTAAGGGTGTCACATCTGTCCGTCGCATGCATTGCATGATCAGAAACAGCATTGGCATGTGATACATTAGACCAGGGCTGTCCAAGTGCGGCCCTTGTGTGGCCCCCCACATGAAAGTCTGTTTACTGTATCACTACAGAGAGTAACTGGCCCCTGTGTTGTTTAAACCTCAAATTCACACTGTAATCCCCTGTATTGTTCACAACTGTGATGCCCCCTGCATTGTTCACACTTGTAACACCTCTATTGTTCACACCACTAAAGCCCTGTACTGTTCACACCTGAGATCCAGACTGAAACTTCCTGTGGTGTTTGTGCAAGGTTCCTGTAGGTGTCCCTATGCACAAAAGTATACTGTGCATACACTGTACTTTCTATACTGCTTAAAAGGGTTAGAGTTCAAGCTACTGTTGAAGTGTAATGGCTGCATGAAACTGCTAATAAAGCACTGTTATACTCTGCTCATCCCCAAAACATAACACTTCCCACATTGTTCACCTGTTCACACGTACAAACTGCTGGAGGGGCACCAGCACTGTGTAACTATATAGTACATAGAATAGTCCTGATAGGTTTCCCTGTCTCCTGCTCTGTTCTGCCTGCCCCATGCTCCATGTGTGTGCCATACTCTGCCTGCCCTATTCTCCTTGGGTGTGCCATATTCTGCCTGCCCAGTGGTTCTTGGGTTTGCCATACTCCGCCTCTGTGTGACATACTCTGCCTTCCCTAAGCTCTCTAAGTGTGCCATACTCTGTCTTCCCTGTGCTACCTGGGTGTGCCATACTCTGCTTGCCCTATGCTCCCTGTGTGTGCCATACCCTGCCTGCCCTATGCTCCCTCAGTGTGCCATTGGTGTGGGTTAAAGTGGTTGTGGTTTAAAAATAGGGAGTGGTCAACAATGGCTTCCAGCCCTCCATCAAATTTAGTCCCTTGTTACCACAGAGTTTGGACAGCACTGCATTAGACCATTGTGTGTGTACCCCAAATGCTGGCCCTGCTACAAAACACCTTGCAGATCATTAAAAGCTGTGACTGTTCAAGAGTCATGTAAAATGTGCAGAACAGTGTTCAGGACTCTTTTAATGATCTGCTTGGAGCTTTGGAGCAGGGCCAGCATTTGGGGTACACACACAATGGTCTAATGCAGTGCTGTCCAACTGGCGGTCCATTTCCCCCAAGCCGAATGACCCCCCTTGTGTGGCCCTGGCATGAAAGTCTGCCTACTGTGCCTGCTTACCATGTGTAAGCTTTAAAAGGTATCACTACATTGTTTAAACCTCAAATTCAGGGTATGTCATTGGGTATGTCATACTCTACCTGCCCTATGCTCCTTGGGTGTGTCATACTCTGCCTGTGTTTTGGCCAATCATTTGGTTTTTTGATGTGCTATCACAATGATTGTGGACATGGTCTTGTGGTAACATGGGTGTGGTTTAAAGTCCATTATCAGCCCTCCATCATGTAGGCCAGAAAAATTCTGCCCCTTGGTACCACAGAAGTTCAACAGCACTGATCTAATGTATTACTTGAACTCTAATCGGTGTTGCTCTGTACCAGCATACGTATACTTTGTTCTTTAGCTACTGCTAAACTTGAAATCCAACAGCTATAGATGTGCAGCCTCTGACCCACCACCAGACCTTGCCTATTGCTGACATAGCATTGGCTGCCTAGGAAATTATTCTAAACATGATAGAACAAGACTGCCTTGTCATCACTTTCTTATCCAGTCACCAGGGCACTCGTGAAGAAAAGTAGCTATAGAAATGCAAAAGAGCAATTAACAATCAAAAGACTGTTTCCTTTTTGTCTTACCTAGTATGACGATAAGTATTCCTCCTAGGCGAAATCGCTTGTGTTTCTCTGCGCCAGGGTCATGGCCCATTCGAATAAAGGGCATGGCAGAGAGAAGCAGGAACACTGCTGGAAGCCCCAGGAAAGAGCTTGTTATCATCAGGGCACGGGCTGCCTGGATATGAGCTGTCAACGGCAACAGGAAACATTTAATTGCATGATAAGCATTGGAATACATCATCTCAACATCAGCCAACACACCTGCACAGACACCACGGCCCAACATCAAAGCCCCACGCACATGCCTGGACAGTGCAATATTTACAAGCCATTCAAAGGAGCACAACAGTTCTATTAAAGGATGTGCAATGGTTTCAGCTTAGTAAAAATAAGCATCTGAGGTTTGATCATGGACATGACCATATTCCTCAACAAAACATCATACAGTCTCCAATGGGTTCAATGTATACTTATGTTTAGTGGCAGTTGAAGAATAAAAATCTGAAAAACAGCTAATTTACCATGAGAACATTTCATTTTTACACAGGTAGTATCAGTGTTCTGTTAATTTCCATCACATGTTCAGATTTCATATATTTATATGTTAGCATTTGAAACACACAGTGAATGTTTTTCAGTTGTTATTTCTAATCAATTGAAACCAGCCTAACTGTTAGTTTGTCCAGAAGAAGGTGGAAAACTGACATTCTACTTTGGTGTGATTGGGAAGTTTGATAGCATATGCTCTCCTACTTTGTTATAGTGTACACTAACTTTTACCATGTCATAGAATTTTCAATTGGTCTTCATTTTTTCTTTTTTATAGTTTTAAAAGGACTTTACCAGGTCAGAAATAGCAACATGTCTGGACCTGGACTAAGAGATCATATGGAATTCCTTTGATTCTACACTCCAGTAAATTATACTCAGCCTATTTTACCCACATTATCTTGTACCTTATCTGCTTGTCTCTTGTAGATCCCCTCGTAAATGACACCTTATACATAGATTGATGTTCCTTTTTGTTGGTCATTTGATCTATGAGCTGAATGTTGTATATATACCAGAGAGCACTACAGCTTCATTGTAATCAGCTTGAAAAAAAGAACTAAAATGTTCTGAAAGCTTGCTATGATTATATTAGTTAGCCAATAAAGGTATCACCTTTATACCACTTTGTTATTTTTTATTTCATAGGGTTGCCCTAAAATAGTTTTTTTTTCGAATAAATTGCTTTCTTCGTCTGGCTCTTTCCAGCTTTCAATTGGGGGACGCTGACCTCATCTAAAAAAACAAATGTTCTGTAATTACATATGTATTGTAATTGCTACTTTTTATTACTCATCTTTCTATTCAGGACCTCTCCTATTCATATTCCAGTCTATTATTCAAATCAATGAATGGTTGCTAGGGTAATTTGGACCCTAGCAAGCAGTTTGCTGAAACTGCAAACTGGATAGTTACTGAATAAAAAGTTGAATAAAGCAAAAATCACAAATAATAAAAGATGAAAACAAGTTGCAAATTATTTCTGAAATATCATACTCTACATCAGGGCTATCCAACTGATGGCCCACGGGCTGCATGTGGCCTGCGACCCCCCATTGTATGGCCCTCCACCTATCTACTGTGTTTGCTTACCATGTCTAAGATTTAATTGGTATCTCTATAGAGATTAACTGGTCCCTGCATTGTTTAAACCTCAAATTCAGACTAATGCCTTGACTTTTTCACACCTGTGATCCCCCTGCATTGCTAACACCTGTAACACCTCTATTGTTCACACCATAAAGCCCTGTACTGTTCACACCTGAGACCCAGATTTAAACTGCCCACATTGTTGTTCACACTTTATTCAAAATGCTAATGGCGCACCAGCACTGTGTCACTGTATGTAGTACATCTTAGAGTGGTCC
>CM044439.1:120565532-120583480 GCA_024363595.1 Xenopus borealis
TGCACAGACACTTGTGGAATTACACTTAATTTATCACCTGAAAATATGTTGGTCTTCACAAATGTGATTTTTCAATGGGGCAAGGGGTCATTTCTCCAGAAGTGGAAGATAGGCATCCTTGGTAACATTAGGTGCCAAATTTCAGAAAAATCTGAGGGTTTGCATTTTTGAAATAATTGGGAGCCCTGGGCTACTTGCTAAAGAACCTATTAAACCACTAGCTCAGGAGCCACATGGTACTCACCAAGGCCTTGGATGTTGCTCCTAGTGGCCTCAAAGCAGGTGCTTATTTTTGAATTCCAGACTTTGAGGTAAGTTGGTTGCATAAAAACCATGTGTACTGTCAAACAGAGTCTTCTGTAGGTGCCAGTCCACATAGGGGCTACCAAAAAGCCAATCACAGCTCTTATTTGGCATCCCCAGAAACTTTTCTCATGTTGGTGTTGCTCCTCAACTTTTTTTACACTTGAATGTGGCTCACAGGTAAAAAAAAAAAAAATTGTGGATCCCTGCCATCTTGTATCATATCCCTGTAACGGATATCAAACTACCAACAATACAAATGGAAAGGCAAAAGAAGCTTCAAACATTTTAGTCACAATCGTATTTTTATTAAGGTTTTAATCCACCATTGGAATTCAGTATGTACAAGGAATGACAATGGAAAACAGCACAAAAATACATTTTGAGGTATAAGCAGAAAGCACAGTATGTAATGTTGCAATACAGATTCTTCCACTTTGTGTAAACTGATTGACCAGAGATAATTTTGTTTTTCATTTTTCTTTCTTTTTTTTTTTTCCAAACCATATAAAACACCTGTTATTTTCTTGTGAGGTAGGACAGTTTTGAATCATGTAATTCACGATCACAGTTACTTATAGCATTAACTGTACATCACTGGAAAATAGTATAAAACTGAGAAATCAAAATAGGACTGCAACGAGAATGGTTTCACAGTTTTAAACATTTGCCAATTGTGACTAAACAACATGAGGTTTTTACACATGCTCTCTATTCAGTATTTCACATTGTATCATGCAACAAATAATTTGCAGAATAGGCATGGAAACGTAAGATAGCTTTTTGCCAAAAATAATCATAATTTCTCTCTTCAGAAACAGCAGCGTGCTGAAATAGATCTCTTCTCTAACAGGCATACACATTAAAAGAATACATGGCCCACAAGTACTTATTTGTGTGCATTAATAAATGCAGGGGGTGCCAACTACGTGTGCAAATTTGCATAAAATTGCAATTACATGGGAGTTAAAATGTAGGGAAGCAGCAGTGTTATATTGTAATGTGTCCTGTGACAGCAAAGCAAACTAGATTTTGATATTCTTGCACCCAGCTAATATATATTGCACCTCCGGTTTTAGCATCATAATAACATCACTTATTGGATGCAGAACCCATAGAGAAAAAAACATTATAAAATTCGAATAATATTGCAATAAAATCCCTTTGTTGAAAAGAAAAATAACATACAAACATGTTGTATCCTACTGTATGCACTATGGCTTTAAATATGGTTGATGCAGACGACCATCTAAGCAATGATTTTATTGTACAGAAAGCTCAAGTGGCACAGGCCTACTTACTAATTCACATAATGGTTTCTTAAAACTTTTGTTTCTGTAGCCAGGCCATCTACTAAAATGAGATTCAAAAATTTATAATTTGGATCTTGTCAAGATGTTTAGATTTCATCTCAAAATGAATAGGATGATGTACCCTTGGGTTTAACTAGTCTATGGAGCTAGTCCAGAATGAATGAATTAGGGCTTGTTCATAGTAAGGGCTATTACACACGAGCGTCTGAAGCTGCGCTCCCCTACATTCCGGTTTTATTTGTTCAGCCGCAGGGGAGCGCAGGAACCCCATTTAAAAAACTTGAATGCATCTACTACTGCGCTCCCCTGCGGCTGAACACATAAACTCAGAACACAGGGGAGCACAGCTTCAGACGCTCGCGTGTAAGAGCCCTACTTCTTTGGTTAAATGTGCCTGTAACAGGCTAGTTTAGCATAACCAGCTAGGATTAAGCTGTCACCAGTTAAAAAGGGATGCAAATAAATTGGGGGGGGGGTGATTTTAGATAACTAGGAGCAGCTCTAAGCTAATATAATATATAAATTAATTGCGCTCATCTACACTACTACACTAAATTACACTGTTTACATTGCAAATAATTCACTCTACAATATAAAATGTAATTCATAAAGCAGCAAGTGTATTTTTTTAGTTGTAATATTTGTGTGTAGACAGCCATCTCAGGTCATTTTGCCTGGTCAGAAAGAGCCAGCACTGGCAGGCAGTTGTCTCTTCTACTCAATGTAACTGAATGTGTTGCAGTGGGACCTGGATTTTACTATTGAGTGCTGTTCTTAGATCTGTTATCTTGTGTTAGGGAGCTGTTATCTGGTTACCTCCCCATTGTTCTGTTGTTAAGCTGCTGGGAGGGGGAAAGGGAGGGGTGATATCACTCCAACTTGCAGTACAGCAGTAAAGAGTGACTGAAGTTTATCAGAGCACAAGTCACATGACTGGGGGCAGCTGGGAAGCTGACAATATGTCTTATCCCATGTCAGATTTCAAAATTAAATATAAAAAAAAATCTGTTTGCTCTTTTAAGAAATGGATTTCAGCTCAGAATTCTGCTGGAGCAGCACTATTAACTGAAGTGTTTTGAAAAACATTTTTCCCATGACAATATCCCTTTAAATTGTAGCTAGCTACAACTAAGTGTGTTACAAGAGACTCCCTGTTGCAACAACAAAAATCACCAATGTGAACAAGCCCATACTCTGAAACAAAGAATTAAACACATGTTAATGACTGCCCAACAATAGAGTGCAACAAACAAGTACTTGCATACAAAAAAAACTGCATGCACCTACTTATTGATATACAAAGATACATCTGAGTGAACCTTGAGCTTAATTCCCTAGTTAAAACAAAAACAATGATTTTCATGTAAGTGTGCAATGTAAATGACTGACTGAATAGTTTATCTAGTATGGCAGAAATGTGCATAAGCACAAAAAGAGGTTGCAAGGGATTGTCTCTACTTTCATTTGTGCCATAAGGTTGAAAGAAGCCAAACAATAGGCACAAATTAAAGATTAAACCATTTGCACCGTCCTTTTTGTGTATTCATTGATTTGGACAGTCTCAAGAATGTCTTCATTCTTACAGGAACGCTCACTTTATTCGTATTAAACGAGGGCGTAACTACAAAGGAAGCAGACGCTGCGGTTGCTGGGGGGGGGCAGGCGGTATAGGGGCCCACGAGGCCCTATTTCAGACAGCATTTCAATAAATATTGGTAAAACAGATCAACCACAGGGGGCCTGAAAAATAATTAGTTGTGGGCCCAGTAAAATAGTACTTTGTTACACCACTGGTATTAAACATCATTAAATGCATGATAGCAAATGAATATTCTAGCTGAACAAGTCTATACAGGTTGCTACAGAAAATCTTCTATGCACTTGCTATACTGCAAGATTTTATTGCCCTCTGCCCTATTGCAACAAGTCCCAAAAAATGCAATGCGCTTTATTTTGTCTCTATGACAGGTAATCTTTGGAACATCAGTGGATGCAAACCTGATAATAATAATAATAAAAGTTACCTTCTTTATATAAGAGATGGGATATATTCACAACCAACACATCCCGTGCAGCAATAAAGGGATGATAGCGTACTTTTGCACAGCGGGAACAAGGAGATTAAAACATTTACAACACATGGCGACACAGAAACAAAACAACTACATGGTTATCTATGCAAATAGACAGAGCTCTGTATGTGCACGAAAAGAAATATCACTAGTATGGAGTAAATGAACAACCTGTCACAGTGAAACGACATGAATTTCTCGATGTGCATTTTTCTGTTGTAAAATTTCAATTCATAATGTCTGTCATTGCTTAAATACATCATATAAATATTAAAAATCCAAGCACATAAGTCAATGCGCTTACTCCGTAATTAGTGTTCCTTCTAAAGACTACTGCGAGTGCAGACAACATACAAAAGCAAGCAACTTTATAAATAGAATGAAAATATTTTAAAAAATTCTCATTTTTTTTTCTTTTCTATTTTCTTTTTTTTTTTTGTTTGGGAATAAGTCTGCGTTATGAGCAGCTTTGCAATTCCATGGGTGCACAATAGTGACGGAGTGAATAGGACATGAGAATAGTCACTCACTAGTATTACAGTGTGTTGCACCCGTCGCAGGCACAGAAACAGGGCATCAGATTAAAGAAATGGTAAATCAATATTAAGGGTTGTAATCCTACAAGAAGAAGAATTGTTACAGCATCTCATTACACAAGGCTGGCTACTCTCTAAATAATATTACAAGCATTAAAGGCTACATTTAAAGGACCATGCAAAACTTTCCACTCTGATATTTGGCTTAAGTGCTGGAGAATAATTATATTAAAAAAGCATTTTTTTACAATCAGAGCTGGCACAGAAATTAGGAAAAAATACAGAATACCAGTGGCCAACATGACACCTTAATTTCAAGCCTTTTTAGTCTGTGGACTTTAACTGCTGTAGAATCCAAGCTCCAAGAATCCCCTAAAATAAATTAAATCCTTAAGTGCTCTACAGCTATTTTCTGATGCAGCTATGTTCCAAATAATGGGCCAATTAGCCAGGGTACCATATGTGCAGGAGCCAAATGACAACATCATAATGACTCCATAACAAGAATCAGTGAAGCTCATGAGAAGGCAAAATTATTTTGAAGGATCACACACAACCCAAAAGCCTAGAGTTGGATAGTGCTGCTCTGATGGATCTGTATACTTAGGGGCAGATTTACTAAATTCATATGAAGGATTGGAAATTGAATTTTTTAAAAAATGTGAATTTCAAATACACAAATGTGGTGACTTCGACCATCGAATTTTCCAAATTCGACCAATTCGAATTTATTTGTATTTGAATATTTGATGGTCGAAGTACTTCCCCTTTAAAAAAACAAAACAAAAAACATTGATAGGCCAGTTTGCCAACTCGGACCTACCGAATTACTTTAATACCCTATGGAAAGCTCTCAAAGGTGTTCTAAAGTTTTTTGTGATCGAATATAAAGAATTCGATCAAAGGGTTAAAATCGATCGATTCGAACGATTAAATCGATTTTGTTATTAACCCTCGAATTCGAATTTTTGTAAATCTGCCCCTTAGTAGGAAGGGTGGGATCACTTTCCCATAAAGTCAAGCTGAGCATGGCACACTTGTCGGCTATAATCCCAGATTCAGACTGGATCCTGGACCCCGCATGTTGTGGCAAGTATAGTTAACAACAATGCCAAATAACGACCATGCCAAATAATATAAACAATGGGTTTGATTATTGGACAAAACCCAGCACAGACCTTGATATCTTCAAACTTTTTTGCCCCCAAAAAATCACAACCAAAAAAAATTGTGGTTAATAAATAACCCCCCTAAATGTAGGCATTATTTATTTAGTTGTCATGCACTGATGAACAAAATAGCATGAACACTATATAAAAAGAATGCATCAAAAGAACAAAGTTCAGTCCTGGAAAGATCTTTTGCTCTGTTTTGCCAGTCAGGGATATAAATGAAATGCGGAGCACTGTTAACACAGACTTATACAGCTGCCATCTTTAGAAGTCCATCGCAATATGCTAAATGCACACAAAGAAGTAGAGAGACCATATGGAATCTGCATTTTTTTTATATATATTTTATAGCTATTCTATGGCTAAACCCTATCGACGCACCTACATCTCAGTTTTTGTTTTCTATCTTAACTTAGAGCCGACATTCATTTCCAATTGTAAAAAAATAGGACGTCCCATAAACTATTACTTATACTTTATATGCTTTTATATTATTTGTAACTTCCTGGGGCTTATGTTTTGGACGTCAATGCACTTCAAAGTGCTTAGCTCCTGCATCCCTGAGAAATATTTATATAAATTATTTATGCACTGCAGCTGGGTCAGACGGTTTTCATCTCACACTTACAGTGCCTTATTGCCTTCCCAGCTAACAATGATGCCAGGCTCATTCGCAAGGGCTAGTCTACGTCTTCACAGATAAACACTGTGGTGTGAGGTTAGGGTTAATGTTTTCACTCGGAATCGAACAACAAACATTTCAAAATGTGTGAATATTCAGCTAAACACAAAATGAGCTGTATAAATCTATCAGCAATCTTCCACTGTCCTTGAGAAATTCATCCTTTGTGCAAACCCATTGGAAAAGGAGGTTTGACCAAGAGATTCGTCTATTTTAATCATATTAACTTGTAATTGTTGAGTTGTTCCAGGTCATCTTAGGATGCCCAGCCAGTTGCAAAATAAAGACAACCAATAGAAAAAAAGTTCACTACTTCTGGCTGCTGTTAGTGAGAACAGGAAAAGTGGAACAAAGATGACTGAAGGACTCCAATAATCCCCAGTATTTATATATTTATATATATATATAGTAAGTAAAACAATGCAAGGGCCTTGAAGATTTACCTTACCTCTTATTTCAGTACAACCAACATCATCTGCCTTCTGACAAAACTCCGCACCAATACCAAAAAAAAAAAAATTTTTGAAACAAAACATCTCACTTTTTCACTACAATACAATATATTCATGCTGTAGCAAATACACCACGAAACAATAAAGGAAGTACCGTCTTTTTTTAGTAGCTTGTAAAACATGTTATTATCTGATTGTTACAGGATCAATGAATGCATGATTTGTGAAGCTTTTCAAGCAAGGCGAATCTAGGTTATGTTTTACAATATATACAAGTATGCATAAGCATTACTCAGTGAAATTATGGCACTGTTAACTATCTTTTCAGGAAGCGGTCTTTAAAAAATACGAATGTCAAATAAATGCTTTATAAATTAATTTATACGATAAATATTTAAGTATTAGAATAATTCAGTATTTACATACAACCAGGAGAAACAATAATAAATAAACAGGACAAAACATTAATGGTATGTAATCTCTCCACATGTGCTTTGACCTGGATGTATCAGAAATGAAATAAGAAGAGCTTTATATGCAGTATTTCAGGTAGCCAGTTCTAATGTTGGGTATATGATATGATGGCAAGTTGAGGCAGAATTATTGATAAGGCAGAAAAAGAAGATATAGAAAGTATATGCCAAAACTGCATTGTCTTTAGTGAGTTTACATGTATTACACAAGGATTGCACAAGTTCTGCCACAGGGTCATCAGAGCAATGCTTTTCTATCTGTGGCAGGAACAAGGTTAATAATGCCTTAGAGAAAGACATATTATGAATGCTTGGCTAGTTGTCCTGGAGGGCTGTTCTGGAAAAGCCTTTCTAGACATTCACATGAACGTCTGGGTACCAGTGTGACCTGGATAGCCAGCTACTAACTCTGTCTGGCATTAGAATTACTACATACGTGCAAATTACAAACATTTAGGGGCAGATTTACTAAATTCACATGAATTCACATGAGTGATTCAAAATTCGATCGAATTTTCAAAAAGATTTGAATTTCAAATATGCAAATTAGGCAAATTCAACCATCAAATATTCGAATTCGAATATTCAAATTTTATTTTATTCGAATATTCGAAAATTCAATGGTCGAATACTTCCCCTTTAAATTTTAATTCGACCACCTACTTCGCCAGATTAAACCTCCAGAAATGGGGATCAGTCCCTAAGATAAAATATAAAAAATTTGATCGCTTAAAAATCGTTCGAATATTCGAACGATCGATCAAATTTTCTAGATTCAATCGTTCGAACGATCGAGTTGCGGTAAAATCCTTCTAATTCGATAGTCGAATTCGTAGGTTTTTACCTCCCCACTATTACCAAGGTCGAATTTAGAATTTTTTTTTAGTTCGAAATTCGACCTTTAGTAAATCTGCCCCTAATTGTTCGGGCAATGCTACTATCCACATAACTTCTGCCAGTTTTTTTTATTTCTTAGCTGCAATGGTGGATTTCAATTCA
Source organism: Xenopus borealis (assembly GCA_024363595.1). Lineage (NCBI taxonomy): Eukaryota > Metazoa > Chordata > Amphibia > Anura > Pipidae > Xenopus > Xenopus borealis. The sequence goes on from CM044439.1 coordinate 120,573,535, forward strand.
TGAAAAAAATAAATAAATAAAAACAAGATTACAATTTGCATAATATGACAGGGCTGGTCCTCAGTTCAACCCCAAACTGCTTCTGCAGCCAATTTCAAGCTGGAAATACAGCACTAATTTAAAATTTTCAAATATACACATATATATATACTGTGTATGTATGTGTGTATATATATATATATATATATATATATATATATTTATATATAGGTCTAATTGAAGATAAATGGCAAGCGATATCAGAAACGAGTTGCTTCCTATTTTTAACCTTTAAAACTCTATATCCTCTCAAGCGGTTTTGAATTAACATTATATCTCTTATGGCAAATATAGCTCCACACTTTTGCAATAGATCTGTCAATTTAAAAACAAAACATTCTTAACAATATCCAGTATCTTGGCTTTTCCACACAATTGGGGTGGGGGAACATGTTAGCAGCATCAAAATGGTCTGTTCACATTAGTGAAATGGTTTGGCAACTGCCATATAGGTGGAACCAGAAAGTGCAGTCACTTGCTGCACTGATAAGATTATAAATCTCATTCATTTCTCAAAATTAAAAGCAATATACAGTTTGGTCTGAAAAAAGACAAACAAGAAAAATAAGCACCCAGTCAGACATTACTGGTGACACCTTTGTTTAGAAGGCATTACAAACTACACAGATATATGAAGAATGTTTCATATGGCAGGGAAGCGCATGAATTAAAACATGCCACACTGTTCTCCCAATATTAAGTAAATAAACCCTGTTTGAAATGTAATGTATTGTCTGGGTGCTGCATACTCTACTCCCCATCCCCACTTTTAGCAGATTTCAAAATCTGAAGCTTCAGCTCTTTTATCATCATCTCCAGCTTCTCCCTGGCTTCTCGTTCACGCCTTAACTCGTCCTGAAGCTCTCGTCTGTCGGCTTCAGCTTGGTCCAGCCTTTGCCGTAGTTCTGTCAACTGTAAAACAAACACAGCTTAGAAAGAGTAGACTGTATACCCCTGTACACCTTCACCAGCTTTATCAAACTCAAAATACAAAGTAACCAACTATAAACCAGTGGACTTCTTTTTTGAAATATTCTTGCATTTTGGGGCCCATTTACAAAGACTTTACTGAAAGCAAAGCTCACAGTCCAATATGAAAAAAATCATGCATGTTAGTCACACTATTTGATGGAAATTGGTTTGGGGTTGAAAAGACAGACTTCGAATAGTTGAAACCCTAATTATTCCACACCCATAGGCCACTAGTAATCGAATACCCAAGCTTGTGTCAATTAATGTATATCTTGCAGGGCCAGCTTTACAGAATGACTGGATGTAAGCTACTTTTCACTTCCCACACCCACTTAAAGTTATGTCTTGAAGCTCCAAAATACACTGATTGTTTGCTTGACAGAAAGGGTTTTTTTTTTTTATAGCAGGGATGTTAAGAAGATTGAGTTACTAGCAGATCTTGACCTGGTGACCAGAAGATCACTGCAGCTAAGTTGTCTACAAAGAGCTACAAACTCAAATGAGTGCTCTCTATTATACACATTTTGGAACAATGGACAAGAAACAATGCAGCTTCATGGGACAACACATGGGCAACCACATGTGTGTGGCGTTAAGTGTTAAAATCCCAAGGAGCTGCATTTTATGGAATATAGTATATAAACTATACATGCCTGACTCTGCTACCAAAACTGGAGATCAGGTATATTTCTTCCATTATAACAACATTACAAAACTAATATACCAGCTTTCAAACGTATCTCTCACCTGCTTTGCATATTGTGTTTCTTTGTCCCTGTCTGTGTTCAAATCACATGAGCACTTCTGCTTTTTAACTTGCTTCAGCTTTTCTTCCAAATCTCGCTGCTCATCATATAACTCCTCCATTTTTAGCATGTGTTCAGTCTGCAAGGATTCAAACTCTTTCTGCAAGTTTTGTTGCTCCGCAGTCAGGTCCTTCATAGTTTTGGAATTGCTTAGCAGTTCAACTTCCTGCAGAAAGAATGTATGTTATTGTTATGTCTTTGGCCTAGATTATAACCAGTTATTACTGAGCTACCTTTCCGTACAGTGGGGCACCGTGACTGACTTTGTAATACAATTGATGTTTAGCGTATTGTCAAAATTTGAGTTATGCAAGCAGCTGGTTTGTGCCCCACATGCTATTGAGGATATTTTAAACATGCCATGACCAGCTGATTAACATTTATTATGATGGAACCTTGAAATGAATGAAAGCCCAACCCAAGCATTTTTGTGGTTCCAGCCAGTCCAGAATACAAATGCTGTATAAGCACAAAATGATGATTGCAAAAATTACAGGTGATCATCTGGCTTACATCACAAGGTTACCTAGCTTTTGTGTTAAAGTGATAGGGACCTTAGACCGTAAAGCTCCACTGGGAGATGATGTAATTTGAATGATGAACAATCTTTATAAAACACCAGCAGAGAATGTTGGCGCTATATAAATAGCACAGAAAATTATTTGCACATGTACATCAATATCACAAATACCCAGAAGATACTGTGCAACTAAGAAAAAGACAGAGTGAGCCTGGATTACTGTATAGCTGTGGTGTGTTTAAATACAGTAGAATCCCCATTATTTCAGGGGACCAGAAAAAATTATGTAAAATCCATGCATAATAAAATTTATTATGCATTATATATTGGTGGGTGCAGAAATCAGTGTAAAATGATTACATTACATAAAATCAGGGTTTGTTAAGTAAAGTTCACTGTATCTCCAAATTCATTATAGAGTATGGTGGGATTTTCACTGCTCTTATATCTGTACTAACAGTATATGCTTTTCGGTATAAATAAATACACCTTTTTCTGGCAGGTCAAGGAAGAGTGCATCACTTCTCACCCATGTGTGGTATGTCAGCCTTTCCCATGCTAAGTCTAAAGCTGTCCATGCACATAGCAATAATTGTACGTAACCTCAACGATCCCACCCAATGTCCACAGATAGGTCAGCTTGTCAATTAGACATACTGGAATATTAAATCAGCAGATGTTGCCAGTGGCGTAACTTGAGTGTGCTGTGTTCCCCAGCAAAAAAATCTTCAGAGAGGCCCAGTGCACTTTGATCCCACTTCCCATGTAGACTCTGCCCACTCACCACCCACTCACTGCCCAGACTCCTCCCACTCCCCACCAACATGATCTGCTTCCCCGCCACTGGTAAGAGAGCAGCTGAGAGGGGGAGGGGTTGTTGGCTATAGAGGAACCAGTTTTTCCCAGGCCCCCCTCCAACTGCGGGGTCTGATCCCTCTTTAGTCATATCACTGGATGCCATAATCTGGGTTGACAATGGAGCAATTAAAAGGTGGCCATAAAGTATAAGTATGTTATCTGAATATCTGTATGGTATCTTTACTTTCAAACTGATTTCTCTGATACTATATACGATCACCACCAGTAAACTTTACCAACCTTTGCAAATGTTTATTTGAGATTTTACCAAAATCTATGCAAACTGAACATGATTACAAAAATAATTTGAAGTATCAATCAAATGTCTTTCTGAGGTGGTTTATGCATTCTTGAGAAAATCTCTAGTAGAACAAACATGACATTAAAATTACACCCTACATACCATTTGAATTTGCTGCTTCTTCTGTAGTATATAATTCAGTTTCTCTTGCTGTTTCAAGAATGTTTTTACAACTTCTTCCATTATTTGGCTTTTGTCATCCACACAGAGAACATCCTTATTACAAGCAGATCCATCCTTTTCCCCATCCACTGCATTGGGCTCTGTAAATGAAAAGCGAATCACTAAATCCAAAATCAAATCAAATCAAAGACACAAGGGCTATGAGATCATAACATATCCCTGATAAAAAAAAATACAGCACATCAACTTTAATTACATTATTACACAAATTACACAAAATTAGCATAAAGCTAGCACTATTTGTGCATCTGAATATTATTGCAAATTGTAAATGTGGTTTATAGCATGAACACAAAAAAAAACAAACAATGAATGGCAACATCAGATCTTCCATTACATTACTATTCAGTGATAGCTCTTTAAAGGAGCTCATTCAGCCATCTTTGAGAGATTCATAATATAAAACATTAGGAAGCCAACCGTGGCTCAAGTTTGCAGGAGGGGTAAGTAAAAAAATTAAGGGCATTTGCCCGGGAGGAAAGTAGGCTGGGGGAGGGGGGTTGTTATGAGTGATTTTTCTTCATTTCATTTCATTACATTCTCCTTTAAACAATGTTGCAACAGTCTTGGTTAACCAGCAAAGACAGGTCTGTTAATCAGCTGCCTCGTCTTAAAGTGTATCAACACAGATTTGGACTGGGGGGCCCGGGGCCCACTGGGACTGCTGTGCAGGCCCCTGCCACCCTACTGTGACACATGCATGATCGGTGCGCATTCGAGAATGGTGCAACGCAAATATGTAAACATATGTAGAAAAGAATATCCGGAGAGGGCCTGTGGGGGCCCATGAGGGTCGGGGGCGACCGGGTTTATCGGGGCAGAGAAAAGAAAGGACCAAACACTGATATTAATAGCAATGCATATTGCAAAATTTGTAATGAATGTATATTGCAAAGTTGCTTAGAATAATGTTTTCTTTTATTAGGTATTTTTTTATTTTGGGTTTGACTTCCCCTTTAAGATCTCAGTTGTACCCCAAACCTTCTACATTGTAATAACTAGCATTTGTTGGATCTTCCAATCCTGCTGTTACAAACTGTAACTAGGGATGCACTGAATCCACTATTTTGGATTTGGCCGAACCCCTGACTCCATTATGAAAGATTCGGCCGAATACCGAACCGAATCTGAACCCTAATTTCCATGTGCAAATTAGTGAGAGCAAGGGTAAAAGTCTCCTGGCCGAATTCCGAAACCGAATTCTGGATTCAGTGCATCCCTAACTGAAACAGTTCTCAGTTGTGCTGCATCAAGTTTTTTAATCCATAAATTGTCAGCCTAATCAAATTAGAGAGGTGTGCAGGAATTAAAACTGCAGAAATTTTTTTTTCAGATACGAGAACTGAAAACTGACTTTTTAGTAGAACATGTAGTTCAAAGAGAAAGCCAGATTTTACTTACGTTTTTTGTTACTGGTCTCTATGTTGGATTTCAAATCTACCCTCTCTTGTTCCTCTATGGAGAGGTCAGGGTATGAGGTAGCAGATTTACGTTTGCCACTTCTAGTCTGCTTCTCTAGCTCCACGGAAAATTTGCTGGTCACAACCTCTTTCTTTGCTATTTTTGCTTCCTTGCACTGCGATACAGTAGCTGTGAGGGACACATTTGGCGCCACAACCTTATCATACATGTAGAGATAGTAGCTGAAAAGAAATATTTAACACGTTTGTGAAAAAAAAAAAATTAAATCAGGGCAGATAATTGCATCTTACTGCTTTTCTCCCCAAGAATTGTAAAACATGCCCATTTTAAAAATAACATGAACATAAATGATATGCCCTTAGTTATCTACCACCATATTGTATAAGCATTACATTTGGTTTTTAGATACATCGTTTTAGAGCTGTCAATCTGGGAAGCTCAGTGAGAGAAAAGTACATTAAATATGGCAGATGCAGTTGCTGAGAAATGAAAGGTGCGATTTCACTTTGCAACATATAAATGAGTTACAACTAAGTGATAGATCATGTATATAACACATTCCCTACTAATTTTAGCAGATGTTACATAACATGCAATTTTATTATTTTTGCAAAATTCTACTTTGTCAGAATTTGATTGCTTTGAATAAGAGTCATTTTTTTCTGCATTCTAGGACGGTCTTAAACATATAATTCGCATTCATATAATAGTGGATGCTTTCCAAATACACTGGTGTAAACTGGATCAATATGTAAAGCAACTAACCTAGGGTGCAACAAATGTGGTCTATTTGTGGGATCATCTTCTTGCTTTATGACTGGGTACCAAGAGGGTAATTCCAATGTCTGGATATGTTCCCCCTGCAAAGAAAAAAAAGATACTGATATAGCAACCAGAATATATTTTATTCTATTCTATAAGAAAACTGGCACATTCATCAGAGTTTTCAAAAATGTCTGCCAAACCTGTTGATTAGAATGACTTGCCCGAAATCCGGTGACAGTGCTGGGTTTCAATTGAATTTGAAATACAAGGTGCTTAGGAAACAAACTGGCATAAACTGACTGACTATAAAAAAATAATATAAACTTCTGATTGTGGTAACAGGGAAAAATCATGGAGAGTCAAACAATTGCAAAACAGTGCAATCACACAAAAATGTGGCAGAATTGAGTGATATAATGACACAATTACCATAGCACACAATGCTGTTTTTTCGTTATTTGGTAAGTTGAAATTAATGTTACTCTGAGATAAAAAAAACAACACATTTATTTCCTTCTATTGTGTATATATGGGCTTCTGTATCAGACTTCCTGTTTTCAGCATAAAACTCCAGGGCTAGGGCCCAGTTTGCTCCTCTCGCTCTCTCTCTCTTTCCCCCGTCCCTCCTGCTGTAATCTGAGCTCAGAGCTATGAGTAAGCAGGAAGAGACTCAGGCAGGATGTGATGCCACACCAAGCAAATATGGCAGCTGCTATCCTAAACAAACAGAGACAGTGTCTAGAGATGTTTACCCAGGTATAGTATAGCATTCTGCAGAATAAATATAGTGTTATAGCTTGCACTATTGTGGCAAATCTATTGGCAATACAATGCTTCGGTAGCTTTCTTTCTCCTTTAAGAGCTGATTTGTCAGATATACAGGTAGAAACAATAGACTCATACCTCTGTTACAATTCAGCCCGATCAAAATTTTCCTTCTTGGCCAATCGACCTAAATGAAAATCTTTTGCAGATATCGGTCACCTAGTCTCCTGCCATACACACACCGAATATTGCACAAAATAATGATTCTGTGAATGTATGGCCACCTTCACACACAGCAAGGCTAAAGAACACCTACATTTAATGTTGGGCAGATGCAGAGTGTCTATTAGAGTAGTCCTTTAACTTCGTTATCAGGCTGTATACTTCACAGGATATCAACTGGGAAATCTGATTGCTATGGCAAAACAAAACAGTGATGCTCTATCAATTTTATCTATAGCAAACCCTCAGACAGTATTCTCACAATTTGTACACTTTATCAGCTTTGTAATTTGTCTGTTTAATTACTTCTCTACATGAAATACGCAAAACAGCGATTAGTTCCGTAAACCCATAAGATAAAAATTCAAGTTGCAAAGCGAGATTTAAATTGTATACAAACATTCATAAGCCAGCTTTCAAACATCACTTAAATATAATTAGACTTGATTGACTGTGATATACAAGGCTTCACTGAGATTTAACACATTCACACACAATGATTTTGTGGACTGATTGCTTGTATTAGTACCAAAAATCAATAACACCGCTTTTTATTTCAGAAATAAGCTCACTTTTATGGAAACATCAAATAATACTTTGTATGAAAAATACAGGTGGTGCTTTGCTATGGGCATAATAAGTATAACATGCAGTAATTTACATTTGAGAACAACGCAGAATCAATGACCGTACAGATGAATAGTTGCATCTAATATTTGGCAAACTCATTGCACAAATGTTAATCATCCAAAACTGAAGTGTGTGGCAGGTAATAGCCAATTGTGCGGTTTGTGAATTCTGAGCATTTGAACAGCTATGGCTAACCTGGAAGGACCTGGTTTCAACTAACAAAGTTTGTTAATCGATCGGAATGACCACTGAATTTAACAGGAAAGTAGCAATGCCAATGAGACAACCCTCTACTTAGCCACAATGTGTTCCCAAAGTTCCAATCAGCCAGTGACTTCACTTCCCACATGCAATTAAAGGGATACTGTCATGAGAGTTTCAAAACGTATCGGTTAATAGTGCTGCTCCAGCAGAATTCTGCAAGAAAATATGTTTCTCAAAAGAACAAACTGATTTTTTTTATATTTAATTCTAAAATCTGACATGGGGTTAGACATATTGTCAGTGTCCCAGCAGCCCCGAGTCATGTGTCTTGTGCTCTGAAAAACTTCAGTCACTCTCTCTGAGACTCTCTCATGATTTTAATGCTGTAGTTTTTATTTCTAAATGACACTGTTTATACTTCAAATTATTCACTCTGCCATGTAAAATGTTATTCCTGACCCAACAAGTATATGTTTTTTAGTTTTAATATTAGTGTGTAGGCAGCCAACTCAGGTCATTTTGCCTGGTCACGTGCTTTCAGGAAGAGCCAGCCTTTAGGATGGAACTGGTCTCTGCCAGGCTGTTGTTTCTCCTACTTAATGTAACTGAATGTGTCGCAGTGGGACCAGGATTTTTACTTTTCTTAGAACTACAAGGGAGCAGTTATCGTGTGTCAGAGAGCGGATATCTGGTTACCTTTCCATTGTTCTGTTGGTAGGCAACTGGAAGGGAGGAGGTGATATCACTCCAACTTGCAGTAAGAGTGACTGAAGATTATCAAAGCACAAGTCACATGACTGGGGACACCAGGGAAACGGACAATATGTCTAGCCCCATGTCACATTTCAAAATTAAACATAAAAAAATCTGTTTGCGCTTTTAAAAAACGGATTTCAGTTCTGATGTTGGCTGGAGCAGCACTATTAACTGATGTATTTTGAAGAGAAAAAAAAAACATGTTTTCCCATGACAGTATCCCCTTAATGTAGTTTTTGGTGTCACTACCCTCTGTCTTAGAATGTATTATTATTATTAGTAGTAGTAGTAGTAGTAGTAGTAGTAGTAGTAGTAGTAGTAGTAGTAGTATTAGCATTATCTTTTTGGAAGTCAGTGTAGCATTATTTCAGTGTATTTATATTTTTTTCTGTAATGGCACATGGGGTGGTTTTCCCACAGTGTATTTTAGCTGGCAGAGATATGCCTGAAACTACACGTGCCTCTTCCTATAGTAAGCCGACGCTGCCTGACACAGCAAATACAGTTGTCCCAAAAACACACAATACACACTTTATTAACCATTTGAAAGCAGCAGCAAGTAACTATTTGTGGTTGCTGGATTCATATGTTTAAGCTGGAGATTCCTGGGGACACCTAAACAAAATCATTTTTGGGAGATACAGGTAGTGCAGATTTCCCATGGGCAATGCATCTCCCCATGTGCCATCACCCTAAAAAGAATTGTAGGCAGTATGGACAGTTTTGACTGTTTAGCTAAATACAGGACATCTATGAGCAGTGCTATTAGCCCAAAGTAGAACAGTAGCAGATTTATAGACACATGGAGGTGCTTTTATTTCAGGCAACCGAATCAGTCAGCAGAGGTTTCAGGGAGCAGTTATCTTATTACCTGCCCCTTGTTCTGTTGATAGGTTGCAATGGGGAAAGAGCACTTGGCAAAGAAAGAAGACGGCTAGCCTCATGTTAAAATTAAATATAAAAAAAAAATTTGCTATTTGTAAAAAGATATTTCAAGACATAATTCTGCTGGAGTATGCATTTTGTAGAAAACATGTTTTCCTGTGATAGAATCCTTTAAGAAAGGATACTCGCTCATCTGAACCTCACTACATCTCTTTCCTTGTCTCACCATATGTTGCCATGTCCACCATTGCTTTTGCAGCCACCTACTTTTCACACCACCCACATCCACTGCCATCTTAAGCCTTAAAGGAGAACTAAACCCCCCCCCAATAAGAAAAGCCCCTACCTAATACCCTAGATAGTCCCCCTCCCTGCTTCTCCCCTGAAAGTGTCCCGAATACATTGCTCACATATCGGTTCAGAGTAAATACAGAAGAGCTCATGGGCACCATCTTCGTATCTTCAGTCTTCATCTGTAAGTAGCACCGTATTGGCGCATGCGCAGTTGGAGCAGTCTTTGTAGCAAATGCGTAAAAAGTCCTGTGAAATACCAAAGGGAAGGAAGAGGACCTCAAGAAGACTGAAGATCCAGAAGATGGTGCCCATGAGCTCAGCTGC
>CM044439.1:120599619-120612710 GCA_024363595.1 Xenopus borealis
ACAAGCATATTTAGACATTTCCTTTGCTGGCAATAGGGTGTGGTATACTCCAGCATAATTCACTGTTTCCCCATCGGCCAATTCTTCCCACAATGTTCTCCTTTTATTGTCTCAACTGACAGTTTCTGGTCTTGTAGTGCTTTTTTTGAGCTGTCTCTTCCCTGACCTTAAATGGCACAATGGGGAAAAATCACCCAATGGATTTAGTATGGGGCCAGAGGGCAGTGCTACAATGCAACAAAAATGCACAATGTTGCGGCATGGAGAACTGCACATGATCCATGCCCATGGGGGGAGGGTGAATCAATCAAATGAAAGGGTACAAAGAACACCCAGGGCTGAAGCAGCAGAAATAAGGACAATTGGTATACATGAGAGGCAGTCTGAACTGGAGTCATGCAGTGATAAGCTAAACATATTTAGCTAGCTTAAAAAGTGCCTTCCCTTGTCATTTGACAGTAGCATGTTAGTATGTATGTATGCACTTCCACCAGAGTACAGATCACATTACAGTTTTATCCCTGAATCCTAGCTCTAACAGCAGGAATGAAATTAGCTGTGCTACATAAACAACCTTAGGCTGATGGTACACATGCCAGTTTCTCTGCCAGCAATAAAATGCCTGAACCTGACTGAGCAGCCTGTCGTTGACTATAATGGTGCAACTGTCATATGGATTTCCATTATAGTCAAAACAGGTGGCATGGCCAGGTTCAGGCATTTTGCCTCTGTTGCAAAAATGTGGCACATAATACACCACTAAGCCTTGTGATTTACACACATGCACAACACTACATAACTATAGCAAGACATCTGTGTCCTTTCTTCCTTGGTGTTTTCTGTAAAGCCCCTGTATTACATAGTTTACTCCATCTGGATGCATCTCTCCTCCAGGCTTATGTGTGTCTATGCCAGTGCCTGGCTTAACCGGATCCTTTAAAGGAGAACTAAACCCCTGCTCCCCCCCAGCCTACTTGCTACCCAAGGCAAAGGCCCCTAACTTTTTACTTACCCCTCACACAGAGTCAGGTGTTCATGGAAGCACCTTCTTCTTTTTGGTACACCAAAAGTAGTCTTCTTTCCAGTCTTCAACAGCATTTTGGCGCATGTGCAGTTGGAGCAATTTCCCAGGTCCGGATAACTGCACATGTGCTCAAACTCACAGGAATCGCCGAAAGAAGACACAAAGAGTACCGAAGAAGAAGATGGCTACCATGAACTCTGACGCCTGAATCTGCCGCGAGGGGTGAGTAAAAAGTTAGGGGCATTTGGCTGGGGTAGCAAGTAGGGTTGCCACCTGGCCGGTATTTTTGATGTTATTAATAGGAAAAAAAAAAGATAAATATATAGGAAGGCCATTATTTTTTTCAAAAAAAGGTGGCAACCCTAGTAGCACGTAGTCTGGGGGGAGCGGGGTAGGGTTTTTTTTTTTTGTAAGGGTTGAATTCTCCTTTAAAGGAAAACTATATCCCCAAAATTAAGTGACATATTAAAGAATCTTATCAAACTGGAATATATATTTAAGTAAATATTGCCCTTTTACATCTCTTGCCTTGACCCACCATTTTGTGATGGTCTGTGGGCTGCCTCAGAGATCATATTATTAGGAAAATGGTTTATTTACATGAAGCAGGGGTTTACAGATGAGCTGCTTTATGCAATATCTTTTTATAGAGACCTACATTGTTTGAGGGATATAGTTTTCCTTTAAAATAGGCCCTGTTTCTCTCACTGTTCATTGTGTCTGTCCCTCCCTGTCTACTCCTTATGTATGAATGGGTGCATCTCTTTGTCCTACTTGTCTGCCTTTGTCTGCCCTTTACTATCTCTAAGTGACATACATGAGCGTGCCCTGGTTAGAATGATGAATAATACTGATACAAGCACAAACAGGAACTGCTGCAAAGGGAGAAAGATAAGCTATAAACTGATTTATAGATATAACAGTTTGGGTCAGGAAAAATGAGAGAGCAAGAAAGAGGAAAAGGAGTTTAGCACGTAAAAGCCATGTATGGTGTGGGAGAAGCAGCTAGCATTACTAGAGGAACAAAGCAGTGGGGATTAGCAGAAAACAGATGGCACATAAATGCTGCAAATCATTTCCCAGTACAATGTTGAAGTTCTGGAAAGCACAAAAGATGCACCAAAAGACAACCTATTAGTAAAATGCAGGTAGCAACAGTGAGTCAGAACTAGGGAGTGTAAATAAACAAAGGCAAGGGGGATGGCCCAGCCAAATCTGCCTCATTTAGCATTTAGACTAGACACAAACAAGAAGCCTTTGTTAGTCCATTGCACCCAAATAGACTTCTCTTATAATAATGTGGTCACATGTATAATTAATCATTTTGCTCCAGGGCTGTATGTCAGGTGGTATTTTGTAACGGAAATAACCTTTGCTTTAGGCAGGGCCGTGACTGGTTTTAGCAAAGGTTAGTAAGGGCTGGATCCTAGTATTTAGAGTGGACTCCATGGGCAGTGATACTATCAGTAACAACAATTTGTTTATTTCAGCTTTATAAAATTGCATCAAGATATAACTCACACTCATGCACTTTCATCAGGTAGCCCACCATTACACAAGGGGCAGAAACACTACTATTGTTTATATAAATAATCTGCTCTGTAGCAAGGGAGGCAGCCATTCAAAGAAGAAAAGGCTCAAATTACACAGCAGATAAGCTCTGTAGAACATAATGGTGTTATCTGTTATCCATTATTTATCCCGTGCCATTTTGCCTTTTTTCAATTTCCGCCATTGCTACGCAGCAGCTTGTTTATATGAACTATAGTAGTGTTTCTGAAGCAAACAGAACAGTTTTACCAGTGCAGGGCAACACTACATGATATTTTCATCACTGTAAAATGCTTTTTTGGAGTTACTGTTCCTTTCACATCAGTACAATGGTGTTCAGATGCACATGTTCATACCTCAGCCACGTAAGTAGATCAGTGCCATTATCTGTCCATTTCACATTTAGGGTACACTGGTTGTGTGAGGAATGATATACATCTGCTGACTGTAATCTATGAGATCTGATGGATAAATCTGTCAAACACCGAAAATGTATGTCGCTATAGAACACATACATATATCGCTTTCTTGACAGTTTATTTTTAGTTTGGAGCTTTTTCTTGTTTCAGAACCATTAGGGCCCTTACACACCGGGGTTTGTTACCTGCGTTCTGTTTGGCTGTGTTCAGCCGCAGGGGAGCGCAAGTGTAGACGCACTCCATTCTTTTGAATGATGTTGTACCCACAAGACGCGTGTAAGCGCCAAACGCACGTTCAGACGCAGCTAGGGTTGCCTCCTTTTCCGGCACAAATACTTGTGTGTGTGGGTCCGTTTCTACATTCACACGGTTCCTAGCCTTATGTCCCCTGTGCACAATGTAAGGACCATATAGAGCTAGCTTGCTGCCATATAAGTAGAGGAGACTGATTGGCTTATACAGAGACAGTCCTCAACTACACACCTTTGGGGTAAAGTGAAATGTTGATTGCAAGCCAGGCCTGATCCCCAAAATCCCCAGTTATAAATGGTAGCAAATCCCACCAGCTATGTTCCAATATCTAGTGGAAAGCCTTAGCAGAAGACGAAAGCCTGTTATAGCAGCAGATGGAGGACCAGTTTCATATTAATATCCTTAGCTTCAAAATGAGTTTCATATTAATATCCTAAGCTTCAAAATGAGATATGGGACAGGCAGATGTCCTAATACATTTGATACTGTAATGCACTGTATGTAGAGTCCCTTTTTTTACACCCCCCCCACCATACACAATGGGCTGTTGTTTATAAACTGGTACGACTACAGCTGTAAGCAGTTCTGTTCCCTTTTAGTAATGGTGCCTTCATGTGTTTTACATACAAATAAAGCAGGACAAGTGGCTTATTGTACAGCCTACAATGCACTACTGGGACTTACCTAAAACACAATCTATATTGTTACCTGGCCAGCCAAATGGAAAGAGAAAGTATGTTACAGCCTTAATTAGTGAAAGCCTCAGAACAGTTAGCTAAAATGACTCATATAAATGTTGTTTTGCTTTGCTAGAGAGGGTCAGTGGAATAATTTGTTGAGAAATAGTGTTTCTGTGGGGACGAATTAAGGCAGGGGTGCCCAAAAGGTAGATTGGGATCTACCAGTAGACCTTTAGCTGGGGATCAGTAGATCTCAAGACAGTATCAACAAACAACTCGACTAAATTACCCTCCTGTTCAAATCTTTTTATTAAAATATTTATTTCAGTTTATTAAGATTACATAAAAAATGGTTTGTTAAATACAGCAATGTACATTTGCTCATTAATCAATATATTTAAAGGGATACTGTCATGGGAAAACGTGTTTTTTTTTCAAAACGCATCAGTTAATAGTGCTACTCCAGCAGGCTTCTGCACTGCAATCCATTTCTCAAAAGAGCAAACAGATTTTTAATTTGACATGAGGCTAGACATATTGTCAGTTTCCCAGCTGCCCCAGTCATGTGACTTGTGCCTGTACTTTAGGATGGAAATACTTTCTGGCAAGCTATTTCTCCTACTTGTAACTGGATCAGTCTTAGTGGGACCTGGCTTTTACTATTGAGTGTTGTTCTTTGATCTACCAGGGAGTTGTTATCTTGTGTTAAGCTGGCCATAGACGTATCGATCGTACGTCCTCATCTCCCGACCTGCCACTAACCATTCAGATCAAACAAAAAAATCGCAGGAAAGTTTATGTCCAACAAAGCAGAAAGTGACTCCCACTGACGAGTGTCAGATCAGCAATACATGCAGAGATATGACCAGCAGCCAACAAAAATCTTCTAACCTGTCAGATCGACTGAACGACCGATCAGCATGGCAAGATAAATGTCGGGACATTCCACACACGATCCAAAAATCATACGAATCGAGCAATTGTACGAACAAATCTATGGCTTTCTTTAGGGAGCTGCTATCTGGTTACCTTCCTATCGTTCTGTTATTAGGCTGCTGAGTGGGGAAAGGGAGGGGGTGATATCCCTCCAACTTGCAGTAAAGTGTGACTGAAGTTTATCAGAGCACAAGTCACATGTCTGGGGGCAGCTGGGAAACTGACAATATGTCTAGCCCCGTGTCAGATTTCAAAATTGAATTTAAATAAATCTGTTTGTTCTTTAGAGAAATGGATTTCAGGGCAGAAGTCTGCTGAAGCAGCACTATTAACTGATGTGTTTTGAAAAAAAAGTTTTCCCATGACAGTATCCCTTTAATTAGTAATGGGCGAATACATTTCTGAAACGCCAGAAAAACCTCACCTGGCGAAAATTCCCTGGCGTCTTGTTTAGGACGTCGGCATCTCAAACCGAGACGTGTTAGCATTTCCCCGAATTTTTCGCCGTTTCCCGAATTTCTATTAGAAATTTAGGCAAATCGAAATGCCCCAGATTCACCCATCACTACTTTTAAGTAATATTTTCAGTAGAACAGGATGCTAACAATGCTTTTATGAATGTAGATCACAAAACAAAATGTAGACCCCCACATTAGTAATGTTAGTTAGAATTAAGGTAACCCCCCTCTCCTGATGTGACTAGATTCTCCACTTAGTGTTAAACAAAGAAAGTGCTTGAATTAAGTCAGTCTTTGGAACCTTCACAATTGAAGCTAGGGGTGGACGTTTTCCACTTTCTCTCATTGTGTACATACATACATGCGCATGATTTTGCCTTGTATCACTGGTGCTGGTTAAGTCGTTTTATACTTTTGCTTTATTTCCCCCGGATCTGATATGTGGAAATCAACAACCGTTTGTCATTTTTCATTTGTCAGTTCTTTGCTACTGCCTTGGGAAATACTTACTCCTACAGACTTTTGCTACATTCTTTATTTATTTATTGGATTATTTTAAACATATATATATAATAGGAGAACCAACACTTACTCCAATATTTGTGAAGACAGAAAAAAAAAAAGAGTATCACTACTATAGCTGTATAGTGAAACCTCAATTTTACATCCCCTGATTTTTAAGTTTTCCCTGTTTACATGTTTTTTTTTGTGGTCCCACCCATAGATTATGCAAAATACATTTCCCTGATTTGACATGATTTTATTCTGGTCCCTTTAAACACGTAAAATGGGGGTTCTACTGTATGTGTTTTGAGAGAGTTTTATTAGGAAACAAGCTTGTAGTTTTCCCATTTATTTGTCATGCAATGTACAGCAGCTCTTTATACGCACTATTTAATTTACGTTCATCTTTATCAAGCATGCCAGTAACTCTTGAGGCCACTGTATATAAATATTTATTATGCATGACAATATTTACTGATTTACTCTGCTGTCTTTTTGCATTGACTCTACTAAGAGCCCCCAAGCCAAGGGGGCTATTAATGCAGAAGGAAAGGATATACACACATACAATATATATATATATATATACATACATCTATATATATATATATATCATCATTTCTGTTAAAATAGTGAATCTGTCCATCCAGGCACTTGTTAGTCATATATTTGTTATAATTTCTCACTTGAGAATATGAAAAGAGCACAGCTTCCAAGAATTCTGCTTAGACGCCAGTTAATAAGGAGCCATGGGCATTATCCGGAGGGCAGCAAACCCTTATACACATTGGGAATGTTGTGTTTGCCTCCCTGAAGAGGCCAGAGCCATCTGCTGCTTAGGGAACACATCGCTTTACATTGCTTATTGCAATCATTATGGAAAGAAGATAAATGAAGGAAGAAGTGTAGCTAATGCTACAGCACGACAATATCCCAATTTTTAAAAAAAAGTTTCCATGAATGGGGGCCTAATTTATCCTACATGCAGAACCCTTAATTAGCTTCGTATTTATTGCCAAAAGTAAAATGGATTATAATCCTTGCTCTTCGATGCATTGTCCTATGACAAAACAAAAATTTGAGAGAATGCTTGCTTGGCAACCACAAGATCATTTATATCCCCAAGAAGATTTTTTAGCAAGAGCTCACTCATTTTATCTGCTCATTAAGACCTCAGACTGCAATGTCACTCACCTCAGCATTTTGCCAAACCATCACCTGATTCCTAAGTTACAGCCCCTTAGGTATTTATTGATTCCTTGTCATTAAAGATTAAAGGGGTCGTATACTTAACCCCCAGGTGCAAGAGCACTAAGGGGTGCAAGATGGCACCTGTCAACCCTACTGCACAATTCTGCATTTTAATAGCACGTTCACACAAAGGGGCACTTTTGTCTGCAATAGGCAGTTTAATAGGTGCTATGGGGAACAAGCTGAGAGGCAGGCCAGAGAAGGACGATGAAGGGAGGATGGGGTTGGGGGAGGGTTGAATTTTTTTTTTAAGGTTAGTGGAAATTAGGTTTCATCTTTAAGGAGAAGGAAAGGTATAATCACTGAGGGTGCCAAATGTTAGGTACAGGATCTGTTAACCGGAAACCCATTATACAGAAAGTTCCAAATTACGGAAAGGCCGTCTCCCATAGATTCCATTATAATCAAATAATTCAATTTTTTTTTATTATTTCCTTCTTCTCTGTAATAATAAAAGAGGACCTTGTACTTAATCAAAGCTAAGATTTAATTAACCCTTATTGGAAGCGGAAACCGCCTATATGGTTTATTTAATGTTTACATGATTTCTTAGTAGTGTTAAGGTATGAAGATCCAAATTAAGGAAAGGTCCATTATCTGGAAAACCCCAGGTCCCGATCGTTCTGGATAATAGGTCCCATACCTGAACCACCAATAATTATTAAAGCACATGGGTAGTTCTCTAAAAACATCATGACGTGGCCTTCTTGCATTTTTTAAATAGGCACCTACTGATTAAGGCTTTTCACACTGATACACATGCACAATACTTAGCGAAGATCCTAAAAGAAGAACATGGCACTCCTAGCCTAGTACAGGTATGTGGTACTGTATTCTGTATAATGAATCTTCCTGTAATTTGGATCTTCATACCTTAAGACTACTAAAAAATCATGTAATAATCCCAATAGACTAGTTTTGCTTCCAATAAGGAGTCATTGCATCTTATTTGGGCTCAAGTACAAGGAAGTCATTTTCAAAGATTTAGATAAAATGGAGTCTTTAATTCAGAGCTTTCCGGATAATGGATCCTATACCTGTACCCTGGGCCAGTGCAGACTTCAGCAAACAGAAACACCTTGGGAATAAACACAGCTTTTCCTTACATTAATGAAACATTACTATATACTTTTAAGATACTATTAGTCATAACTGTCTAGCATTTTTTTATTTATCCATATATTAATAATATTTCTTATTAAAGGTTCTGAGTCAGAAAGCAGAAAGAGACTTTTGTCAATTACAATTAAATGTACAAATAATTTAAAACCATGTTTTTTAATTATGCAAAATCCACTGTTTTGGTTGAAATCCTTCTTAAATAGTCATAGCACTGCACACATTGATCATATTAATGATCATATTCATATTTAGTAAGATTATATTGTAATATTTTTAATTAAGCTACTCTTAAATATTCTATTCTCAATGAATCAGGCTTGTGTTAAACATACTTTTTGGCTATTGTATTATTTAGGAAATATTTAGGATTTTTAGAATTGTTTGCATTAAACAGTCGCATTCTATTTTCTGAACCCCCAGCTGTAGCCTTTTTTAGGCTGTGATTTAAGAAGAGGCTCATTATACAGAGACTTCTCAGTGGACTACTTATTTGATTCGAGTAGGAACAGAAAGCAGAATGTTTGTAGTTTCATCTTCAGATTTTGCCTTATTTAGTGCAAAATATAGCAATAAAGTAGATACATGTATGTCTATATCAAAACCATAGGCAAAACGTGTTTTCAGTATAAGCTCTATTGATTGGGGCAAAGGGCAAATTTTCACCTGTGATGGCTTTGCACCACTTCACCAGCTGTTAATCCGCTACCACTGCTCTAATTCACTAAAAAGTTGCATCTCAGCAGCTGAATGCTGGCGAACTTTCGCCATTGTAAATTCATCAGCGCGAGCATTTCATAGTGAACTTTCACTTCTGCCTTGCGAAACTTTGTTAGTACAATTTGAATAGGGCGGGTACAAATAGGTCATATATATGTCTTTATTAGTGATGTTGGGGAAATTGCTTGAAGTGGTGACTTGTTATTAGAAATGCCCAAGGAAGCAAAATAAAGACAAGTGATCCGGAGAGGTCTAAGCTGGCGAAGGAAAACTCTAGCAAAAGGGGTAACGTTATGGAAAATTTGCGTTTTAGTGAATTAGCAGAGTAACAATCATTCGCCTGAGCCAAAAGGCATGAAATTGCACTAGCGACGGTCTCACTAGCGAATTTTTCTCTATGCCTGTTAGTAAATTGTGATGTCCCTGAGGATGGAATTTCTGTCGAATTTTCAGTAGCGATAGCCACTTCACCCTTTAGAACAGGGATGCCCAACCTTTTGAACCAGTGAGCAACATGCAGAAGTAAAAGTTGGGCAGTTGGGGAGCAACTCTAGCATGAAAAACGTTCTTGGGGTGCCAAATAAGTGCCGTGATTGGAAATTTGGTAGCCCATATCTGGCTTGTCAGCCTACCTTGAGGCTGTTTGGCAGTCCACCTAGTTTTTAAACAAACAAAACTTGTCTCCAAGCCTGGAATTAAAAAATAAGCACCTGCTTTGAGGACACTGAGAGCAACATGCAAGGGGTTGGAGAGCAACATGTTTCTCACAAGCTAATGGTTGGGGATCACTGCCTTAGAATATCTGCCCCATTGACTTCATGTTTAAATGAGACTTATAGGATAAATGAAAAACTTAAATTATTGTATGCAATAATTAATACCTGTAAGGGGGCCTATCAGCTCCCAGCAGGAGTTGTCAGGACCAAGGAAGAAGCTTTAGGCTTAAAGTCCAGGTTCAAGGTATAGGAAAGGGTTCAGGCACAATCGTAGTTGAAATCCAGGCAGAGATCAGAAGGCAGGCAGAAGGAGACAAGGTCAGTGTTCAGGCAGGGTCAAATCCAAGAATCAGTCAAATAGCAAATAGTACAACACCCAGGAACGCTAGAAATGGAACCTATACTTGGGCATTGAACCGGCGTCCTGGACGTCCTTTTATTTGAATTTGGTGCCGGTTCGTGATGTCATTGTGCCAGTGTGGCAGAAGGGAGCCGCCATCTTGGACGTGACGCAACTGCCGGCAGGGTAAGGCGGTCCTGACAGTACCCCCTCCCCCATAGGGGGCCACTGGACCACCAAGTCTTGGCTTCAGGGGAAACGTATTGTAGAAAAGCTTCACCAAGCGAGGAACATGAACATCAGAGTGTTTCTAACAAGAGCATTCTTCAGGGCCAAAGCCCTTCCACTTGATGAGGAACTGGAGAGAACCCCTGGAAAGTCTGGAATCTAGTATCTTTTCCACTTCATACTCTTGTTCGCCATTCATGGAGATGGTAGAAGGAGGAGACTGATCAGAAGAGAAGCGATTGGAAATTGTTGGTTTCACCAGGGAGACATTTAACACGTTAGGAATTTGCATCTCAGGAAGAAGTGAAAGTCTGAATGCCACAGGATTAACCAAAATGGGGAAAGGACCGACAAACCTAGGACCCAACTTGGGAGAAGGAATCTTTAAATGAATGTTCTTAGTGGACAACCACATTTGAGGATGTAGGCAGAAGAGAACTGAACAGTGATACCCAAGTCTTTACATAAGGAACACCAGAACTTCACTGTGAATTTAGATCCTCTGTCAGAGACTCTCTCAGTCGGGAAGCCATGCAAACGAAAAATAAATTGGATGAAGAGCTGGGCTAATTCTACTGCTGAGGAAAGTTTCCAGGAATGAAGTGTGCCATTTTGTTGAAGCGGTCTATGGATCATGGAGCGGTCCAAGTCCTTGGAGAAGATTAAGATGTCATCAAGGTACACAACCACAAACTTTCCCAAGAGGTCATGGAAGACAGCAGGGGTATTGCAGAGGCCAAAGGATATCACAAGGTATTCGTAGTGCCCATCTCGAGTGTTGAATTCCATCTTCCATTCGCCCCCTTCACAGATGCGAAAGAGGTTGTATGCCCTGCGTAGATCCAACTTAGTGGAGATCTTAGCCCCTTTCAGTTGGTCAAACAGTTCAGTGATCAGAGGCAAAGGATATTGGACCACACTTACCCCGCTGATGATGTCACAAAAATGTGCAAAATGCACTGCATTAATTAAAATTGTAAGGGTTCGCCCTGCTGCTACAAATCCTGTGTGCCGGTGATTTTCTCCCACAAAAAGGGAAGACAGAAGAGCTCAACCTGAACCAGCAACCCTCAAATAGAGAGCGGAGGTTAGCCCTAAACAGCCCAACCAGGGTGGGTATTGGACTGGCCTGCACATCACTACTGCTAGGATCACATAAGGAGGGGAATAGCTAATCACAGCCCTGCAGTCACACAAGCAAAGACAACCTACGGGTTCCTATCAGTTCAGCCTAGCTGCTGATTGGCTCCTATCCTACAGTGCAGCATGCTGAGTGCCGCTGGCTCACCTACACAGCATGGGAAAGGAAGCAGCAAGAAGGGAAACACATGGATGGGTTAGTAGGGTTTTCGCAGACATTTTCAATAAAACAACCAAAAGACTACTTTTTAAAGCACAGTCCTTCTGTATTTAAAAGAGTAGAATTTACTGGCACATTCTTGTTTTTCACACAGTAATGTCTCCTTAAACAAGGAACGTACTATACTACCTCTTAGATACATGCCAAAGACTTGTTGCATACCCAATGCACCCCAATGGCACATAATCAAAATCAAGGATAATGGTAGTTGTGTTTTAGGTCAGGTTACCTAATGAACAGTATAATCCTCATGATGTGTGCCCACTTTCCTATAATATAGCATAATTATCCCCTGTTCTAAGAAAAAGAGCCATTCCAAGCTCTTAACCTATTAAATCATAGATGAATTCCTTTCATCATTAATCCCTAGACTAGTCTCATGTTATCTCCTGGTTGTTCTATAATGTGTCATGCTTTGCGATAAAACTATTACCAACCCCTTATTTCATCAATCAAGATAACCAGTCACATTATATGCTCTGCCTGGAGCTTTGCTGTTGTACAGTCTATGCCAGGCCTTAACGGGAGTGTAATATATTACTGATATATTGATTTCTTTTATTTCTTTCTTTTCCTTCTTGCAGACTAATACGTAAACAACAAAATTCTTAACATGCCAGTAATTAGATTTCTGCATTTATCCTGGCACAGAACAAAACATGTATGAAACATTATCTTGACAAGAAGCAATAATTTCTTTCTTGTGGATGTCCCAAGGGCCATTGAGTCCTGCTGAATTCTTCACCGAGCAACCAGCAAGGTGTTTTCATTACTTTTTATATTTTCAGAGAAGAAGGAATGAGATTTTTCATCTCCTAGGACATCAGTTCAGCCCTGCAGGACAATACATGAGTCAGGGTACGCAGGATGTGTATAATGGTTATGTTGCAATGCTATATTTAAGGCTGCTATATAAATGGCTATTAAGAGGGAGCAGGTGCACCATGCATACAGGTTATTTAGCTTCAGGTAAACAGGAAAGATTTGCCTTTGAAACTAATTACTGAGGCCTAAAATCTCCAAGAAGAAATAAAAATCATTTGAAACGATCCTGATTATTTTCATGGCCAGCTTGTTTCCTAAAGTAAGTATACCCTGCCGTCTTTCCCATTCAGAGTCTATGTTTTAAATGGGTAAATATCACGATCTACATCATACTAAACGTAAGAAAAAATGTGTAGTTCCACAATTTAAGGGTTGACGGCAGACGGCACATTCGGGGAGATTTAGTCACCTGGCAACTAATAGCCTTTTCTGTGGGGGCGACAATCTTCCCAAACTGCCTTCAGTCTGCTTGAATGAAGAATCTCCTGCGCTAATGCACTCACAGCGCTTCTATTTCCGAAGTTACGGAAGTTGCCTCGCGAGGAAAACTTCGGAAATCAAAACATCGCGAGTGCATTAGTGCAGGCGATTCTTCATTTTAGCAGACGGATGGCAGGAATAGGCATTTAGTCGCCAGGTCACTAAATCTCCCTGAATCTGCCCAATTCTCCCCAACCCTAATAGTTTTTTTGCCTAATGGAATTAGTG
>CM044439.1:120614137-120625583 GCA_024363595.1 Xenopus borealis
TTTTTAATATAGTGCCAACATTTTCAAAGGGCTTTACAGGTTTTAGATCCTTCACATTAGTCCCTGTCCCAATCTACAGTTGCTATTAAATTATAGTCTTATTTCAGGGAAAAAACCCACAACTGTATGAGGAGCTATTTCTGTACTGCGCTATATGTTCAATTTCAGGTTGCCCTTTAATACAGAAGAAGCATGAACGTGAACATACAAGACATTCTTACATGATGTTGTTCAATATTTACATAGTCCCCACGGCCTTGCAAAACTGTATTTGCTTCAGCTTTAGGGAAAACTGGTTCATCTAGCCACTAGTACGGTTTGTATCCGAGGCTGGGAACGTATTTTCATAATTAATAACAGTCTCTTCCTTAAGCGCATTGCTTTTAATTGCATTTTAGCCTTAGTTTATGCATCTTTAATAAACCATCATTTATACATGGTTACAGACGCAGGCAAATTCAAGCTTGGCCGACGTTCATAAAGCATTGTATTGAATATTTGCCCAAAATTCCAGATTGATTTAAATCAGGTTCAACAAAAGTGTTCCCTATTAAATAATTCAGTGTCTCGAAAAGGCCACAACATTCCTACTGTGAAATGATGAATACATGTGAAATCATTAATAGATCACAGTGTTTTTTTTAACGGGGCAATATGCACATTACGTTCAGAAAGGATCTCACCCTCTCTGAAATGCAACACGATGCAAGACCCGTTTGCAGTTCCATTACCGACATTATTTGATTAAATACACCTAGTCGCAGTTTGTATAAACATTTTATTAAAGGTATGCAATCACGTGGTTTTTTTTTGTCTTCTGAACATGCAGGCATTGCTAATGAATATATTCTATATTACACAGTGACACATAATATAACAATTCCTTGAAGGCATCATACCATCTTATTAAAAGTCTTCAACAAGTAATCTTTCTTTGGAAACCAACAGATAGACCAGAGATATCCTACTGGTGGACCCCCTCCCACCATCCCAATGTCTCATGCCCTATGGAAGGAGGGGGATGTAGGTCAGAAAACAGCCAGGGGACCACGAGTCTGACATCTCTCCTGTCAAGTGTCTCCATGAAGATACAGTAACTCACTGGCTGAACTTTCCCATATTTGCATTCTGCAGATGCAGGGAAATAGCTGAAGAGCTTAGATTTAATTCAGCCTGCTCTCGCTTAAATGAAGCTACACCACTAGCTATAGTATATCAACAAAAGCAGCAAGCCATATATACAGCCAGTTTTACCTACCCACATCCAAATCATTCTCAGCCTGTTAAAAACATTTAAGGCAACCTTAAATTCAGGGTAAGGTCCAGGTAATTATGATAGGCATCCCTTGAGATTCATAAACTTGGTTCCCCAGATGTCACTGAAGCACAACTTCAAGCATGTACTAACCCTTTATTATATGTTAAAGGAATACTGTCATGGGAAAACATGTCTTTTATCAAAACATGTCAGTTAATAGTGCTGATCCAGCAAAATTCTGCACTGAAATCCATTTTTCAAAAGAGCAAACCCTAACACAAGATAACAGCTGCCTGGTAGATCTAAAAACAGCACAATAGTAAAAGCCAAGTCCCACTGAGACACATTCAGTTACATTAAGTAGGAGAAATAACAGCCTGCCAGAAAGCAGTTCCACCCTAAAGTGCTTGCACAAATCACATAACCGAGGGCAGCCCAGAAACTGACAAAATGTCTAGCCGCATGTCAGATTTCAAAATTGAATACAAGAAAAATCTGTTTCCTCTTTTGAGAAATGGATTTCAGTGCAGAATTCTGCTGGAGCAGCACTATTAACCGACGCATTTAGAAAAAAAAACTTGTTTTCCAATGACAGTATCCCTTTAAAGAAATGGTTCACTTTTTAGTTAACGTTAAGTATGTTATGGAATGGCCAGTTCTAAGAATTTTTTCAATAAGTCTTCATTATTTATTTTGTATAGTTTTTAAAATTATTTGCCTTCTTCTGACTCTTTCCAGCTTTCAAACAGGGGTCAATGACCCCAGCTGAAAACAAATCCTCCGTAAGGCTATCATTGCTTGCTCCATAATGCTATTATCTGCAACTTTTTTTTATTCACCTCTGTTTAGGCCCTCTCCTATCACCTCTTATTCAAATCCCTGCATGGTTGCTAGGGTAATTTGGACTCTAGCAGCCAGATTGCTGAAACTGGAGAGCTGCTGAATAAAAAGCTAAATACATAAAAAAAAAAAAACAACAACCCACAAGTAATAAAAAATAATTGCAAATTGTTTCAGAATATCACTCTCTGTTTCAGAATATCACTCTCTACTAAGGGGCTGATTTACTATTGGTCGAATTTCAAATTGAATAGGTAGGGAAGTAAAATCCTTCGAATTCGACTATCGAATTTGAAGGATTTTACCGCAATTCGAATGATCTATAGGAAATATTTGATCGATTTAATATTTTTTATTCGATCAAAAATTATGAAACCCAATTTGGTAGCTTTGATCTGGTGAACTAGGTGGTCGAATAAAAATTTAAAGGGGAAGTACTTCCACAGTCGTCTTCGAAATGAAATTTTATTTGAATAATTCGATTGAATTTACAAAATTCAGTGGTCTTCAAAAATTCGAATCTATTTAAAAATTCGATTGAACTTTGAATCCTTCATGTGAATTTAGTAAATCTGCCCCTAAGTGTTAACTCAAAGGTGAACAAACCCTTTAAGGAATGCTGGGAGTTGTAGTTTGACAAGATTCGGGCACACAAGATGAAGGACAAGGAACATCACACTAGTGGAGGCAACATTTTATAAGCCACAAATCTTAAACATTTCCACGAACACAGTTGTGTGCATATAAAAAAATAAACTTCATGTACAGCTGTACAGAGATAATGTGCAACAAATCCAGTATAAAATGCTCTAAACAAGAAACACCAATCCCCCCCCCACCCCAGAAAAAAAAAATCAGAATAAAAAAACATAAAATGACCATTGTAAAATGTTTGTAAAATGACCAAGTGAATGTGCCTATTGTCCTGGAAGCCGATCCTACAGGCACACTCTCTACGTGGGGAGAATAAGGTGACATCAAGTCAGCAGAACCTTCAATGCAACATTAACTTCAAGGTATCCTCTTGAAACGCAGTTGCCTATGCTGAGCCATTGTGGTGTTCTATTGCATGAATATTATGCATACCTCTGACTCAGGGAAAAAGCGACTGAAGATTACCAACACAGCCTTAGCCCCTCCGGAGGTGATCAGTCATCAAAATGGTATCACTTATTAAGGCTGCTTTGTATCGAAGATTAAAGCTTCACCCCGGGTGCAAATGTATAATGGATATATTAGACAACAGGTAATATTATTCATCATCAAAATGAGTGTGCATAATGGAAGCATACATTTGCGGTCTTCCAGGATTTCACCCTGCAGAATAGGGCAAATTCTGAGAATTATTCACAAGAGGTACTCAAGGCAGGCACTTAGCAGTGCCCTATGGACATTCAGATCACTGCATATTATTCATATGAACATTCATTAGCTGTTGTGGTATATGCTAGATTGGAAAATGTCATCACTTTCATGATGCAACATCCATTTCATTTGGTGAGAAGTTGCTCGGGGCTTGACTATCCTGGGAAAAAGGGAATACAGCAGGCAAAATTCTAGCAGGACCATTTTGATTGGCTGCACAAAAGCAACAGTTTGGTCTGTTGGTGGCATGCATTACCTTAAACCATGGGTCCCCAACCACCGGGCCTTGGCCCAGAACCAAGCTGCGAACCAAGCAACCAATTAACATGTCGCGCCCGAATTGGACGCCGGAACGGGGAATCAGACATCACCAAACAAGTGGATCTTTCGCCAATATTCGGCTATATTGGGGTAATCAAAACATTCGGTCCTAGGGCCGAACGATCTGACTAAAACGATGTGCAATGGGCTCCAACGGGTCGGACAGCGGAAAAATGAAACCTTCCTGATCGATATCGTGACCAGATATCGACCCATTGGAAGCCCCCATACATGGGCAGCCAAATTGGTCTAAAAGGCCGATACTGGCAGCTTTATCTGCCCGTGTATGGACACCTTTACAAGACTGTTAACTGTAGCATACCGGAACCCAGAATCATATGATAACTATCAAGTGAGCCTTATTTCTAAAAGCGACACCATTTTTGGCAACCCATGAACTTGGCCATTATAATGTATTTGATAAGCAGGAAAAACCCAATGACTATCGGCTGTTGGGCTATGTCTGCCTATTTTTAAAACTTACAAACAAAACTGTACAACCGTCAACTTGATAAAGCTCTCAATTACCAAAAAGTTGGTAATATTTTGGTTTATTTTTGTCCTGACTGCATGCTTTGTTTTTTGCATACAAACGGTGGCATTTAAGCAGCCATCACCAGAGTATTTGGCTCCAGCGAATGATTCCAACAATTGCAAAAAAATCTGATATGGACTGATTTAGTTCACCAACAGTGCCAGATGCTCAATGATCCTTTGCTCATGTGGGAAATCTTCCGGTGGGTAGCCATCTTAATGCAAGGGAGCAACAGCTTCCCTTTAAATTCATACAGATTCACAGTCCAATGAGTGCACAGAACGAGAGACTAAATAAAGATAAAAAATATTCAGGGGCTGCAACATACCACCACCCTATGGGGGTTTAAACTGACCTTGATTAATGAAAGACACATAGGAGCTCTGGTATGCTTGTGTAATAAAAGTCTAAAAACAAAACAAAAAAGTAATTATGTACACATACTTGGTAAGTTTTACTGGTAGACTTTACCATTAATAGAAAAATAAATTGGAAACGAAGTACCTAACTAACAAGTTTAGACAAGCCGCAATGCTATGAATTCCGGCACTAAAGCCTTACTTTAAAATGAGAAGTTTAAGACGATTCAGGCAGTAATAAAAAAAAATACATGTCTTTCCCTTAGGTATTTCAGGCATGTGGTTGCATCCATGAAGTTTTTCATTGCAAATTTCTCCAGGGACAGATGTGCCAAGGTCAAATGAAGTGTAATTATTAAGCAGAAAGGGAACATGCACCTTGTTTGGCACCAGCAAAACATTGTACTAAACGTAGAAATCTTCTGATGTTCGGGAGGAAGTTGGCACTATAGCAGCGGAGAGTAAAAGGCTGTGAGGTGGAATACATTACATTTTTAGCATGAATGGGATTCCAGTTAGTTGGATACATTCATTTAGAGCGCTATGTTGCGATTATGAAATTCAAAACTTATTTGCAATGAGGCTTAAAGTGTTGCAGGGAGGCAGTTGAACAATCGAATATTTACAGTTGCACTTGCCTTTTCCTTACATAAGAACAGTGGTAGATCTCTAGATATAGGGCAACATCTCCTAAAAAACTAAGCACTTACACCATTTATAATGTCAGCTTATAATTTCAGCATGAAATGTTGATCCTGTATTTCGCCTGGCATATTGCAGTGAAACGGCCAGCTGATGCTCAGAAATAGGGAGTCCATTAATATCTTGCATTTTAAGGGTGTTTTCCTATTAAGCACATTCTAGAACATTTCTTTAGATCAGGTGAAGGGCTAGAATCTCTTGATACCATGAAGCAGATGGTACACTCAGTTTAGAGGGTAAATAGCAGAATATGCAGTAAAAGGTAATTAGACAGTATAAAGGCTTCTGTGATCGCTTTTGCTTACATGGGCAAGAACTTGTGAATATACAGTAGCCTAGCGATGGTTCATATTCACATTAAAAGCCAGGGCAAATACATATTTTTTGGATGTCCGTAGCCAGTCTGTAGTGTGTGTTTTATCAGCTTAAATCATAACCGTACGACAGATCAAGACATTTTCAAGGTAAAGTGTGCTAATCATGCACAATAATGAGCATGCATCCACAGTAGCTTTCTACTTGGGGTACAGGAACAGCTATCTGGTAGTGGAATGCGCTACAAATGGAATCCTTAACGGATATCTTCTTAGCCTTGCAATAGAAAATGTCCTTTAGAGAATATTCTAATGAACTCGTTCTATATACTGTACCAGTAGAAGAGTATATCCATATATAGTGTAGGCAAGATTCTACTCGACTATTTCTCTCAACAGTGGAAGGTGTGAATGGGGTAGCAAATGATTTATCATATTCTTGGAAGTGCAAGATTGGAGAGAGAAAAAGAAATAAAAAAAAACGCAGCACATTTTCAATTCCCTGGCGATCAGGATCCCCAGCAGAAGATAGTGTGCGACTGGCAGATAAAAGGTTTCCAAGAACCCAGAGATGTCTTTTTTTTTTCTTCTGTCCATACAATAAACATATCTCATTTTAGGGAGTCAGAGCTTTAAATAGCCGATATACATTAGCACACAGCGGTACAGCAACACTGCAGATTGTGCTTTCCAGGATAATATTCAAACAGTGGTTGTCCCTGCAGAAGAGAGACAGAGCCAGCCGAGGCTGATGTGTCCTGTGGAGCTGTCCTATAAATTATACACATTCTTCAGCAGACATCAGCAGCGGGTTGATATATTCAAAGCCTTCAAACTCTGACTGGTCAATCTTCCTCACCACATCCCTGTTAAAACAAATCACTATAATGAGCTACAGGGTCTAGGTGTGTTATACAGTTAGAATGCTAAGCAACGCTGGCAAGAGCAGCTGAAAAACAAATGTATCATGCAATGCCTTGTTTTGTCTTATTAGCATTGCCCATTTACTCTGGTGGAAATGCAAATTGCAAGGAAAGCCAAGCTCATAATCATAAGATTACTTACAGAAAATGACAATAGGTGACACATTTCTACATTAAAACAATGAGAGTTTTGAGGGCAACTCTTTAATGGCTATTCAGTAAGAACAAATATGGCAGACATCTGTTTTAACCCTACATTTCACAACACCACAAAACAGATCCAGTATAAGGGCAAAAAGCACCTCTAATTATTGGAACGATTACACAATACAGGTGCCACTATGGAATACAATGACATTCTTACATTTTTATTCTTCCTACTTTGTGGCAGCAGTTTTGGGAAGGCCCTTTCCTGTCCAGTAGGATAATAACACCATTCATAAAAGAAGGTCCATACAGAATTGCTTTGATGAATTATTAAGCCAATTGCAAGCCAGGCCCAATCCCTAACGTCAGTACCCAATGTCTTATGTATAATGGAAGCAAATCCAACAACGAGTGGAAAGCCTACCATGAAGGGTAGATGGTAAAGGATGTTTACGCTATAAAGGGAAGACTTCACATTATTACCATTGGTTTTGGAATGGGATGTGGGACAGGCAGGTTTCTAGATTATTTTGGTCATAAAGGTATCAGTTATCAGGAGGCCCTTTATTCCGAAAGCTCCAAATAACAGGAATGCGGTCTCCCATAGACAATTTTTTTTCTCTGCAATAATACAGCAGTATCTTGTACTTTATCCAAACTAAAATATAATGAATCCTTAAGGGGAGGGAGGGCAAAACCAACCTATTGGGTTTATTTAATTTTTAAATGATTTACTAGTAGACTTAAGCTATCAAGATCCAAATTACAGAAAGATCCCTTATACAGAAAATCAGAGCATTCAGGATAACATGCCCCATACCTGTATAGGGTACATTGCATTTGTGGGTCACTGCATCTCACATTAGCCATTACAGAGGCAGAGCTATTACAATATATAGCTGGCATTGGGCAAGTAGTTGGTACTCCTGGCCATTGCACATGCAAAGGCTTCTCTTTCAAACGGCAAGTTATGAATGGTGTCACCTTGTGGGCAACAGATAACTGTACAATTAAAAGGTTTCCTTCAATATTCTATCATCCCTTTTGTTTAACAACTGGGTAGCAAAATCTACCCCTTGAATCATTGCAGTCATTCTTCCAGTCACAGTTACAATAAAATAGGTAATTATATTACAAAAACATTCTGCTGTTGTATATGGGTATACCTTACCAAAGGGATATAAAGTGAAAGCCAAAATATGGATTAGAATACTGTCATGTCTTTAAACAGACCTCCCACTACACAGAAATAAGAAGAAATCAGATGATGTGCATCACTTACTCATCATCAGGGGTAAGCTGCACTGGTTCATTTGTGAACTGAGCATCAAAGTTATCCAAACCAAACTCCCCAGATATATTGGGCTTAAAAGGAGGGACCACCTGTTTTTGCTCCATCTGAAACACAAATAGAATTAATCACATTCAAAGAACAGGTTAGGTTCCTACAAACTGATAAATGAATGGCTTTGTAATTGGACCTTACAATGTGAACATCACATACTTGGTGCTATAGAAATACATGTTAATAATGTTAATAATACTAGGAAACCAGCAATGTACCAGAAATAGACTAGGACAGACCACAGGGAAATGACCATTTTATCATAATCATGTATGCATTTAATAGACTGCCTTTCATTATATTCTACTTAAAAAAAATGTTATCGTCGACTTTATCTGTTTTAAAAAAAATAGAATTTTTGTGCTTTAGTTAACCTATTTTACCTCCCTCATGCTTTATAATTCTATTACAGACTCAGCTGGGTTCCAGACAATAGACTGCCTTGCAGACAGAGGATCAATACCATTTCACTGCTAATCTCAGGCTCTGGCATAAACTTGGATTTTCAGCTATAAAGCATGACTGGTCTATTGTTTTGGCAGAAATAAGTCTTGTGAAATAATGGTTACCCTTAAAGTAAAAGAAATTAGACTTTTAACTTAGGATATAGAGTCTGTTAGTTCCCCAGACAATTTGATAACACAATATAATTTTTGAGGAGGCTTATTCAGTATAGCCTTTTAATTTCTGAATTATATAACTTCCTGCTTTCAGTTTCCATTGTTCTTTCTTATTTTGTCTTCAGTCTTCAAATTCTGGTTTCTATCCATCCCTCTTAAAGCACACATGGCATTTTTAGGATGTTCCACCGACTGTATTTTTAGGTACTGTAGGTTTCCTTTTTGCAAAATATCTCAATGCTAGCTCCCATTGTGATTCATTGGGAACTGTGTGCAAATGCTACATTTGTAACGAGGCAACAAACTACTTAACAGTTAAGAGAAATAGTCCCTTGTCTTTATTCCCTATGAAGGATTATTACTGAGCTGATACCTAGAGTACTGCAGAGAGCAAATTAAATGCACTTTTAGAACACAGAGAATTATCACAGAATTTACCAAACTAATTAAGTCTTTAACCCTGTGTGCAACATACTTGAACACTTCATAATAATAATTACTTATGTGTGTTTGTCACTCTAAAGGCACACTAGAGCATTTATAGGAGACAATCATGTGATTCTCAGTGAGAATAATGTGAGATGACAGGGAAAGCATTTCTTTTTATGTTGCATTTACCCTCAACAAAAACCTGCTGGGTTTGATGCCCAAAAATCACCATGTGTGCCACAGACTCTCTAGCTGTATTATTTACTCCTGTTTTCCTGCATTTATTTTTCTGAAATCTTCCTTCTCTTCCTGTTATCTCTGTCAACTATCACTACTAGGCATTCACCAAAGCCAGGATTCAGTTCTTGTCACACAAAAAAGGAAGTCATTCTTTCACCCTTGTTTCCCTAATTTACATTGTCATGCCTTTTCATTCCCTTCTTCCCCGAGTCTTGTGCACCCTTCCTTTAGCTGCTTCTGGTTTTCTGCCTCTTTTATTTGTACATTTATCTTTCCATGTATGAGGTACAAATGCTGATCATGTAGCCAAGAAATACCCTCATATTGATGTGGAAAAGCCCTGATTTCTCAACCCGGTAGGTGGCCTACATACATCCTAGGTGGGCTGCAGATAGGGTTGCCACCTTTTGTGGGAAAAAATACCGGCCTTCCTATACATTTATCTTTTTTCTATATTAATAACATTGAGATCAAACATAATTTTTACCGGCCAGGCCGGTAAAATACCGGCAAGGTGGCAACCCTAGCTGCAGACCTTATAGAATCCAAATGGGTGGAAAATCTAAGAACATTTTCTGATCCCTGGTAGATCTGCTGGCATGTCAGTGTAGAACTGGATCACTTTAAAATTCCCTTTGGGCTGGCTCCAGTAGTCCACAGTTTTTAAGGATTTAATTTACAGGATATTCATGTCTGATGTCTTATGTCTCGTCTTCTATTCTTAAACATGGTGCTTAATGATGTCATCCGTTACAGTCCATGCTTTGCAATGTAATTTGTGTCATATGACGTTGCAAAATATAAAGATATTAGAAGTCACTGCAGAGTTTGGCTCCATATTTTTATATAGTCATGGACCACATTGGTTATTTATAATATCCTTTTAATTTATAACAAGAGTACATTATTCCCTATATAAATTATGCATTAAAGTTTAAAACCACAAAAATAGAATTTAACTTACAAGATCCCAGTCTACATTGCGGAAGAACTGATGTCCCTGGATATCTGCAAATCCTGTCTGAGGGTGACAGCCAAGGCGATCCTTTGGATCCTAATTATATAGGGAAACATAAAAAATAAACTATAAATACTAGATTGACTTACATAATTCTACCTATCCCAGAGACCACATGAGCTGAAAGACAAAATGTTTTTTTTTTATAAAAGCTCAGCAGATTCATAACTCACCATGAGAAAGAAATAACATCACAGGAATTAAATAGTCTTTTACATGGGAAATAAATGTACAAGAATTTTCAGGGAGTAACATGGAGTTGCTTCAAGAGCTGCTCTTACAACCAAGCAGGTGGCTCTGCTCTGAAGACCAGGGTCCTAGTAACCAAAGCAAACTTGAGAACAAAAGCCAAGGGGACTGCACAGGGGATTCTGCATACATAGAAGTTTTCTATCCCATACTAGACCCCATATATATGACTCACCTTGTTAAGGAAGCTTTTTAAAACACTTGCAGCCTTTACTGAAAGTGATCTTGGAATACGGATTTGCTTTTCCAGAATCACTATGAATAAAACAAAATATTAACAAAATATTAATAATAATTAAATAAAATTTTACACACACACAGTTAATACTCAGGAATTGGCTACTGGCAATAGATAAAATAAAAAGTATATTAAAAAAAAAACCCAACAGATATCAAGGTGACTAACACTAAGCTCAGGTTTAAAATCTTGTTCCTCATGGTGATCAATTTTTGTCAGTGGGGCCAAATAATGGGAATGTTTTCTACATTCAAAAATTAAATACATTAAAATGATCATTGCTTCTTCAGGAAACCTTAAATCTAAATTTCCTGAGGGTCATTTACTATTTGTTTTTATATGCACCCAGGGCCGCCATTATAAATCATGGGGCCCCGCACAACAAAATTGTCGGGCCCCCTGGGCCCCACCAACCAAGCCCTGCCCCAAGCCCCGCCCACTCCACAGCAAAGTTAAAAAGACCACACAGACAACACTAAAAAAGTAACCCCCCAGGGCTCCCTTATAAGTAAAAAAAAAAATTGGTGCCAGGTCCCCCCCCCC
>CM044439.1:120636587-120651296 GCA_024363595.1 Xenopus borealis
TTTCAAAATGGATTACAGTGCAGAATTCTGCTGGAACAGCACTATTAACTGTCGGGAATTTGTAGCTGATGGCCAAGTTGCAAGTGTGACACACTCAGCGGGGGAAAGTGTGTAAATGACAGCATATGCCACACAACTGAACACTTCATCTGTAAACATGAACATCAGTCACAAGTCAAGGTCTTCTACTGAGACCGACTGACAACAAAACACCAATTCACAAATACTCCTCCAAATACTCAAAATTCCATATCGCAGCATTTGTTATTGCTGACAAAAATAGCAAATGGAAAAATGTGGTCAGGCGAGTGCTCTTTATCTGTTGGAAATATCTCAGTGTTGCAGAATTCGACAGTTGATAACTTACACATAAACACAAGGGATAAATTATATTAAAAAAAATGTCACAATCAAAGTCTGTCAGAACATTTTTTTTGGGGGGGGCGTAATCCTTTACTGCAGAGTATAACATGGGTTTGCTGATTTAGAGTAATTGTTTCGGGTCAGCTCTCAAAAGTCATTGCTGGGTGCCTTGACTGCCATCTATAGGACTAACTATGCATTGTTCTCTCCTTTCCAAACTCTCCTAATTCTCTCGGATTTGTGAACACATTCCCCTTGGAAATTATAGAATAATGAAACACCTGCCTCATCATCATTAACAAGCTCCTTCTTGACAACTTTCATTGCATAGATTCGCTCTGTTTTCTTTAACCGGACAAGCAGAACTTTAGCATAGCTGCCTCTTCCGATAACCCTCATAAGGTCGAAGTCTTGGAGTCCCAGGCTGGATGGGGTCTTTCCACTCTCCCTACTGTTCATTGCCTGCAAGAAAACATTACAAATGACATGAGAGGAGTCCCTTGCCTTTAATATATTAAGGCTGATTATTAAACAGCGGCTGTAAAAGATAGAAACCAATATAATGAATGTAACTTTCGCTTTTAAAACAAAAAAATGCTCTAGATGCAACACTATGAAACATATATTTTCAATTCTAGAGGTACCCCTAGACTTTAGTGATGTCTTACAGGGTGAATAAACTTCTAAGGAAAAGTATAGACTTTAAGGGGCAGATTTATCAAGGGTCGAATTGAAAATTTGAATTTTTGACATTTAAAAAAAAAAAAATCAAATTTCCAGGTCATTTAAATTTGTCCAAGTATTAAAAATTCAATGTTATTAATAAATTTCAGGAGTTTTAAAAAAACTCACATGAATTCATAATTCGATCTTGGATAAATGTGCCTCTAAATGTATATATTTTCTTGATGATATTTCTAAAATAAATTAGATCAACTTAAAGGGGTGGTTTGAACTACAACATCTCCCAACTGGGGTACATAAGGCAGTTTCTGATTTTTTGTGTGCACATAATGTACTTAACACTTCAGTTTGCAAACCTGTCTAACCTTTGTCATTTTGCTTAAGAGGTTTCATGTATTTGAGGCCTGAGGGTGACTGTGAACATGTGAGGCACTACTGGCCTATACTGTGGGCCAATCACATTTGAACTGCAGCCTGTCTAAACTGGTTGGAAAGGTGAACTGAAGCATTATGTAAGCAAGGATGAAAAGACACACAAAATTCAGATCTTGTGTAAATTTCAACATGTTTAAAAAAAATGCAGCTTTCAAATAAAGTATTTTATGCTGAAGACAGGTGTGCACCACCCATCTTTGGGCTGAAGTATATTATGTTGCACATTTGGAAAAGGAATCATGTACTTCGTGAAATACTAAGATCTACGGTTGAATTGGAACCAGTGTAGAGTAAATGGGATCACTATTTGAACACTTATCTGCTGGGTAAACCTGCACCTTTTCTCCTTTTTCAGATTAAATGACTGCCTCCATAGTTACACAGCAGCTTGTTTATATAAAATGTAGTAGCCTTTCTGAAGAAAAGACACAGTTTCTTCCAGTGCACTGCAACAGCACATTATATTTAAATAGCTTTAACACACTTTCATTTTTTTGGTGTTCCAGATCCTCTAACAAACAAATTAAAGCAGGGC
Source organism: Xenopus borealis (assembly GCA_024363595.1). NCBI lineage: Eukaryota > Metazoa > Chordata > Amphibia > Anura > Pipidae > Xenopus > Xenopus borealis. The sequence continues at coordinate 120,638,605 of CM044439.1, forward strand.
CCTAGGCAACTCGGCGGCACATGCGCCCGACAGAGACGAAGGGGAGATCGACTGAGGGAGGGGAAAGCGGTGAAGGAGAAGGATAGAGCATTGGAGGGGAGAGAGGGGTGAGAGACAGAGGGGAGGGCGACGGAGGGATTGGGAGAGACGAGGGGTGGGTGACAGGAGAGCAACAGAAGGGTGGGGAAAAGAGGGAAGTAAGGGGAGCGAATAGGGCCAGATTTAGATAGTGGGCACCCCTATTAATTAAAAAAACTATAGTATCTTCTGCCCATATCCAGTGCTTCTGAACCAATACATATGTGGTTTGGGTGCAAACAAAAACTAGGGGTAGGCAGAAGACAAGGTAGCTGCCCAGCGTCCCCTTATTATTGTGCCCTAGGCAGCTGCCTCTTCTGCCTACCCCTACTTCCAGCCCTGGATCAAAGACATGTACCCTTTTGTCTTTGTATACAATCCGCCAAGCTCTGACATTTAAAAATGAAACACCATGATTTTGCAGAGGTTAGATACAAGGCTATTTGTGAAATACTGAAAACGTACATTATAATAGTTTTCCATATTTCTTATGTCTGATGTTTTGACCTTTCTTATACATTAAAAATATATTTTAGAACAGGTATAAGTAAAGATTCCACTCACACAATGCTAAAGGCCACATGATTCATAGATCTGCAAATAAAAGTTCAAATACCTTGACATACTCTTCGATATAAGACAACATTCTTTTCCAGCAAACAGATGGAACGGTTTGTCCCTGCAGAATGTCTGTCTCTTATGGACACTCTCATGCCAGGCTGATACATGCTACTTTTCTTTCCTGAATATGCATATTTCAAAAGCCATTCTGCAGCAGCAGGGTAAGGCCCCAGTGAATAAGCGACGAAAGGTATTTGCACAAAACACATTCCTCAGCATAATTCCATAGTAAGCTCTTACCTCTTTCTCTTCACCAACTTGATCTAGATTGTCTTGGCTTCTTGGTCTGTAGGGCAATTCTGTAGAGGGGAAAAATTGCTTTACTTTATTTCCATATACAAACTTTAAGAATCTCGTAACTGTACAGGTGTTGTTTTTTTACATTTAATTCGAAATAACTGAAAAACATGAATGGATCGGTTTATTAATTGCTGAGTAACTGCAAAGACACAGGCCAGGGTGCCAAAATCAGTGTTCCTAAAGGGAGAAACATGGACTGTGTCATTTACAAAGCAGCAGTGTTTGTCCATCATTTTTCTCTACATTAATTTTAGATATGTTTGCAAAGTCCAGAGTAATGTAAAATAATTGTGTAACTCTGGTGTATGTACTGGTACTGTACGGATGCATCAAAGAAAAACTGGGCAATATTTTACACTCTGTGGCTATTTAAATGGGGGATAATAATAATGTACAGCTTTGTCCCCCTTTTGGCTCAAATTTCTCATCAAAAGCTCAGATCCTCACATTTGCAGTCTCTGATTATAAATGATAATCAGATAATGTAAATTAGAGGATCTGATACATACAATGTAAATATAAAATATTTTTTTTCTTTACCACTGCAAACTTTTGTCTATTTTATGCTGCTTTGGTATGGACTATTATGGCCTAGTTACAAAAATCATTCTCAGTTTCTGATTATCTCTCTATCTTAAATTAAGATAATCAAAAACAATATATTTTTTTCTTTTAATTGTGTTAGGCCATAGTGCACCAGAGTAATAAATGATCACTTATCTGGAAATTCCAGGCCCAAAGCATTCAAAATATTACATCTCATACCTACACAAAAATGTGCCAGAAGAAACACACAAAAATGTGCCAGAAGAAACAAGAAAAACAAGAATGTGCCAGTTCATTATACTCCCGCAAATAGAGGACTGGGCTTAAAAAAAAGTAGTGTTTCATGCTTATTTTTTGAAAGATTCAACAAAAATTCTACTAATCCCAACTTCCTGTTGCCTCCTTCCCCAAGCTCTGCTCTGCTCATTGTAGGATAACAGCCAATTAGCATCTAGGCTGACCTAATAGGGAACTGAAGCCCGTCTTTGTTTGTATGAGGACAGAGCTGTGATTGGCTGTCCCTCTCCTACTGTGCTTCTGGCAAGGACATTAGTACATGCCCATTCTTCATTTGAAACATCAATAGGGAACATAGCAGATCTATAGGGAGCTCCAATTAATTGAAAGTGAAACCAGTACCTTATATTATTCATTATTGCCTACAAGATTACGGTTTTAAGTTATGCTATATTTCTCCTTTAATAAAAGATTGATGAAGTTATGCTTAAAGGAAAACTATATACCCCCAAACAATGTCTGTCTCTATAAAAAGATATTGCATAAAACAACTCATATGTAAAACCCTGCTTCATGTAAATAAACCACTTTCATAATAATATACATGGGCCATTGAGTAATCATAAATAGAAAATGGCCATTTTAAAAAATAAGGACAGCCTCCTGGGATCATAGGATGCAACTGTGCACACAAACATACCAAACAAACTATAAAGTTAGGTCACATGAGCCAATTAACAGACAGAGTTGTGTCTTTTGCTTCCACACTTCTTCCTGTTACAGTTAGAGTTGTAGTATTGTATCTGGTCAGGTGATCTATGAAGCAGCACACAGACCATCACGAAATGGTGGTTTAAGGCAAGAGATGTAAAAGGGTAATATTTACTTCAATATATATTCCAGTTTGATAAGATTCTTTAAGTCACTTAATTTGATATAAACTATCTGTTGCTCAAGTATTCATTTTGGGGGTTTTTAAATGTAACTTCAGACCAATTCCGTATTTGTGCCTTTCTAACTCCTGGTTCTGACGTTTTAAACAGTGCTACAGAAGTCAGTTCTACTGACAGAAAATAGCAAAGGACAGAAAGATATAAAGGGTGGCAGATAAAGCTGCCAATATTGGTCCTTTAGACCAATTCGGCAGCTTAGCTGCCCATGTATGTGGGGCTTTCGACGTGTCTTCTTGATTGATATCTGGCTACAATATCGATCGGGAAGGTTTCATTTTTCCGGGGACTGATCTGTCGGAACCAATCGTTCCTCATTGTAATTCGATTGTTCAGCCCTAGGGTTGAATGTTCGGATTATCCCGATATAGTCCTGCCATTGATGGACATATCAGGGAAAGATCTGCTTGTTTGTTGATGTCGCCAGATGAGCCGATCTCTTTCTGTAGGCCATCTTAACTTAAAGACCACTGAAAATGTAATGATAGCTGCTGCTAAGAATGACATGTTCTTTCAAGAGGCTAGTCAAAAACGCAGCTAATATTTTGGACTTGACCAAGGAAAAAGGGCCCTGTTCACATTTTACCTGGTTCACTGTGCATGCCTGGTGGATCCATTGGTATAACAGGTTCCTGCAATCAACAGAAATCAGAGATTTGAAATGTCAATTACTCATGTGTCTTAAACAGCCAGTATGACAAAAAATAAAATTAAAATAATGTATGCACATTATATCTGTATATCCGGTATCAGCAACTAAATATGTGTTGCCTCTTGCTTTTCTTTAATATTATGTAAAGCAGTGATTTTCAACCTTGTGCCTCCAGCTGTTAAGGAACTACAAGTCCCACAATGCAATGAAGGAGTCTGACAGCCACAGTCAGGCAAATGCATTGTGGGACTTGTAGTTTCTTAACAGCTGGAGGCACAAGGTTGAAAATCACTGATGTAAAGGACATTTTGTGTATGGGATCCAAGGCAATTTCATCACTGCTACTTTTAAATGTAGCTACTTACTTATTATTTTATTTGAATAGGAAGTACTCCTTTGCACAGATGTAAAAAACAAAAAGCAAAACATCCTGTCTCAGACAGATATCAGACTGCCTGGAAAATTCAGTTAAGAGAGGACTGCATAGTACACTATGAGAGTAAGTGGTACTCTCCTGATTGGCCAGCAGCAGCCCTCATATAATCAGATTATTTGTACAATTTGGCCTACTGTCTAGGTGGGAAAATTTGCCAAGTATCCCTTTTATGGTTTCTTTTAGATATATATACATTTATATACGAGTATTTTTGTCACAGTCTTTTTATTTCTTCCCTTAGCAGTTAAAGCTATATAAATGGTGATTTCCCTAGAAGAATTTGCATTACAGTTTTCCAAATTATTATCTGATGTGGTAGCAAAAGACCAATCTCTTAGCAGAGTTATGAATTGCTATACACCCAGATGCCATATATAGATTCTTTTAATTGTGGATTCATGTACACGGGTATTGTGCATGCTTACTGCCCACAAATAGGAAACAACCTAGAGCATCACTCACACGTATTACTTACTGCTATTGTGTGCCGGCCACATTCAATGGTAACAAGCTTGTGACATTTCTTATGAACAAGAAGTTTACAGTTGATGCATTTATAGCCTTGTCGTCCCAGCCCCCATATTCGGTCAGTGCAGATGGCGCAGTGTGCTCGCTGGAAAAAATGATGCATGGAGTCAACACCAGTACAAACACCTCCATCCCAACAGGCTTCATAGCAGCCACCCAAAGAGACGCTAGTCTGTACTGTGTAGAATGCCCATTTTCTACAATAGACCTTTTCATTATGTATCAAGCAAAGTTCAGCTTTTTTCTCAAGTTCTAAATAATTTAGTAATAAAATGAATCACCCTGTTAAATCTCTTGGCCTGGAAAGTGTGTCCATTTGCACAATAGAGCTTTCTCCATCTTCTGGCTCCACGTCGATATATAGACTCTGGTAACAAGAGACAAACAACAATCACTAACTTTACCAAGGAAAAAAAAGCTTTTTCAACAAAATTCAGACAGAAAAAAATATACTTATCTTAATTAAAGTGCTGTTAAAATCAAAGACAAAGTGCTTATTTTAGAGTCAAAGTGCATTGAGAATACAAATGTAGGAAGCTGGAGCCAAAACTGGTACATGTGAGGACATAGAATGAGGATATAGCATTCAGTAAGAAACAGTGACAGTCCACATATGAAGTGTAATTTATTCCGCTGCACACCTGCAATTCACTTATACTGTAATGGTGGTGCTGGTCCTCCATTAGCCCGGCCAGGTCCCCTAGTAACAGCAATCGTTTGGAAACAGATACGCACACACAAAGGATTATGCAGTCATGGGAATTAACCCCTTTTATTATGCCACCAGAAATTAAACGTTTCGGGGGCCTGTAGACATTCAGATTATAATTTATGATTATGATTAAGTGTCAGATGGACACGAAACGCTTAAAGCTTAACATGGTTGTTTAAATAAACATTTTCTACCTTTTAAACAGAGTCTCCTGGTCTGACCTGCAAGTGGATTCCCGAGTGCCCTACACCTTTATTGCTTCTATATAGACATTCAGATTATAGCCTGTCAGACTAACAATCGTGCATGCCAATCTTCTGACCTACAACTAACCATTCAGATTAATATAAAGTAGAACAAATCACACGATGCAATAATCATGCGAAAGTTATGTCGGCCAAATAGTAGTGACAATCTCCCATTGATATTGTCAGACAGGCAATACAAACGCAGAGCTCTTATTGGTGTGTATATAAATATATATATATATCTTTTAACCTGTCGGACTGACTGGACGACCGATCACCACGATGTATGGTCCAAAAATCACAAACTGTTTCATACAATCTTTGCCCAGCTTTCAATGCGTAGCCAAAGTGTAGCCACGTGTTTACAGAGATTTGTACCATGACCATCAAAGTTAGTTGTCAGAAAAAAAAAGAAATCACTTTACGATCAATGCACTTCTGTTCTGCTTTGAATTCAGAAACCAGTAATGGTTTGTTTGTATCTAGTTTGACAGCTCTCGATCATATTAAAACAATGTCATTTATACATAAATACTACCTGTATATTTAATTTGGCATTTATAGGCACATTAAATGAAAGCAAGCTCTACTTTTCAGTTGCATATAATAGCCATTAAACATGCAGGAATGCAGACATAAAGTGATGCACTTACTGTCTTCCCCTGCACAAGGCATGCCAGGCCTATCTGGTATACAAGGGAACACTGCAAATAAGAAAGAAATGTAATGCACAGATTATTTTTAATATCTGCTTAGACAGTTTAGAAAAATGCATGCATTTTGCAGCTTTGCTGCGGATTAAGAAAAATTAAAAAAAAACCTTGTGTGCCTACAAAAGGCTATTAAGCACCAGGGTTATATAAAGAATTCAACATATTGGTGAGATGAACATATTAATATAAAACATGGTTCTGCATTTAATTTATCAGTTTACCATGGATAAGCAGTTCTGAATCCTTATTCAGTTCATACAGACGGAAAGCTTCTTCTAGCTCCAACTGAGAGGAAACTGTACATGGATCTCCTGCAGGAGGGGGTAAAAAAACATTGTTGAATCTACATGTTGCCTCCATACTGCAAAAAAACACACTTCAATTTGCCCAGGAAATGTGCATTACAGAGCTGGTTGGTTACCTGCTCTTAAATATACAACCCCCAACCCAGAAGAAATGAATCAGCACTTTATATTTATTGACTCACTTGTCACTTTAACCTGAACCAGAAAAAAAATGATATATTTGGGCAAAAAAAAAAAAAAAAAAAGAGAGGGAGGCCAAATAGAGTAGACATTGATATTTCCTAGGTTTCTGGCTAAAAATACCCCCCTCTTTATAAATAACCCGTGTTGAATCAGCTTGTGTCAAAAAGGGTCATAAACACTTAGGGGGCAGATTTACTAATGGTCGGTTTTCGAAGTGAAAAAAACTTCGAAATTCAACCATCAACTTTTTTTGGGCGGTAATTTTCGAGCGAAAATGGCCGTTTTCAATTGAATGAAAAATTGATTTCCTTCAATTTCTCAGAACCAAGAAAAAATTTCAGGACAAGTTCTGTGAGGTCCCCCCATAGGCTAAAATAGCAATCTTTAAGCTGCCAAATAGTCGAAATTGAAGGATTTTTAAGGGGCCAGTACTTTGAAATTCGATTTTTTTTTTCACTTCAAATCAAATTTTGGGCTATTCAAAGTAGCCCAAAATTACTTCGAAATTCGAATTTTCACTTCGACCTTTAGAAAATGTGCCCCTTCAACCTTTTTTTTTTTTCTTTTCACAGGCATACATGACTCTTGAGATTGACAGCAAACTGTTAGGCTGTACCTGACTCTTTTCCCTCCTTGGGATCACAGAGTCATTTAACCCCTCAACTTGTTCCACTGTGAAGAGATTAATTCTGGCATTTAAAGTTCCCCACTCAGAGATACCAACACTCAATCCAAATTAATTTGGGGCATTTTGACCACTCCCATCATGCCTCTGGCCCCAATCCTAACCAGTCTTTGGCCCCAATACTGATCTGCCCCTGCCCTGCCCCCAATCCACCCTATATCCCATTCTCTGCTGTGCTCCCTGCTCCACAGCTTGAGAGTGACACTTCTATGCATTTCATTGCAACAGTTTTAGGGGCAAATTACTGACAGGGCAAAAAGTATTTGCTACTATCGAATACTGGGAAAGAAGTGCTAAAATCAGGGAGAATCCTGACACGGCTGCAAGCTGACATGTCTGGGGACTTCCAATCCCAGAGCAAATCTCTGCTAAATACACTTTAAAGCAGAAAACGCCATTGACTTCCAGTCAGCACATTGCAGCCAAAAAAAAATCAAAGGCTAAATGTAAATGAATGCTGGCATGCAAGCACAAATTAGAAGCTTCACATCTGAGTAAATTAGGGAGCTGCAGTCTTAACGAGCATTGATTTAAGGACAATCCTAATGCTAGGTAGTAAATACATAGCTTAGTTTCCCAATGTAAACAAACCATCAAGCAGCACATTCCCAAAAACAAACTAATATTCTCTATAAAACATCAGTAGATTAAATAAGTGTCCCAGCAGGTACTTCCTGGTACAGTAGGACTCTCCCCACAGGGAGCAATTTGTTTCATTCTCAGAAAACTGCCAGTGATTATTTAATGGCAGGGAAAGTTGCCTTTCTGGTTGAGCGTTTAAACTTACAATATTACAAATTGGCAGCTATGAAATGATATAGTTCAAGTTCATATTGTGCAAAACTAAAATAGGCCTTTAGAACTTAGTAGCGATGTGTGCATTATTCGGAAAAACAGACCAACTCCAGGCATTTAAACTAGAATAGGTCAGGTTGTTTGGGAAACCCGTCCCTGATTATCTACAGGTTCTTACTCACTTATTTATTTTGAATGACTCACTTGTACATAATGGACACTTATACAGACCCAAGGATATATTTAGAAAACGTGTTTAGTAGGACTTTCCTTGCTGCTTAAAACAACGGTTACCATGTCTGGAAGATGCAGAGTTTAAAGGTTATTTCTCTGCAAGGCCAATGGCATAAAAGGCTATTTCAGGCACTTTGGACATCATGTTTTTAAGTAGTACCAATAGCCTGTATCTCTTTCTCATTTCAACAACGAAAAGAGGAAGCACTGTCTACAGTCACATTTCCTTTTATTTATTTTTTTTGATAGGTTTATCAAAACACGAGTTTCATAGGGAGAGGGGAGTGCAAAGAAGCTATCTAGTTTGCATTAGTCAAAAAAGAGCTTCACACATCAGCATCATTCAAGAATAATTTATCTCAATATTATTTTTAATTTTTACCTATTTTGTTGCATTTATGGAAAAACATTTACAAAGGGGGTAATCCTTTATGGAGAGAAACCTGGACAGGTCATAGCAGGTAGTTTTGTTCTATTGAAAAAAATGGCATCCCAACAGAACTCAAGTTAAATTATACAGTAAGAGATATACATTCTACATTAATGTGTGAGCACCCCAACTAATTATTGGAATTATCCACACACCAGTTGTTGCCAACACAGGTACACACTACACTACATAGTCAAAGGATACTGACATTCTTGACAGTTCTGTTACTTTGTGGCAGTTTGAGGAATGAGAATAACGCCATTCCTAAAGCAAAGTTCATACAGAATTTGTTTGCAGAGCTGGCTTGAATTCCCCACCATTAGTGTCTGATCTCTTATATACACTGGCCAGTGTTTTGGGTCAGAGCCCCTGTCTCAATAAAGGCATTTTAAGAAAAGAGGCTTGTGATTGGTGCCATCTACAACACAAAATTTGGTATATACGGGTTGAAAGTGGAAACCATTTGATGTGCAACTGGATAAAACAATTTTGAGGTTACAGGTGCTGACCTGCTTGACCTCATACATACAAACAGAAGAAAATCCCCCAGTCTAGTTAAGAGTCTGTTGAGAGGAGTAGAGGGTAAAGGCTGTTTAAGTAGCAAAGGGAAAAGTAATTTTACAGTAAAGGGGTGTTCACCTTTAAATTAACTTTTAGTATGATGTAGAGAGTGATTTTTTTAATTATTTGTGGTTTTTTGAGTTATTTAGCTTTCTATTGTATAAAATGTAAAGTTTGGCGATACCTTTTATTGGCTAACTGAATAAGTAACAATTGCAAGCTTTCGGAGAAAGGTGCCAATAAAAGGTATCACCAAACTTAACATTTTATACATTTTTTTCGAATGGCTAACACGGTACTACATCTCAATACTATTGGCTTTTTATTAGGAAGTTCTCCAGTTTGCAAATTCAGCAATCTGGTTGCTAGGGTCCAAATGACCCAAACACCATGCATCAGTTTGAATAAGAGACTGGAATATGAATAGGAGAGGCCTGTTTAGAAAGGTTAGTAATAAAAAGTAGCAATAAAAATGAATGTGTATTTACTGCCTAACTGGCACACTTATAGATGACGAGGAATCCAATTTACAAAGGCTGACAAAACACATCCTTATCCTTCCACAATAAAAGATCCAAAGTTAAGTGGAAGCATGAGAGTAATCAGGTTTACATTCTTCAAGGTATATTGCAACAAATAATGTATTTATAATTTAGAATAACTTATTAAAAGCATAAGCTGAATGCATGTACAACACAAGCCATATCTATTAGTTTATCAGGTTAAACAGGCACATACTGCCAGATAGAATGTTTCCAATCAAGCAATACAACAAAGCTCATAAACAGATATCGATTCATTTGCATAAACTGTCATTTATACACTGACCATATAGTTTTATTTGTGCATATTAGCATAATCTATTGATGCAAGTGCTGTAATACCCAGGCTATGGAATTCTATTAACACAGAAAGCAGGTATTTCAGTTGTTACATTCAAGCCTGAAAACAAAAAGTAATAAATCAGAAAAATAAAAAGTAGTTAAATAAATCAGAAAAATATACTGATTTTTTTTAGAACGGTTTCCTAAAAACAACTTACTAGCATTACCTGAATTACCACTTTATCTTGTTACCTGTGCATCAAAGAATCTCAAGCATCCTTAACTGTGCATTCTTATCATGATGGAAGCCAGATAGGCATCAGCTTTAAGGGCTGTGACACACTAGGCTATTTGGGGAGATTGAGTCGGCTGGCGACTAATCGCCTCGATTTTGCGGCGACCAATCTCACCAAACGCCTTCCCTCAATCTCACCAAATCGCCAGCGCTAATTACACGCGACGATTCATTTTCCGAAGTCGCCCGAAGTTTCCTTGCGAGGCAACTTCGGACGACTTCGGAAAACGAATCCAAGAAATCATCATATCACAATTGAAAAGAAGAAAGAGGGGTTGACTGCCTCTGTGAGCCTAAGGGAAATTTTTCCATATTAGGGTAAGGACACACTAGGCGATTTGGGGAGATTGAGTCGCGCGGCGACCAGTCTCCCTGAACGCCTTCCCTCACTCTGCACCTGGCTAAAATGAAAAATCACTGGCGAAACTTCGTAAAACAAATTGTCACGTGTGATTAGCGCTGACGATTTTTCATTTTAGCTAGGCTCAGAGTGAGGGAAGGCGTTCGGGGAGATCCTAAAATATAAATGTTTTTAAAAGTAATTAAAACATGATGTATTGTTGGCCTGCACTAGTAAAATGGATGTGATTGCTTCAGAAACACTACAGTTATATATACACACTACTGTGTTGCCATGGGGGCAGTGATTTAGTCTGAAAAAGGAGAAAATGCACAAGCTACATAGCAGATAATAGAAATGCTTTGTAGAATCACATTGTATTGTACAGAGCTTATCTCTTATTTGATATGTAAACCTGAACCATTCCTCCTTTTTCAGATTTAAATGGTTGCCCACAAAGCATGGCTACACAGCAGCTTGTTTATACAACTACAGTAGTCTTTCTGAAGCAAGCTCGTCAGTTTTAACAGTACAGGGCAACAAAATACTATTATGGATTTACTTTAAAATACTTACTTTTTAGTGTTACTGTTCCTTTAAAGGGGTTGTTCACCTTCCAAACACTTTTTCAGTTCAATTGTTTTCAGATTGTTCACCAGAAGACTTTTTTTCCAGTTGCTTGACAATTTTTTTTTTTTTTTTTTTTTTAGTACCCCCAACCGGAATGCACATTTGGTTGGGCGTAACTGTTTTTCACAATAGGTGCCCTTTAATGAAACGCAGGGATTCTGCTCAGCAGAGACAAAGATAAGAAATGTTTCAATTTAGAACAGTTTACAGGGTCAGGGACGGCCCACCCCGTGGTGAAAAATTACACGTTACACTAAAAAATTTGAAAAACAGTCACACATAGAAAGTTATTGGAAAAAGTCTTTAATTCTGGTGAACTAAAAACTCAAACCAACTAAACAAATGTTGGAAGGTGAACAACCCTTCAATTCATCCTGTGTGGGGCAAGCCTGAAAGCAGAGGACATGAATACCTTAACAGTATCCAATCGCCCTGTACACCAAGACTTTTATAGTTCCCTCTTTTATTACCTTCTTCATCAATCCACTTCATGGTGAAAAGCTGGTCATTCTCAAAAGAGCACAAATCCCGCACCTCATTGCAAAGCCCATCAAAGGTTATCGAGGGTTCGAAATGTGTAATCATGATGACACTGAGGAGAGAAGAGAGTTTGGTTAGGAACTATGCAGTAAGTCATAAATAACATTCCTTTAAGGATAACTGAACAAACTCCAACCTTACAATGGTTTCTTGGGACCTAGGTCAAGATATGAGGTATTGACTATTGCAAATAAAAGGAATTCTTAGTACGAGCATCCAGCAGAACCTGTAATGAAGTGAAGTTATTGGCAGTTGGAGTTTTGTTCAGTTCCAGCGAAATATCTCAACCCCAATGGTTAAATGAGCAGAAGTATTATTTCTTTATCTATATTCATGCAGAGACATGGCTTATATACATACTTCAAGCGAAAGACAGACCCATGTAAGCTGTGTTTGGTTACATTAGACATATAGCATTACTAAAAGAACAAACCCAGTCTTGTAGGTAATAATGAATAGTATATGGTGCTGGTTTTACTTTTGGACAATAACTAATATCTTTTAAAATGGCCCCTTGATTAGGGCTCCCTATATATCTGAAACGGTCCCTGTCCTGGTTTCAAACTGGGGGTGGGTATATCCTAACAGTCCCTGCAAGAAGCACAGACAAAAGACAGGTTTCAGTTCCCTATCAGGTCACCCTAACTGCTGATTGGTTCCTATTTTACAGTGTAGTATGCGGAGTGCTGCTGGCTTCCCTGCACAGCATGGAAAAGGAGGCAGCAGGAAGTGGAAGAGATGGGTGGGACTAGTTTGGTTTTTAAATATTCTCAATAAATCAGCCAGAAACACAATTTTTAAGCACATTCATGTTTTTACACAATATGTCTTTTAAAGGGGAATGAAACC